>CM076579.1:390680315-391101421 GCA_034641835.2 Pinus albicaulis | reverse complement strand
CCTCTTGTCATTGCTTCGATGCTCCTTCAGGCCACTTCCTTTGCCATCAATGAAAACATTTCAACACATGAGTTATTATAATCATTTCATTCCTTTCATCATGAAGTTAATTCAGTCAAAGTATTCATTAGGTCTTAGGGTTTTCAAGGTCCATTAAATCATCATCTGCATACATAAAATACCAGCAAGTAAGAGAGTGACAATAAAAACATTTCATTATGAAAGTTTAATTTGTAAATTTAATTCTATTAAATATGTAATTTTATGTTTCCTAATATGTATTAATTTCTCATGGTTCCAAGAATCTGCATACTCAAGGTTCTAATCATCCAAATAAGTCAATGTTATAATAAGCTACAGTGTTCAAAATCCATCAAAAGATTAAATCCAAAGATCAGGTTCAAAAGGTAAAGTGCAATGTCTAAAGTTCAATTTCAAAGAAAATGTGGGTCAAAAAGCCAAATTATGAAGATTCACCAAGTATAAAGGGCCATCAAATACCAAAAATACACTCATTTGCAGCCTCATGCATTGAACTCTCGAACTCCCAAGTCAAAAATCGATTTTTGTGCGATAAAATCAATTTTTTTTGTAGGCACTGCACTTCTCCTTAAGGCGTTGTGCTTTTGACAGACAGGGCACTGTGCTTCTAGTTAAGACACTTCACTTTTACCAAGGAGGCATTGCGCTTCTCCTTAATGCACTGTGCTTTTGTCAGTTTTATTCCACAACTCCAAATCTTTAGTGCAATTGATCCAACCATCAAACAAGGGTTTCTTTAGTCTAATGCAAGTAGGTTACACCTCTTTTAATCCTCCATTTAGTTTATAATTTGAATCCATGGTGTAAACCCTCCTCATTTACCATTTCAAGTTTTGAGCCAAGAAACCCTTGTTTTCACCATTGCAAGCTAAAGTGGTTTCCCCTAGACCCTATTTTCCCTTCCCATACTCTAAAATCACTTCCCTTATCCCTATATTACCCTATCCCTTATTCCCAAGTCCCATTTCCTAAAACCCTAATCCTAGGCTACATTTTCCTAAGCATCCATACCATATCCCTGTAATCAAATTCCCTACCCAGTTTCCATGATTTTTTCTATCCCCCACCACTTCCCTAAGTTCCCTAATTTCCTTCCCCAATTCCCTAAATTTTCCTACATTAATCCCAACTCCCTAAACCTACTATTCTACCCCTTTTCCTTCCCCTTCCCTAGGGTTTCAAAACAAAACAATTACTATGGAGGAGGAAAGACATATTAGAGAAGAGGATATGAACATAAAAGAGGAAAGGAGACAACACAAAGGAATCAGGATTTTGAGGCTTGAACCATCGAACACCAAAGAATTTTTGGCATCACCCTTGAAAATAAATTTATTCAAACATGTGGGTTGTTTTTACTTTTGTGAAATGGTCCGAAGAGTAAAATATCACCCTGCTTTGACCAGATTTTTTATCTCAAACCTCAAAGACAATCAAGTGACTATTGCAGGAGTAACCTTCACCATATCCACAGATACTATTGTTGCAGCCACACGGATACCAGAGCCACTTTGCAACTAGACTTATCTTATGCCACCATCCCATTTTTTGGGCAATTGAGAAAGTTGTACCGAGAAACAAAGATGAAGTACATGATAACCAAAAAGAGAAACCTAATAATCATCTAATTAATGTTGTACATTCATATTTAGAATTTTTTATTTTGTTCAATAATAGCATCTTGAATGATGTACATAGTCAGCTTGTAGAAGTTGAAGATGTTCCATAGATTTTGAATTTTATTAGAACAATTTAAGAGAAGGGAAAAGAGAATCTACCAAGTGCTTCATAGCAGCCATCAGATAAGAATCAAGAAGTAGCCCAGAAAGTTGAGACGGAACAAAAATCATAATTCCAGCACTTAGATGATGAAAATGGTCTATGCACCATTGATTTTGATGGTGCCTTGGGGAAATATGGGGCAGGCATTGGAATTTGGATCCACAACCCTCTTCATCAGGCTGGTAAGGTTCCTAAGAATGTTATATTATGTTCATACAAATTGGCTTTTGATTGTTCTAACAATGAGGTGGAATATGAAGCATTGATCACCAGTCTCAAGATCTTGAAAAAGTTGGGCGCAAGAAGAATTTTAGTATATGGTGACTCTGATCTTGTGATAAAATAGGTAAAAGGGGAATACCAGGCCAAGAATCCATGAATGCGAGCATACAAGAATGTTTTATTGGATATCCTAAAAAAAAATTCCAAACATACATTGTCAGTAGTGCTGAGAAGTCAGAATCTCATGGAATAATCACTTGCTACAGTAGCAAGTAATTTTAAAATCCCTATATATTCCAATATAAAATTTAAAATACATTTTAAACATTGGCCCACTGTTCCTGACAAATTTTGGTATTGGCAAGTATTTTGGGATGATAAGTAGGTAAACAATTTTCTGCAGAATGAAGGAGAATTTGAGAATTATTTTATTAACGGAGTTTATGACAAGGAAGATCGGGTAATTGAAGCTACCCAGGTTGATATTTTACAACTGAAAGACAACAATATTCCAAGAGGTCTCATACCTTTGGAAGATTTGTTTGATTGAGATGATGTGGCTCGGAAGCCAACATTGGTTCCTACGGAAAAGGGTGTGGAGGATGTAAACATCGAAACAACAGACAAGCCTAAGATGGTCAAATTTTCCAAGTCTTTATCTCCTAAGGTAAAGGACAAGTACATTGATTTAATTTCTGAATTTTATAATGTTTTCTCTTGGGATTATCCAGACTTAAAGGAATATAATAAATATATCATACAACACACCATTCCAATTAAGCTCGATCAAAATCCCTTTTGCAAAAAGCTAAGAAGGATCAACAAGTGGTTGCTGCCATCCATAGAAAAATAAGTGAACAGGCTCTACAAATCAGGTATCATTGTTCCTATAAGGTTTTCTGATTGGATATCTAATCTAGTCCCGATAAGAAAGAAGACTGGTGAAATAAGGCTTTGCATAGATTTCAGAAATTTAAACAAGGTATCTCTTAAAGATAATTACCCCGTACCCAAAATGGATCAGATCTTACAGAGAGTGTTTGGGGCTTCCCGAATATCTTTTCTTTATGGATATTGGGGATACAATCAAATTTTAGTACATGAGAAGGATCGGGACAAAACTGCCTTCACTACACCTTGGGGTACGTTCAAATATGCAAAGATGCCATTTGGACTAAAGAATGCAAGGGCTACCTTTCAGTGGGCAATGAATATAGCCTTTGTAGATGAGAAAGATGTTTTCCTAATGGAATATTTAGATGATTTCACAGTTTTATCCCATTTCGATGATGAACACTTATGTCACTTAAGGACTTTTTTTTAAAAATGCAGGAGATTAGGAATATCCCATAATCTGAAAAAGAGCCTTTTTTCCATGGACGAGGGAAAAATTTCCGATCACGTCATCTATAAGGATGGAATTTGGATTGAACCTTCTTGGGTTGAGGCAATTCAACAAATTGAATTTCCATGAAGAAAGAAATAAATTCAAGCTTTCAATGGTAAGTTGAATTTCTTATGCAGATTTATTCCAAATTTGGCTGAGAAGCTTCGAGAAATGAATTTTTTTTTGAAAAAAGAGAATGAGGTAAAGTGGTCCGAGGATGCCAAGAAGTCATTTAACTCAGTGAACTTTTCCTTAACCACAACCCATGTTTTAATCAGCCCAAATTATTCAATTGATTTTATCATTTTCTCATTTTCCTCCGAGCATACATTGGTTGCAATCTTGATGTAGAAAAAGGACAAGACTGAGCAGCCCATAGCATTTTTCAGCCTAACCATCAGGGATTCAACTCTTTGGTACAATATCATAGATAAATAGCCTTTGGCTTTGGTAAAATCATTGAACGATTTTCGTGTTTATATTTTACATTCACATATTTTGGCTTATGTCCCCAATGTAACAGTAAAAGATGTTCTTATGCAGACAGATTCAGAAGGTAGAAGAGGGAAATGGATAGCAAAAATGTTGGAATATGGCCTCAAGATCAAGCCCACAAAGCTGATCAAAGGTCAAGGTCTAGAAAATCTCATGGCTGAGTCAAATTTGCATGTTTTAAACATCAATCTTATTAAATCATTGTCTAATGAAGAAGAGGATGTCACTCTGATACAGGTATCTGATATGTTTCTTTCGTCTCCTTAGTATTATGATATAATATATGTTCTTTAGCATTTGAACCCTCCTCCATGCATGACTAAGAGTAAGGGTAGGTATTTAAAGTTAAAAGCTTCCAAATACTGCTTTTTGGACAAAGCCCTCTATTGGAAAGATCCATGAGGTATTTTTCTGAATTGTTTAGTTGAAAATGAAGTTGAATAGGTTATGAATGATTTTCATAAAGGAGACTGTGGGGGCCATATTTTCTAGAATACCATGGCTAATAAATTCTTGAGAGCATGATACTACTAGCCAACTCTTTTTTCAGGCTTGTACAAAACAGTGATGAGTTTCCATGATTGTCAAGTGTTTCAAGGTAAAAGAAAACTTCTTCCTTTACCTCTGCAGCCTATTTCAGTACATGCACCTTTTAAGTAGTGGGGAATTGACTTCATCGGAGAGATTCACCCTACATCATCTGCACATCAAAAATCGATATTAACAGCCATTGAATACTTCACCAAATGGATCGAGGTGATCCCAATAAGGCAAGCAACAAACCTAGTAATTATTCAGTTTTTGGAAACTAACATATTGACTCGTTTTAGTTGTCGTCATAATATTATTACCGACAATGTGACAACATTCAAATAAAAAATGATGGTTGAGTTTTGTGACAAATATAACATCAAGTTGGGGCACTCAATGGCATATTATCTGAAAGGTAATGACTTAGCATAGTCCTCTAATAAATCTATGATTAATATCATAAATAAGATGATGGAGACCAACAAGAAGAACTGGCACAAAAATATTGTGAATGCCTTGTGGGAAGACAGGGTGAGTAGTAAGAAATCTATAGGTATGTCACCTTTTTAGTTATTTTATGGTGTAGACATAATTTTTCCTACATCTCTTGTAGTCCATGTTATGAAATTGTTGCAAGAAGTAGGAAGTGAGGAGAATGATGTACAACACCAAATAAATCAGATGATCCATCTTCAACAAACAAGAGACTAGATATTTTAGAACACCTCAAAGCTTCATGAGAAGATAAAAAAGGTGTATGACTACAAAACCAATGCGGATGATTTTAAACTTGAAGATGTAGTTTTTTGGTGGGATGCAAGGAACGAGGAAAAAGGAAAGCATGGAAAATTTGAAAACTTATGGAAAGGGCCATACAAGATCTCAACATTCTGTGGGTAGCATGATTTTATACTGAAGGAGATGAATGGAGAATAATTCTTAGGAGGACCAGTCAATGGTAGGCTCCTTAAGCACTATCTTTTTTGATGCAGATTTCAAATTTCTCAAATCCTTTCTAAATATTAGTTTAACTTTCTACAAAGTGTGAATCAGAGAATCATTGAAGCTTGGAGCCCGAGGTGAAGTCCATAAAGTTTCACTGGTTTTTTATTGTTTTCTAAATTAAGTCAGTCAAAGTCAAGTCGGTTTTGAGTTAGTTTTAAGTCAGTTTTAAGTCATTTTTCAATCAGTTTGAGTTTGTATTCAAATCACTTTAACATTTCAGTTTTCAGTTTGTCTTTTAGATTTTTACTCCATGCCCAATTGATAGGCACTTGGTCTATGGTGTTCTTGGCACCTCCAAGGAGCTACCATCCCAACTGGAGCCAATGCTAGTATAAATATTTGCATCCTTCCACCAGTGATCGAATAAACTATTTCAACTCATGTTAAGGGTCCCATTCTGAAATTTTTGTCATTCCATTAGGTCATCATGCAAAAATTTGGTCACTTGTTGTAGATTTGGGTTAAGTTTCACTCTTTTTAGAAATTTCACTACTTGCTGGTCCCTTTCACGACTTTCCTGAGTGTACATCAATCATGAGTTCTTATCATCATTTCATTCCTTTCATCATGAATTTCATTTAGCCAAAGTCTTCATTAGGTATTAGGGTTTTCAAGGTCCATAAAATCATCATCTGCATACATAAAAGACCAGCAAGTAAGAGAGTGACAATAAAAACATTTCGTTATGAAAGTTTTATTTGTAAATTTAATTTCTATTCAATATGTAATTTTATGTTTCCTAATATGTAATAATTTCTCATGGTTCCAAGAAGCTTCCTACTGAAGGTTCCAATCAACCAAATAATTCAATATTCTAAAAAGATACAATGTTCAAAATCCATCAAAAGATCAGATCCAAAGATCAAGTTTGAAAGGTAAAGTGCAATGTATAAAGTTCAATTTCAAAGGAAATGTGGGTACGAAAGCCAAATTATGAAGATTCACCAAGTATAAAGGGCCATTAAAGAAAAAAAAGACACTCATTTGCATCCTCATGCATTAAGCTCTCGAAATCCCATTTCAAAAATCATATTTTGAGTGAGAAATTCATTTTTTTTTTTGGAGGCACTGCGCTTCTCCTTAAGACATTATGCTTTTGACATATAGGGTGTTGCGCTTGTCCTTATGGCATTGTGCTTTTACCAGGGAGGCATTGCGCTTCTCCTTAAGGTGAAGAGCTTTTTTCAGTTTTCTTCCACAAGTCCAAATATTCAGTGCAACTACTCCAACCATCAAACAAAGGTTTTTTCAGTCTAATGCAAGTAGGTTACACCTATTTTAATCCTACATTTAGTTTATAATTTGAATTCATAGTGTAAACCATCCTCATTTACCATTTCATGTTTTGAGCCAAGAAACCCTAGTTTTTACCAATGTAAGCTAAAGTGGTTTCCCCTAGACCCTATTTTCCCTTCCTATTCTCTAAAATCACTTCCCTTATCCCTATATTACCCTATCCCTTATTCCCAAGTCACATTTCCTAAAAACCTAATCCTAGGCTGCATTTTCCTAGGCAGCCATACCATATCCCTGTAATCAAATTCCCTACCCAGTTTCCCTAAGTTTTTGTATCCCCAACCACTTCCCTATGTTCCCTAATTTCCTTCCCAAATTCCATAAATTTTCCTAAATTAATCCCAACTCCCTAAACCTACTAGTATACCCCTTTTCCTTCCCCTTCCCTAGGGTTTCAAAACAAAACAATTACTTTGGAGGAGGAAAGACATATTATAGAAGAGGAGATGAACATAGAAGAGGAAACAAGATAACACAAATGAGGCATGATTTTGAGGCTTGAACCACCCAACGCCATAGAATTGTTGGCCTCACCCATGACAATTAATTACTTCAAACATGTGGGTTGTTTTGAATTCTCTGAAATCGTCCAAAGAGTACAACATCACCCTGCTTTGACCATATTTTTTATATCAAACCTCAAATATAATCAAGTGACCATTGCAGGAGTAACATTAACCATCTCCACGGATACTATTTCTGTAGCCATAGGGATACCTAATGTGGGTGAGAAGTGGTTTAATGCCAAATATATAGATACTCAACATTATGAACCATTTCTCAAGCAAAGGTACAAAAATGATAAAAATAAAGTCTTTCCTTTCAGCCACCTACTTGACAGATTTGATCTTGTTGGCTAGGTATAAGGTCTCTTGGGCAAGATCCAGGTTCAGGATGGAGGCCAACAAGGTTGTCTGCAGTAGTCTAGCACAACGCCAACATTTTCACCCTGCTCCGAAGAGCAGAGAGTCTCACCCGAGGTGTGTCGTGACCTTATTAAGGTTAGGATCAGATCAAGTATCGATCAAGCATAGTAGATACATAAAACAAATAAAACTAATTACTCCGAATAAGTGTAAATACTCCACAAATAAAAATACTTAGGAACATACTTAGAATGATAAGAAAAATTTTAAAATAACTCGCACATTCAACTAAACCAAGAACACAATACAGAACTCAGAACAACAACCTCAGATCATAATTTATTGTGTTAACAACAAGAGATAGCTACAATGCTCCTCAGAGAAATCCTGGAAGAACTGATTACAGTAGTATCACATAAGACAGAACAAAATGAACAGAGAGAGAGAGAGAGAGAATAGAATGAACAGCACGAAAAAAAGCTCTCCTACGGCTCCTGTTCCTTGACCCCTACTATGCCAACCTCCTTTCTCTACTGGCCGGCTTCCTATTTGTTCCGTTGCCAACGTGACTGACATTTCTTCCTTCCTTTCCGCTCGACTATTTGCTACTTCTCCCTAATTGTTGGGAGTTCCACTGCTTGTCTTTTGTCGCTTCCTTCTGCCATTTGTGCTTGCTTCCACAACAGTTGCGCCACCTACTCTTCAGTTCTTTGCAACCGTGACAACTCTCTGTCTACTATGGTTGTGTTCTGCCACCAGTTATCCGCAACTCAAAAACTGTTTAATTTCAAAACAAGGGGCCCCAACAGGCCTCGACCACATCCTATTGACTCGTCCCGAGTCAATTGTTTCCTGCTGCCTCAGTATCCATTGGTTTTCTTGCCTCTGTTGCTAGTTCTGTCTTCTCCCTTTCTTTTTCTTGTCCAAACAAGGGCCCCAACTCGGAGACCTTTGTTAGCGTTGATGCTTTGAGTTCCTTGAAGCCAACAATGGGTTGTTGCCATCCTTGCATGAGTAGGTCTATCTCTGTAGTGACTTGGGTGACCTGTTTCTCCCCTGAGATGGTCGTCAACTTACCAAAGATGTTATTAACCTAAATGTTGGCAACAACGACCATTTGCTACATTGCTTGGGTGGTAATCTTCACAGGCTGACTTAGCTCTCAGAGGACTTGTTTGGCTAGTGCCGAATGTTCTTCAATTTTTTGTATCTTGACTTCCAGTTCTTCCGCTTGAGTGTATAATTGGTTGAGTCTGTCAGGGTTTGTGGCTTCCTGAATCTCCTTCAACACCTGCTGTAATTGTGTCGAAATTAGATGTGACTTCAAAGTGGGTGAGGTTGAACACTCATGTAGACCCTTTAGTAGGTCATACACTTCCTTTGTCGTAGTACTCAGAGTTTCCTACATCCCGACTACCTGGTTCTATCTTTCTGCTATCTTCTCCATATAGATAACCACTGGGTCTGGTAGCACGGGCCTAGTTTCCAATGCTGCTTTCAGTTCCTTGTTTTCTTGGCTGAGGTTCGAACAAGTCACTCGGATGTGAATGGATTGCCTGAATATGTCACTATCTGATATATCATCTAGTATCTGAGTGTTGTGGGCCATTATTGTGGGCCAAAGATCCCGAAAAACCTTTGTCACCGTATCCAATTGGCCCTGTAAGTTGTATTTCTTTGTCTTCAGTTATTCGTGCTCTTTAGTAAGCGCGATGATTTGTACCTATTGCTACTCGAATCTCTGTTGAAGTTCTGTGTGAAGTCCTTCAGCTTGCTATGTTTCCCTCTGAATGAAATTGTACAATTGCGATGTTCCCCAAGTCTACATGCTTTCAGCTCTGGAGATATCTTGATTTGGCTGTCTCTCTTGGAGCGGTTGACTGCTCACAATGGACTTTGCTGAGTGCTCCTGCAGTGATTGTGGTGGTGTTGGTTGCAGTAATAGATTATTAGGGTTTCCCATGTTTAAAGTGGGTTGCATCTAATGAAATATCAAATTGTCTTGCTGAAATGGGTTTAGCTTGGTAGGCGAGGGTGATGTATCTGCAGTAAAGGATCCCCCTCGACTTAAAAGTTCTTGGAAAGTAACCTGTTCACCTAGGGTTTGGTTAACCTCAGGTACCACTACTGTACTGGAGTTAACTTTCACCTCGGTGTCCCCGTTTGTTTTACTTTTTGCTCTGATTGGGTTAGATATGGTGGCTGAAGCAGAGGGTGTGCGAGTTGGATGGTATTTAGAGGTGAATGAGGTGTGGGTTGATGAGTGGTGAGTGCGAGGTGGAGATACACAGACATTTAGAAAAGAATAGGTGTTGATTAGAGTTATCTCTTGAGTTACCTGGGGCTCTGTCACTGGCTCTTCCCTTATTGGGGCCCCCGTATCCATAAGTTGTGTTTGATCTTCCCCCGTGAGATCAATGACTTGGCCGGACACTGTGATTTTTTCCTTCTTGGCCTTTGGTGTAACTATGGGTGGCTTTATGGCTCTACTCTTTTTTACAAGAACCATGGTTGTTGCTAGTGGTGAATTAAACAAATTGAGTGGTATGGTGGTGACTAAGGGGACTGTGATGGAATAGGATGCAAAATTTGAGGCCTGAAATTGCATAAATGTGGGAAACAAAGAGGAATCACTTGTTAGAGTTTGGACTACCTGGTTAAAGATGTGTACCTTTGTATTCAGTTCTTCAATGATTGGGGTTAGCTGTAGTCGTGACATTCTGACCGCGCTTCCTCCAATGTTTCTCCTGGCAATGGATCTGGCAGCATGCCATCAAATGAATAGACGTAGACTTCGCTTCTGATTTCCATTGCTACCCCTGCCCACGAACATACCTCTGTGTGGAACGTTTGTTCATCGATTTCAAAATTCAATGGCTTCATCTTGAAGGTTGACTCCAACACACACGTTGGCCTGATGTAGGTTTTCTTGTGGTTAACTCCAAACCATACTTGCACAGAATAGCTGTCCAGCAAGTTCCTTGGAATTCTCTGCTGACTCATCGCGAAATCAACCATCTAGTTGTACCAAAACTTGAATGCTTCCTCGTTCACCTCCTTAGTGCTGGGGTCCCCTGATGCTTTCCAGGGTGTGAACTTCATTGCTAATGGTTGGCCTATTGCAACTTCCATAGTTTTCCTGATTTCTGGAAATGTCCATTTCCACATTGCCAACGCGATGACAAGATAACCGTAGATGAACCCAGTGGCCCTCTTATAGTTTTCCTCACAAGCTTCGAATAACTCATTAAGCAAA
Organism: Pinus albicaulis; assembly: GCA_034641835.2. Lineage (NCBI taxonomy): Eukaryota > Viridiplantae > Streptophyta > Pinopsida > Pinales > Pinaceae > Pinus > Pinus albicaulis. The sequence continues at coordinate 391,090,539 of CM076579.1, read as the reverse complement.
AACAAACACCAATTTATTTTTTCCCCTGGATACAATGCTCCACAACTGAGATGGTATCCAGCATACACTAACCTTTTGTGTAATGTCTCATTGTTTTGCTTGCAATCAAATAGTAGGAAAAATTGACCGCTAGCTTGTTGATCAAGTCTATCTTGGCTCCTTTTCCCCCTCTCTTGGTGTCATACTTCTTGTAGTAGTCACCATCTCCTACTTTCTTCTCTCTCTTGGAGACATTTTGGAATGTCGTGGAGACATCTCTCCCTTCTTGCGACAGCCTGGTTAATTTGTGAATGTCTTCCACATGAATTGGTATTTCTCTTCCCAACCATAGCGACCCATTGTGGACTTTACTCAGCAGAAACTTTGTGCACTACATTGCAGCCCCTGTAGTGTTGAACACTGGAAGATTTCTTAGGTTCAGTATAGTGAAATGTTGAACACCTTTGAACTCTATAAGTACTCTTGATGCTTCCTATCTCGCTTCTATGGCATAATTCTCCATGTAAACCTGTTTTTTCATCGCTGGAAATTGGAAGGAGTCCGTTAGGTCAGTATCAATCAGTAACGCGCTATCATATTTGCCCACCAGGGACTTCATCTTCTGAATTCTTTCATCGAGCTCCTGCTCAACAACTTCTGGCGCTACTCTTGTCATTTTAGCTCTTCTCTGGTACACTTGCAGAGCTACTCCTTCTCTTTCCTTATGAACTCCTGCTTCTGGATACCTCCTCTACTCTTCTTCTGGTGATGTTTCTCTTGCTACCTTTGTTGTTTCTGGTTCTAACTCGGACTTCTCCGACATTCTCGCACTTTATTTCATGCAAGTTATGTAAGTAATCAACACGCATGAGGTTGATAAGACCCCATAACTAATTAATTTTCCCTACCTTCCCCCACGGCTATAATTGTGTGATTAGTTACCGGGCTAAGGTGGGTTCTAGCAAAGCTGACTACGGATTCTGGATTTGGGAAGACATGATGGGTAATAATTATGGCCTATTATGGAAAATTTATTGCGGTATGGATGATGCTAATTATGGCAATTACTTCTCAAATATCGGTAATCCTACAGACTAACATGGGTACTATGAGTAATGATGATGGAATGATGTTCGACACACTTTTTCTTCTGACATGGATGACACGCTGGGCACTACTCTCCCCCCGACCACAATCAAGGGCATTGTAGTCTCTGCATCGCAACTTTGAATTCTTCTTGTGCTCTAAAACTTCTTTATTGGGAATCCTATCTAGGCTCTTCTCAGGTGCGAGAGAGTTATTGACTCTACCTAATATAATCTAATCTATCCTACTGACTCCTCTCAGTTGCGAGAGTTATTGAAAATAAAATGTGGAACTTACTCATGATAGGGTTTCAGGCGTGCTCCATTCACCCATCCTGGTAGTATCTGGCCGTCCAGTTGTGCTAACCGAACTTCTCTTGAATATTTGATTTCTATTACATGGTACGGTTGCCAATGCATTTACAGTTTACCTAGGAACTTCTAGTACTTACTGTCATAAAGTAAAAATTTTCCATCGACCTTGAAATTCATGCGCTTGATATGGTGGTCATGCCAAGCTTTTTTCCTCTCTTTTTGGATAGTTTGGTGGAATTCTGCTAAAAATTTGTCTTCTTAGAGTTCTTGTAGTTGCTATAATATCTCCTTCAACAAGTCTTCTTCTAATAGTTGGAGTGATGTTGCGATCAGAAGGCTCGGTATGAAAAACTCAACTGGTACTACTGATTCTCTCTCGTACACCAGCTGGAATGGTGTCTAGTTGTTTAGTCTCTTGACAGTTGTTTTATATGCCAAAAATGTTTCTGGTATACGTTCGTCCCAGTCATCTTGTTGAGTGTTGCAAATATTCATTAAGTCCTTCTCTAGGATCTTATTGAATGTTCCACTGTACCATTGGCTTGTGGATGGTAAGGACTGCTTTTATGATGTTCTACCATGAAGTCTTCCAGTAGGAACTTAATGGTCGCATTGATGAAGTGCGTACCTTGATCGCTTGTCAGAATTTTCGGGCAACCAAACCTGCTGATGATATTTTCAAATATGAATCGAGCTATTGTTTCGGCTGTGAAATTCTTCACTGGAATTGCCTCTGCCCACCTTGTCAAATAATTTGTTGTTGTTATGATGTACGTGGACTGTGAGTGTCTTATGACTGGTGCAATTGGGCCTATAAAATTAATTTCCCATTTCTCAAATGGCTGCGGTGCCTTTATTGGGTGAAGTGGGAGCTCATCTATGTGGGATGGACATCCCTTCCTTTGACATACATCACATTTTTTTACAAATTCTTTACTATCCATATGTACCATTGGCCACCATAAACCCTCTTGTAGTACTTTCCTCGCCGTCAGTTTTGCTCAGACACGCCCTCCCGCAACTCCACAGTGGAATTCCCACAGTATAACTTCCCTCTCATGGTCCAGGACACATCTTCATAAAATTTGGTCTAGCCCCATATTATACAGGTGTCCTGCGATGAGCTAATACTCTGTTGCTCAGACTACTAGGTGTCTTTTCTGGACCACTGTATATTTTGTTGGGCACTGTCCTTTTGTAAGGTAGGTTTCTATCTGGTCTAAGTATTTTGGGATGGATTCTACTCTAAAAATATCAGCGTTCGGAAACTGATCATCCAGAGATCCTCCATTTTCTCCATTTTCTAGCCTTGACAGGTGGTCAGGCCCCACATTCAGTCTCCCGGGTTTCACTATCACCTCAAAGGTGAACTCCTGAAAGAGTAGGAGCCATCTGCAGATTCTTCCTTCTAAAACCGATTTTTTTACTAGGTACTTTAAAGCTGAATGGTCTGTGAGAAACTTAAACATACCTCCTAGTAGGTAGTGGCAGAAATTTTGGAGGGAATACACCATTGCTAACGCTTCCCGCTCTGTTGTAGTGTAGTTCTGTTCCGCTATGGATAATTTTCGACTTGCAAAGTATACAGGGTGATCAATTGAAGTGTCCCTTGGTTGAGCTAGAGCTACTCCAAGTACGATGCTAGAAGCATCGATGTGGACATGAAATTGTTTGTCCCAATCTAGGTGAACCAATATTGGCGCACTTGCCATTTTTTCCTTCAAAGTATTCAAGGTTGTCGTGCAACCCTCTGTCCAACTAAACTGCTCTGATTTCGGCAACAACTTCTCCAATGGGGCTGTTATCTTCACGTAGTTGCGGATGAATCGCCTATAGTAACCTGTGTGGCCTAGCAGTGACCTCAACTGCTTTACAGTTTCTGGTGCCTCCATGTTAATTATCACTGCTACCTTTGTTGGATCCACGCAAACTCCTTGGTTACATACAACGTGTCCTAGCAGTGTTCCAAAAGGCACTGCAAAGATGCACTTCTTTAGGTTTAACTAAATTTGGAGTTGCCTACACCTATAAAACATTATCCTCAATAACGCTACATGGTATTTTAATAGGCTGTAGACCATCCAGTCATCTATATAGACTTCCAGGAATTTGTGGATGTATTCGCGAAATGATACTATCACAATGCGTGAGAAGACTGCTGGCGCGTTTTTCAATCCAAATGGCATCACATGATATGAAAAGGAGCCCCATTCAGTGGCGAAAGTTGTATTTTTCTTAACTTCTTCGACTATCCTTACCTGATGGTACCTTGAGAATCCATCTATAAAGGAATACGCCTCATTCCCTGCAACATTATCAAGGAATTCTTCACTAAACAGAGTAGGGAACGGGTTATGTATATAGGTTTTATTCAAGCTCCTATAGTCAACATAGACTCGAATTTCGAACTTATCCTTTTTTCTTTGTATGACTATGGGACTTACCCATTCTGATTCTTCCACTGGGAATATTAAACCTGCTTTTAGCATTTTTTCAATCTCTACCTTAACCTTTTCTTTCACTCTTGGATTTAACCGATAGGGTCTATGCTTGATTGGTCTTGCCTCAAGCTTCAAGATTATACGCATCTCCCCCATATCTCCTTTTATCCATTTCAACTCCACTACTGATGATGGGAACAAGTCTTCGTATTCTTGTAGCAGGTTGAATATCTCCTTAGTCATCTCTGTATCCCAATAATCACCGATTGATGCAAGTTTTGGCTTTTCTTCTGTCCCAATGTTCATTTTCTTGGTCTTTAGTGGTAGTAGATGAATTTCTTCTCTCATAGGGTCTTCTCTGATATCCTACTCCCCCTCCTTTTCCTCGAAGTATAGGTGTTTGAGACCTTCTAGATCATCATCATCCATCTCGCTATTTATCTTTTTACATGCTACCAACTGTTTGATGCTTTGGTTTGGAAGCAGTTGCTCATCCTCCTCCTGAATCTCCAGGAAGAACAGTACCATTTTAATAGCCTGAAATGCTTGGGTGACTGGTTCTATTTTTCCTTCAAACAAGAAGCGTTGTGTAAATTTATCCACAACAACTTCACAAGTACTGGTTCCCCTCTTCCTCTCTTCAGTTAGGTACCAAGCTTGTGGAATCAAATCCAGTGAATGTATAAACTTGTGTACCCACAGTTCTTCCTAGTATCTTGTGGTTTTCCATTGATCCTCAAATTATTTTAGATGTTCTTTGGGGTCTGAGTCCCCTTGGTATTTTTCATTGAAGCATGGTCCTTCTTCTTCTTTGAACCTGGCTTTCAATGCTGCCGCAACTTTGTCCCATTGAAAAAGTGAGTTACGGTGGTTACTCCACTATCTTGCAGATGTGGATTGTAAAGCCATGTCCATGAGTGTGACCATGTGGTCCTCTGGTACCTTATCTTCTATTCTGGTAATGAAAGTATTTACAGCGTTCATATCGGACAAATTTGGATAATCTCTTACCTCAGTCTTGATCCAAATGATTCTTTCGTTGTTGGCGCATCTTCTTGTATTGGTCTCATATCGCCCTTGCAGCCAATCATACCAAGCTATCTCTGAGCCTAAGTCTGAACTTTGAATACTTCTCCAACTCACAGATCTCCCTGTTGTCAGGTTGATATAATCTTCCCTTTTTCCTCCAGTCATTTGATAAAGATGGTCAAGAAGCTAAGCATCTTCTCTGTTGTCAACAGACTCAGTGTATCAGGGACCTTGATACGGGTCGAGTGGTTGAGTGACTATGACCTCTCCATCCTCAAAGATCATCAGTTCCTTCTTTAAATCTATTACTGCGTAGTTTTCAAAAGCCCAATAAATCCCCAATAATGCTGGATAGGGATATTTCCCCCCCATGATGTCGATGACCTCAAAGTCCATGTATGTCTTTACTCCCGCAACATTGACTTCGACCTCCTCCAGTTTGCCTATGGGCACAATGTAGTACTAGTTCGCCATTCAGAGTTGAATTGGTGAGTATGTTAGCCTCGGCCTTCCCAATGCTTCCCATGTATTTCTTGGCAAAATATTGACATTGGACCCTAGGTCAAGCATTGTGTCCTTAATTTGGAATCCCGCAACTTGAGTATTCACCCGAAACTCTTTTCATGTCCTTCTCTTATTTATTTTCACTCTTTGTATGTATTTATGTGTTGTGTCGGTTGACTCCCCTAGTCCTGTGGCCTCCTGCACTACTCTTTCCAGGTTCTTCTTTAACTATACTAACCTTGGCGCATTGTTAACAATTTTTAGAAATAGAAGGAACCATTCCTCAATTGTGGTACTTGAACTAGCTTGGTTCTCGTTATCTTCCTTCGCCTGTGGCAATTCAATGACTTTTCTTCCCCCAAGCTGGGCAAAGGTTTCCACTGCTTCTTTAAAGAATTGCTTTTATCTTTCTGGTCTGAACAATGGCTTTGAAGATGCTGGCCATATCAATTTTATCAGGTCCATCGTTTGTGCATCCTCCCCAGTTCTTTTTCCTCCTCGTGTCACTATGGCCACGTTCTGCATAGCTTGAGCCTCCATTATTATTGGCTCTGCATTTACCATATTTTCTCCTCTTTGTTTCGCTCTCTCTTCCTATCTTTTAATGAGCTTTGGGCAGTCTTCTTTTGAATGTGTGTTAACTATGCATTGAGAGCACTAGGGTCTTCTTGGAAGTGGACATTCCCTATCCATGTGACCTTCTTGGTCATAGTTGTAACACCGTACTAACCCTCTTCCTATATCTCGTCCTCCTCTCATGCCTCCCTCTCATCCTCTGGAAGCCTCATTCACTCTATATGAAGGCCTGTCCAATCATTCCACCAATGCATCCAGAGCCCTACACTGCTCTATGATGTGTGTCATAGAATCAAATAACTCACAGTATATGTTGTTTGGAACGCTGGAGTATTTTTGTAATATTGGCAATAGGCGGGGTTGATGACCGATGCTTTGCATATCTCACAATATTCAGTTGCGGCTAGATTCTATTGCGCGGGGAACCCCGTGTATTGGTGTTGTAGTGGATATATTCCCTGGGTGTTTATTTTTGCAACTCCTCCTACTGGTGGAGCTCCCTGTGCCCTTTTTGTTTATGTTCCCACATTCGGACCCCGCAACCTAGGACATTCGATTACCATGTGTCCTTCCATTAGACAGTGCGTACACCATAAATTTGGCCTCGCCGACCGCATTGGTTGAATTTATTTCTGTTTCTATGTTAGGTTAGCTATTTGATGCTGTAACCCCAGAATGGAAGGGTCCTGAGCCGATGCTCCTCCTTTTAATTCTTGCAGATATCCCGCCATGGCCTCTATCTTCATAGCTTTATCCAGTGCATCTTGCAACGTATCGATCTTCTGTTGTGTTAATGGAGTTATGGTTAATGGAAGCCTAGGCCTTGATGAACCAATATTTCTGATGGTTTGGATCGATTGGATCGCATCCTTGAATCTCCTCATTAGATCCCATGCAGTTTCCCCTTCTCGTTTCTTGATCTCCCACACCTTTGACAAACCCTGTTGATCTGTTTGGGGTAGTTTGAATTCATTAACGAAATCCCTCTTTACATCGGCTATCACTGGGTTCTAATGAGCCTCAGACCACTTTATAAACCATCATAGAGCTCTCTCCCTGAGAGTAGTTTGAAATTATATCAACTTACCTGCCTCTGGTGTCTACCGAGCCCTTCATATGCCCTCGCAGAGGTACCAATGTTGTTCCACATCATCATTGCCCCTCCCAGAGAACTATGGGTACTGGGTAAATGATCTCGCCATGATTCCTTGTGTGGGTGCTACTAGAACAAAACCCCTGACTCCCGGTTGTGAAATGGTATTACTAGCACTACTACTAGTTTGTATTATTGCTGTGGACTGAACACTATTCAAATTTCTCAATTCCTGTAACTTAACAAAAATTTCACCTAGTGGCCGATAGAGTACCAAGGGAAGGTTAGGACTAGAGCTACTTAAACTTTGGGGAATAGATTTACCTGGGATTTTGGGTGTTGGCCCCTCTCAGAATATCTGCTCCATCGCAACATGCAACTCCACATCGGACGTCTCCTCGGGGCGCGCATCATCTCCATCGTACTCCCTCTGCTTGGGCTGGGCTCATATACACCTACCACACTTCCTTGATGGTCCCCCCTATATCTTGGGAACACATATGACCTTCCATCTCCTTTTTCATTTGAGGCACCTTCTCCTTGTATTTTCTATTCCTTCCCTGTGTTTCCAACTCCTTCATCACCTTTTCTTGCCACTTATCAGCGAGTTGTGTCCTCCGATGTGCTCGTTGTTTCCTCAACATACTGGAGGTCTCGGCAACCATATCCCTATTACCCTTTTCAACATACTTGTGGCATCTTTCCCTCAGCTCCTTCCCCCAGTAATGGAGGTTTAGGTCTCCATCTCAGATTTTTGGAACTCCATTAATCCTTTGTCTACTATCAAAGCTTTGATCCACAGGGGGATCTCCTTCAACAACTCTTCGTGCAACCCTGATCTGAATATGTCCTCCACTTTCGAGAAATACTGGTAGCATTCAGCTGAAAACTCCGCGATGTATCCTTCCAAGGTAGATTGCAACTAGAAATCTATAGCTCGGGTCAAATCAGTATCTAACTGATGGAGTGCTACTAGATCTATGTGAAACCATTTGCAACAGACCTTTTATGAGCTTCTTTGGACTGTCTTGGCATGTAGTCTCTGTAACTAGTTGTAGAGCTCCTCTAGAAATTTTCCCACCAGTTTTGTATTTCTTTTTCAAAGATCCATGATACCATGATCTAACTCCAAAATGGAATTTTAGGTCCCGGCAACGGAACCATTTTTTGGCTAGGGAGAAGGTCTCTTGGGAAAGACCTAGGTTCAGGATGGAGACCAACAAGGTTTTCCACAGTAGTATAGCACAATGCCACATTTTCACCCTACTCCGAAGAGAAAAGAGTCTCACCCAAGGCATGTCGAGACCTTACTAAGGTTAGGATTAGATCAGGTATTGATCAAGCATAGAAGATACACAAATCGGATAGAACTAAGTACTCTGAATAAGTGTAAATACTCCACAAATGAAAATAATTAGGAACGTATTCAGAATGATAAGAACAATTTTAAAATAACCCGCACATTCAACTAAACCAAGAACACAATACAAAACTCAAAAAAGCAACCTCAGATCATAATGTATTGCGTTAAAAACAAGAGATAGTTATGATGCTCCTCAGAGAAATCCTGACAGAACTGATTACAGTAGTATCACATAAGAAAAAACAGAATGAATAGAGAGAGAGAGATAATAGAACGAACAACAAGAAAAAAATCTCTCCTACAGCTCCTGTTCCCTGATCCCTACTGTGACAACCTCCTTTATCCACTGGCCGACTGCCTATTTGTTCTGTTGCCAATGCGGCTGATAGTTCTTCCTTCCTTTTTTCTCAGATGTTTGCTGCTTCTCCCTGATCATTGGGAGTTCCATTGCTTGTCTTCTGTCGCTTCCTTCTGCCATCTATTCTTGCTTCTGCAATAGGCACGCCACCTGCTCTTCAGTTCTTTGCAACCGTGACAGTTCTCTGTCTACCATGGTTTCGTTCTGCCACCTGTTATCTGCAACTCAAAAACTGTTTAATTTCAAAACAAGGGTCCCAACAGCTCCCATGATGAAGATCATCATGAATTATTTCACCTATGAGGGCAGATTCTCTCGACCATATGCCTGTCACATCAGACTACTCATGTATTTCAAAAGGGTGAAATTTCTCAACATCCCTCACTATTTTTACAAGAGTATTAATATAATTTCATACATAATGCAGAACAGAGAGTATGAACATCAAATGAACAACCTCTTTCATCAATCTCTAATCAAAATAGTTGTCCTTCATCATCTAAATTAGTTAAATATTTCTTGGGAGACCTTTATTTATAGTCATGTCTTCAATAATCCACCACCTCAACCTACTAGACCAATCCCACCACCAGCTTCAGTATCTAAAAAAAAATAGGGTCATCTAGAAAGGCTATAGTCAAAGAGGTCAAATAAGTCAAAAAGGTCAAAACCTATTAGAGGGGGCCTAGGTAAGTGTTTGCTCCAAATATTGTGGAAGGGGCCTTGCCTTCTTCATCAACAAAGCAGTTACACCAGGATGAGCAATAGGAAGAGAAATTTGTCCATGAAGAGGAAGACCTTCATGAGGAAGAAGGAGAATTCCAGTTGATGGACTTGGATTATCAAGATGATTAGGAGGCCTTAAAGTTTATCATCAAAGAGAAGGATGCCATGATCAAATAATTGTAGGACAACATGGAAAGAGCTCAATTTTCCATATCATTCCTTGAATAAGAGAACAAGCAACTGAAAGACAACAAGTACTCATGGAGCTAGAGCTTCTTAAATAAAAAATACAAGATACCAAGGGTAAGGAAATGATGGCACTTTATGATTATGACCATGATGACACTCAAAACATCAAATCAAGACCAAAAACAAGAGTTCTTAAGAGAGCTCTACACTAGCAAAAAAATGAGGCAGAGCAACTTAGTTTTGAAGAAAGGATTTCCAAGGAAGTTGAAAATGGTAGAGAGATATGGCTAGACAGGGTAAACCTCCACCTTGAGAAGCTCCTTCACAAGGAAAATAAAGATAATGAAATTCTTAGACACATGTCTAACAGGTACATCACTAGGAACAAGATCTGCAACATCAAACTTAAGTAGTTGAAGGAGAAGGACAAGCAAACCCTAATCAAGAAAAAGGAGGAAGATAAAATTGATATCCTTGTTGATGCTTCCCTAATTTCTTGAGGCACATCATCATCTCTTCATCAACCCATTTTGAAGGTTTTTGGGTAAGTTTTTGAAATTTTGGGCATTTTGACAAATTTTGACTAGTTTTTAGCGCAATCCACTTGTCAAAAGCGTAGCGCCTAGGGAGTTTTAATTCTTATAGGAGCCTCCAAATGAGAAATGGCCACTACCATTATATTCACAAGGCTTTCTACATCAAATTTTGACTATTTTCACGCAAAAATTGGACATTCTGGAATGGAGAAAGGGCCACAAACACCTAAAAAATCACCTTTCTACCTCATTTTTAAGGTTGGTGCTGTGATTTTGACCAGTCTTGGGGGATTTGACTTTTGAGGGCCTTAAATTATAAGAACTTATGGGAATTTTTGAACCTAGAGAAGAGAATCTTTCCAATGAGCTATCATGAGCTCGATTTGGACTTTAGGAAGGCCTCCAAAAGTGGCCTTGAAGCTGGCAATGCACTTCTACTTCAGGTGTTGCAGTTTTGCTTCAAGCGCTGCGCTTTTGTCAATTTCCTGGTATTTTCAAAATTTTCAATAATTCTCAGTTTTTGATAGAATTTTTGAGTTTTTACTGATGTAATTCATCCTTGTAAATGTAATCATGACCTAAATAGTTACTTGAGGGTAGATACATTAGGTAAAAGTGGATTTTTGGCTAAAATGAATTAGTTTCACCAAAGTTAGGGATGAGTTTGTTGACCTACCTAGTATTTGGGTTTCTAGTTGAGCACTTTGTTGATCAGTTCCTCAAGTAAGAGATTCAACCCCTGAGCCGGGGAGAATCATTTTTGGTCTATATTATTCACTTCTTTTCTCATAGCAAGGGTTGGATGCTATTGGATTGATCTTGGAGAACTTTTTTTAATCAGACTTTTGGCTAATAATAACAGACTAAGTTGAAGCTATTGGGTCAATTTACTAGGTAAACTAACACAAGTATTTGATTATCAATCCGGGTTTGTAAAACTTCGAAGCATGTCCAAAATATATCGATTTGAACTACAGTCAATTTTAGAAGACAAATTATAGAACTTGAAATAAGTAGGAGAAGGAGGCTCCTAACTTAGGAGAACCAAGTTGACCTTCTCTACAATGCTACTTCATGAAAATAAATCAAAATAACCAATGAACAATAGCTTATGATGCATAAAATAATAAGAGAAGAGGCTCCTAACTGAGGAGGTCCATGTTTTTCTTCTTTATAAGTTTATTCATCATTAATACCATTATATGAAAACTGGAAATTCAGAAAATAACTTAAACAAAAGAAAGGAAGATGAATTATATTTACTATTCTTTGATCAGATAGAAGGAGAATTTTACTAAAACTCTTGTTTGATCCTTCATATGCAGAATATAATTTGAACTAAGATTCATCAGCAAACATAAGAAATTTCCATACATCTAAATAACTGAGTAAACATGAAGAAAGACTAGTTTATGAAATTTCAACTAAATTAAATAAAAAGTGTACTTAGCTTGGTGTGGGGCCCCTACACTCTTGCCTTTCACATTGAAAGAACTTCTCAGCTACTGTAACTCAATCAATCATTCATCACATTGAACAACAAAAAGAATATAAAAATGGTTTCTCCAATTAACTCACAATATTCAGAAATATCAAAATGAAATCATACAAATTCTCCATGTTCATGCCTTCAATGTTCTTGGCTTAAATAGAAAAATATTAAACAAAATTGAATAAAATGTCTCTAAAAATAATATCTATCCTAATCCCATCTATATTGGTCGAACTCATCCATCCAATCACACAAAATCTGGAAAATCACACAAAATACTAATTTTCGCCTATTTCCTAGGGATTTTTTGAAAGACAGGTCATGTTTGACCAGCTTTGACCAGGCATGTTTTAGCTCATTTTGAGTGAACCAACAGATGATTTTTCATTCGTGGTTCCCAATATTTCAAAATCGATGCTCATCTCGCACCCAGGTGTCCTACATATATGAATTCCATGAATATATTATGGGAATTTCTAGTTCTATCCAAAAATTCTCTTAAAACTCAATTTTTACAAAAAATCAAAAAATTGAAAAACATAATTTATTTGCATGAAATAAGGTCAAAATAGGTCATATGTGGATGGTATAAAGTGGAAAATCATGGAAATTAGGTGGATTTAAATAAGAAAATTTTGATAAAAAACAAGGACCAACATCTCCTCGTTGCTTACTCTCAAGCATGTCCTCATGCTTGCCTCTATCTCCTTGACCTTCTGCTTCTGTATGATGACTACCCTGTTGATGTACCTATGACTTTGGCTCCTGATGTCGAAGCTTTCTGATGAGTTTCCTGCAAAAGGATGTCAATAACCTCATGTACATTTTATCCTTTTTATAAATCTCTGATTTCACCTTTTTGTTTCTCATGTTTACAAATGATAGTAACAATGAGCTTTGAAATTCTTGGCCTTTTACTATGGAATTCTAAAAATCAATATTAATTATGACCAGGTGATGAAAACTATAAGCACATTTTAAAGATGATGAACTCCTTGGCGAGCAATAACAATGTCACATAGTTAGAAAGAAAACACCAATCAAACACATCAAAGCTTCTTTCACTTCTGCAGGGGGGTTTCTTCTTGCCATAATCCACTACAAAATAAATTGTGCCAATCCTTTTTTTTTATGACTAGTCGTTCAATTTCAATTTAGCCATTGTTTTACCCACGCAATCTACAAAATAGGGGTCAAAAGAACTAGGAAAATATCCCAAATAGCAATTAATTTGAGAAAATTGTAGGTAGTGAGCGTAATTGGGCTCGTTCTAAAGAAAACCCATGTTTTCATTTTTCAAATTTCATTTTATTTTTCTCAGAAAAAGCAACGGAAAATAGCGGCTTCTTAAAAATTTTGAATTTTTAAAATTGTAGTTAAATTCAAAACTGGACATTTTGATTATGAGATTTCACTTTTGTTTTTGTTTTTTGTAGATCAAAAGCTCTATCTTGATGATTGGAAAAAAAAAAACCTCTATTAATGTTCTAAAAAATACCTTGTCTCTTCCTTCATAAAATGACCTCTTGGTCACTGCCCCTTTTAAAAATCGATTTCTAAAAATGAAATCGGATTCTAGAAATGAAATCTGGAAAATTCTGAACAAGTGGTTTCAATTTTTACTAATTATCACCACCATATATCTATTCAGAATTGAATCCGAGGACTTACATCATTATACAAGTGACATTACCAAATATTGTCTCTTCAAAAACTGAATGATGGAGAAATTGAATGCTTGGAACAATTTCTGCACTGCATCTTTACTCCAATTCTCTAGTTTAAAATTTTTGGGTTCAATTTTTGTTTCCATATGCTCTATATACCAATTTATATAATCTTTCCCAGTAAATAACCTCATTACAAATATGACATCAAAATATGCAACAATAGTTTTGGTAAATGCACATACTAGTTCTGCTTAGCTTTAGAAACAAATGAAACTACTCTCTTTTCCTTCAATTCCTGTGTCTTCTATATTTTGCTGCAATTTCTGTGTCTTCTGAATGAAGAAGAGGGGAAAAAATGATGGTTGTGGAAAGGCCCAAAACAAAAATCTTCAAATTTTCTCACTTTTCTGTAAATTGAAATTTTAAATCTCTTCCTTTTGCAAAGTTTTCTTATGCAAGTTATATACAAAAAACTCCTTTTTTCTAAAATATGTGTGTTGTGTTTTTGAATTAACATTCACTGTGAAAAACATTTGATGAAATTTGCATGAAGAAATCGTGGTTTGATACCTGAAATGGAAGAGGAACTTGTTGAAAACTTTGTGTTCATGTTAGTCGTATAGTTTAAAAAACTACTTTCCTAACATTTCGAGAAATTGTTGACTCTTACAGGTGGTAGAGGATTTTAAGCAAAACAAATCCGAAGGTGAAGTCTTATGTGACACATTTCAACAAAAATCTGAAGTTTGATTTGCAAAAGAAATCTGAAACTGTAGTCGCATTTTTTTATTGTGACACGTTTCAACAAAAAATTGAAGATCAATTTTCCAAATTGTTTTTTTAATTGTTGAGGAGATCGATGCTTGCCTTTCACTAGGAGTCACTACGTAATTTAAGGGATTCTTTGCATAATTCGTGGCTTGCATTGGAGCTTGGCGCAAAATTTTCCTACTTGAAAGCACCTTTAAATACTTCTTCAATTTTCCACGATGCTCAATGTCTCTCTGGTTTCCCATGTTTTTTAATCTTCCACGCAACATAGATTTTTTTTACTTATTTCTCCATGCTTATTCTATGCAACACAGGGTTTTTCACGATACTCTTATTCCTTTTCTCAACACAAGCTTCCAACGCTGCTTAGAATATCTCTTCTACGCAATTCTCTTTCACAATTTCTCTTTATATTGAGAATACCTCCTTTCTGCATGATTTCTTTGTGCTTCTAAGACGAGTGGCTATGATAATGCGCAAAGAATGCCTTTAAAATTTTTGACCGTTTTGAATTGTCTTATGTCTTATCAATGTCGATTTTCAATGTTGCCACCACATGTTTAATTACTTTTTACTCCTTCGACATTTGTTTCATAAGGACCTTAAGTTATGATTTAGGTTTTATGCACTATACTCATACCATACAATTATCCATTATATGCACTTTTTATTGTTGTGTTTGTATCATTATAATCTTTTGTCCTTATTTTCATCATATTCTCTCAATGCATTTGATTTAAATATGACCATAATTCCTTATGGGAAAAAATTTCGAGCCTCAATCTTTGATCAAAAATGCTTATGTTGGGAGATAATGTAGGGATATATGGAATTAATGTAGGAAATATTGGGTTAATGTAGGAATTATGATGAAATTTTTTAATGTAGAATGTATGGTTGGGTAATGGATATAATAGGATTATGATGAGGGTAGGATGCGGTTAGTGAAATAGATGTAGGATAAATGTAGGTAGAAATATAGGTAGGACAGATGTAGGATGTAGGATGTTGTAAATGTAATAGGATGCATATCCAAGTTACATTAGTTTTAACAATTCTAGAAAATTTCTTCAAAATCAAAAGTTTTAGGAATAATTTTTTTTTACATACTTACAGTACTTCTCCCTTCGCATAATGGCTTAATGTCAATGCTTGTTGGTGATGACCTTTACTAGTTTGGTTTTTTTTTAATATGATATTTATTCAAAGATGGATTCTGATGGAATGTAGTCGCTTGTTTATGATTATTTGATCCTTCTGATGTAGATTATTCCGTGTCATGTTATTTTTTTGCATCTGTTATTGATTCAGGTCCCTTCTGATGAATATTGATGTTGTTCACATCCCTTCTGCAATGATATTCAATTTTGTTTCGGGTCCCTTCTGCAATGATTTTTAAATGATGTTTCAGGTCCCTTCTGCAATACAGTTGCTTAACTATTTGCATAGTTTTTAAAATTCCCCCTTGCTGATGTTAAGACTTGTCCTCAAGTCTTGGAATTCTAGAGGATTATTTCTGCAAAACAATTTGAAAAATTAAAAAAAAATACGGAATTCATAGTGGCCAAACAAGTTGGTTTTTCGATATGAATTCGAGTTTGTATTGTGCTAGTTTCTTGTATTTTCACAACCAAACTCTTTTATTGTTTTTGATCTTTTTTTGTTTGTTTTTTTTTTAATAACATCATGAACAATATGGTTTATGAAAGGCTTCTTTGGAAATTGATGTGACTTGACAAGGTACAAAAATTGACTTCTTCTTCTGATTATTAGTTTCATGTCTTGTGCCTCGATCTCGATCATCTTGTAGGGTGGTTGGTGTTGTTAGTCAACAACTGAAAGCAAGCTTCACGAGTTTGAGTTTCATTGGATGAACTCAACATCAGGTGAATTTTCACTTTTCTTTGACTTCAACATTTGTATTCATATTCTAAAATATGATTTTTTTATTTTTTATTTCTTTTAAATTGACTTTGAAAAGTCCTTTGTCCATGGAGTTCACCTCTTAAATCTTCTTATGACCTGCAAAAACATAGCATATGCATGCAATAAAATATTAGATGATGGAGGAAGAGAGGTGTACAGTCTCTCTTATTCCAAGGAATATGTAAAATAATTACAAGAAATGCTTGAAAACAAGGCAAAAGATGATATACAAAAATAAATGCATTTGTTTACCCGTTGAGGAATGCTGACCAACGTAGACCTCCTAGCGGTATTTTTCTCACAAAATATTCGTTTTATGTCAAATTAGAGTGATTCAAATACCAAGTTGAATTGAATTTATATGGCTATATCCAGTATAAACAGGTTTTCAAAATGGTTTAAAATGATATTCTAAAAATGATGAGAAGTACCATGTTTGATAGAGCTTCTTGTGAATTGTTAACTAGACCAATGTCACTATTTTGAGTGTAAATTTTTAGTTAAAAATCAGATTGATGTGATTCCACTTGGATATTAAATTAGATTCATTTTTTTCTATCTAGTAGAAACAAGTTTTCAAAATCATTAGGTTTGATATCACAAAATTGGTGATAAACAAACCTAGGAGGCAGAGTTTGACTATGTTGATTTTAAGCATGCAGTCACTAAATGTGGAATAATTTTTTCACCTGGCCTTAAAATGATATGATTCAAATTTTTTTATAAACTAGACTTAAATATATATCTCCCTTAAAACAGGCGAAGACCTAGAATTGTCACCATGCAGATTTTTCAACAAGTAGTTAGTATTTTGAGCATAGATTTTCATATGATGTCGGATTGAGCTGATTAAAATTGATTTGGAAACTAGATTCCAAGGGCTATCTTCCCTATGAATATCATGTAAAATTTTTTCCATTAGAACCCTTAAATCAATGTTGTACTAACTCTGTCATTAAAATTTTTCTTGAAATCTAGTGTTTATTTTGATCATTTTTTTTTATTTGTGATCCAAATTGAAAAAATAAAAATGTTTGAAACTAAATTTCAAAAGATACCTTGTTGAAAAACACACACACACACACACACACACACACATATATATATTAAATGATCTGATATGGTTACCCAAAAGAGGATTGTCCTTACTGCATTTTATCATGAAATCATTTCAAATGAGTATTGAACAATGATGTGAAGATTTATTCATGAGATTTTAAACAAAAATTATTATTGTGAACTCATTTTACCTATTTATTTATTTATGTTATTCTATCCTACTCTATTGTAGAAAAATAATTCATTCTCTCAAGTATAGTAGAATTTCCAATGCATCCATTTGCGTAGCAAGATCATACGTAAACTCATATCCAGGTTTGAAAAGTATTCTTTAATGAATGTTTGGACATGAAAATTTATTTGATCATAAAGATTTGATGCTAAGGAATATTGAAAAATGGAGTAATTTTGTGACCTATTGACTAGTTGAAACCAAGTTTTAAGATGATCTATGTTTTTTTGGCTCTCCTTAATTGTCATATCACAAGGTTATTCTTGTGACACTTGTTCAAAATCTTGAATGCACAAGGGATCTTGTTATATACACACTAGAAATTATTAAATTTTGGGTTCTGTTTTTCTGTTACAGCACCACTGTACATAGCAATATTGGCGAAGATCCATTGCGGGGGATAACATCAAACTGCTTTGGGATTCAAGGATCTAGCCCTCCTGAATCCAGAGAGGGATCTCTCTATAAATGAGTTTAAAGATGTGATCTTTAAAGCCTGAAATGTGATATTAGGCTAGTTGTGAAGAGCATGGGTTTTGTTTTTTTTGTTTTGGTTGGGAAAAGACATGATGAAGGTGAAGGCAGTTCAAAATAAAGGGTGAAGATGTCTGCAAGTGAAGGAATGATTTCGGCTGACAAAAAAGGCAAAGATAGTTTTAACCCATTGGGCTATGGATTCATAGGAGGATTTTAATTGGACAGCAAGGTTCAAGAAGGATCCATGGGGCAAGTCACCTATGTCAAAGGATCTCTTAAGGTGATTTTATGGAATGAAACAGATAGGGAATAGAGAGAAAAAAAAATGAAGAACAGTGAACAGCCTAAGATCAAGTAAGTACTTTCAAACTATCTTGCTTCGACGTGTACTTAAGGAAAAACATAAAAGTATTCTGAGATCAGGTAAGTGCTTCTAAAATAATCTTCATTGAATTACTTTCAGTTAGAAAACATTTAAAAACGATTCGTATTAACAAAGAAAAACATAGAAAATAAATCTTTCAGTAAGAGTAGGGTACTGTTGGGAGTAAGTCCTAGCTCTATGTTTGTTGTTCCTTATCAGAGAAAGTGAACAAAGTGAAAACATTAAAGAAAATAACAATTGACAGTGAGGAACACATCACCATTGACACAAATCAGGATCCCATAAATCAGCAGCTTGTATTTGATGTTCAAACCAGTTACAATCAGCAAGCCCGGCCGGTGGGTCTCTACAACTTCAAACTTCTCATATCATCTTATTTGTATTCAAATTGCACACAGGGCATCAGTAGCTTCAGAAAACTATTACATGCATTCAGATATCGAGAGACCAACATTTGCTCATCTTCTACAGAGGTATTTATAGAGAAATGAGGAGGTGGGAGGATTTTCCAGGGGTCAAGTATCATTAATTATGTAATCCTTTCTAACTCTGCTTCATAACTCAGTTTCTGCCTTTCGAGTCCTAATGATCAAAAATATCTACTTCTGGACTAATTTTAATCTTCTAAAATGGTTTTTCCGATAATTTAAGGATAAGATCTTTGATTTGCATTAATTGTTCAGTTGTATTCAGGTAAACACCTCTTGTTCAGGTAATGACTAAGCTTTCTTTGATTTCTGTGAGGCTACAGGTGTCTTTAGGAGTTGGAGAGGGTTCAATTGGCCTCTGCTTATGGTGGTGGAGGCTTTCTCGGCTCGACAGATGTCTTTGTCTTTCCTTAAAACACCTTTATTTTACTTGAGATCTATGTTTTAGGTCTTCAATCTCTTGTTTCTGGTGTGTTCTATCTTCGACACTGATGCTCTTTGATTGGTGCTTGATTAACTGTGTTTTTTGGTGTGCAGTGCTGTACAGGGGTCAAATGGCATCAATGCCTCATGAATCATTGATAAAATGTGAATTTTAAACCCTGCGAATGATTTCTGTGGTGAATCGCAGGCGGGAGGATCGTCACCCTCAACCTGTGAATTTTCTTCATCATGGCGGAAAAACCATTTAACCCTGCAAAAATACAAACAAATGTTATAAAATCCTGCATATATAGGTTCGCTGCTTTAGAAGGTACGTGGAGCGAGCATGGCCGTTGGATGGCATCATCCAACGGTCGAGATTGATCGAGAGAAGTCAAAGAGAAACGGAGGAGGAATTAGATCGGAGTTGTCGATCGTGCAGAGATCGATGGTCAGGAGCGGAGGCGAAAGTCAAAGTGGATAAGTCATTTTTGGAAAAATGGAGAAAATGGATAAAAACCTTTGTTTCGGGCAAAAAATGGTCAAGAATCGAGATCGGGAATCGGGACGATCGTGGGTCGTCGGATGAGAGCGGCCCAAGAGATCAACGGTAGAGATCCCACGATGAAAACCTTATAGAACGCGCCCGGACTTCAGATTTCCAATAAAATCCAGATGAATAAAACTCCCGGGTCCAGAAATGCCGACTGGACGAGGAATTAGGGCGATGAATTTTGGGCCGTCGATCTGCATATCAGATCGATGGTGGAGATGCTTTTAACACTGTGTCGTACCCTGAGTTATCGCACGGGCATCTTCGGAGAACGATCACCGTCCGATGAGTGGCCTCAGATCGGACAGTGTACGTCAATATTGCACCGGGTCCACATTCGATATTTAACGCGTGATGAATGGAAGTTTTGTGAACAGTGCCCAGGCCACGTGTCAACTGGTGAATGGAATCGCTTCCGATCGGGAAAAAACCGCCCTCCGCTTGAAGGCGGTGTGATGGATACCGCCCGGTTTTTTCTACAGTGGTTGGCTGGCAGGGACCACCAGGTTGATAGGTCGCATGCCATCTGATCTTCAGATCAGATCAATGGTGCAGAGCGACTGAAAATTTGCATGGGCGGAAATATTTATTTCGAAATGGTTTGGCGCCCGTCGGCGGGGCCTTTGGGCGCTTGGGAGATAACATGACCGAGGGAGATAGAACAGGGGGCTAATCAGCAAATGGGGTTTTTAATAAAGGAAAAGGCTTTGCGTTTTGTTTTTTTTTCCGTTTGCGATAAGCGCTCGAATGGCTCAGCACCTGGTTCCAGCACCAGGGTGTATGGAAGGGAATGGCTAGAGACTTAGCCCAAGGGGGCTTAAACCCTTAATAAAAAATGGGTTTTTTCATAGATTTTCAATGGTTTTCAAAGGGTTTTGGGGGTTTCGATATAGTCTAAAAAGGAGTTTTAAACTATGCAAGGTGGATTATACAAAGGGGAAACGAGGAAAAATGGAAATCAGATGAAAATGATGGGGAAAAAGAGGGTAAAAATGAAGGTTAGTTTCTAAGTGAAGGAAGGGGAGAAAAGGGGATTTTGCAACAGTCTTTCTCATGGAATTTTTAGCAGAATTTCTAAGTTCTGAAGGGAAACAGCAGTGAAGATTTTGGATAGAGGAGATGATGTCTTGAAGTGGATTCAAGAGATAACATTTCTGCAATGAAAACAGTTCCTTGAAGGCTAAACAATGTTTTGGCTACCTTTTGATAGAACAAATTTTATAGGTGGCCAACAGTGGCTCCACTTGGGGATGGTGCCTTCTTGAAGGCATCAAGAACTTCATATTTGCATTCTCTGGGAGGCTGACCTGTGCCTCATCCAGTGTGTTCTCTAGGAGGCTGACCTGTGCCTCATCCATTGGGCTGACTTCTTTGCTTGGATGCTCTTCTTTTTCCTGAAAACATATTAGCAGCCATGGAAAACAATGGATCTTCATCAACAAGCTTTCTACCTACCCAATCCTACTGATCTAACATTTTTTCTTCATTTAGAGTGCACTTGGACTGGAAAACTCTTTTACAACATTTTATTTCTTTTGAAAATAGGAAATCTAATCTATTTCTACTCCTTATTTCTCCATGGACTCAGATTAAACAATTGAGTCCATATGATTCTCTACCTAATCTACTATCTTTTGGGATTAAACTGTCCAACAGATTTTATTCTCTAAATTCTACAACAGAAATTGAAAAACAATCAAGTCAAGATTAAGAAATTTGGCTTGCTGTGATCTATGGCATAAAAAACAAGCTGCACACAGATATTTATTTTGCAGAAAAATTTAAATCAAAATGGAAGGCTTAAGATCTGAAAGTTCATGCACTTCCTTCACCTTTTTACAGCTCTGTTTGCCTCTTGATTGAGCTGTTCTTTCTTTTTCTCTGGTTCAGATTTTGAGCTGATTAGAACCAGATTTACCTCTGTTTTGACTCAGAATTAAACATAGATTGGAGTCAATTCTTGCTTGGAAACTTAGGTTCAGGTTTTGAGCATGTTTGAACCTTTAATTTCTAACCTAATCTATCTACTGATAAGCCAAGATTAAACAGTTTGGCAAATTGAATTCACTATCCTATCAGCAATAAATTTAAAACTAATTAGTCAAGATTAGGTTGTTTGACTAACTACGAGTGTGTTTTTCGGGAGTGGCATTTGAGCTTGCACACTTTTAGATTTGTTTCTCTTTTTTGGTATGGGGCTATACCTTTATTTTTTTTTATAATCTGCCCTCTTTTCTTTTCTTTTTTATTGTTTTTGTATTTTTTCTTTTGTGGGACTGAATAAAGCAATGGTATTTTCAATGGAAATGAAAGCTTTTTAAAATTGAACTCAGCAGTAGTAATGCTTAAGCATCCTACCATTGACAGGACCCCCAAACAGTTCTGTGCCATCTAACTCTTGTAGAAAAAAGGCATTTGGACCAATGGTGGACTGAATAATGTAAGGACCTTTCCACAAACAGTCAAATTTGCCATGTTTACCCTTATCCTCTCTTCTGGAGTCCCACTTGAGTACCTTGTCTCCAATGTTGAAATCAAAAGCCTTTGTTCTCTTATCAATCAACTTCTTTATGTTCTCTTGTACCTTCTGAGCCCTATTGTAAACCTCTTCCCTTATCTGCTGGAGATGTATTGTCTGATTGATCCTCCTGATCATGCTGTCCTCTTCTGACTGTATTTCTTGGACTAATTTTATCACTAGTACACCTAGGTTGGTAGGAAACACTGCATCTGCTCCATAAACAAGCTGGTAAGGGGACATTCCAATGGACTTCTTTGTGGTCAACCTGTCTGCCCACAAAGCATGCACCAACTTGTTATGCCATGATTTTTTATTTTCCTCAAGCAGCTTCTTGATGATGGTCACCAAAATTTTATTTGATGATTCTGCTAACCCATTACCTTGAGGGTAATAAGCAGTAGAATGACCAAGTGTAATCTGATACCTGTGACAAAAATCAATCATCTTTTTGGAACCAAAAGCAGTAGCATTATCAGTAATAATCTTCCTGGGGCAGCCGAATCTAGACAGGATATAGTCTTCAAGAAATTTTATAATGACAGAATCTGTGGCATTCCTAGAAGGGATGGCCTCTATCCACTTTGTGAAGTAGTCAGTGGCTGTGAGAATCCATTTGTGTTGGGCAGATGAAGCAGGATGGATTTCTCCTATGAAATCTAGGCCCCATTGTTGAAAAGGAGCTTCAACAGTGATAGGTTGTAATGGTAAAGGAAGGAGTTTTCTTTTGCCCTAAAAAATTTGGCACTTGTGGCAAGCTACTATCATTTTATGGACATCTTGGAAGAGGGTGGGCCAGTAATAGCCAGCTCTAAGGATTTTATTGGCTGTGGTTTTCCAGTAGAGATGACCTCCACACTCTCCTTCATGGAATTCATGCTTGATCTTCTCTGCATCAACTTCCGGAAAACATTTAAGCAATAAACCATTAGCATTTTTCCAATATAAACATTCATTCAAAATGCCATAATTCCTAGCTTTCAACTTTAAAAACCTTGCCTTTGTTTTTGATAAATCAGGAGGAGCATTAAGATTTGTAAGCACATACAAGATATCAGTGTACCAAGGTGAGCTTTGAAACTGCTCTTCCACAGTGGGAGCAGGTAACTCTTCCTGTTCATCCAAGGCATCTACCATGTTAATGTCAAGGGCTTGTAGATTAGATTCAGCCATTAATTGAGCTAAGCCCTGACCTTTAATGAGTTTGGTGGGTTTGATTTCCAAATCATACTCTAATATTGCAGCAATCCATTTTCCCCTCTTTCCATCTGGGTCTTGTGACAAGATGTTTTTTACCACTATGTTAGGCACATAAGCAATGATGTGGGAATGTAGAATATACACCCTGAAGTCCTTTAAGGCCTTTACCAAAGCATAGGCCTGTTTTTCCATTATGTTATATTTCAAGGGTTCATCCCTTAAAGCCTTGCTGAAAAAAGCAATAGGCTTTTCTTGTCCGTCTGGGTTTTTCTGCAACAGGACTGCAGCCACAGTATGCTTTGAGGCAAAGGAAAAAATAAGGAACTCTTTTGAAAAGTCTGGGCTGATTAGGACTGGTGCCCGGGTGAGTGCATATTTTACCAATTCGAAGGATATTTTGGCTTCTACAGTCCACTTCACTCCTACTTCTTTCTTGAGCATATTAGTCATGTTTCTAAGGAGCTCTGCTAAGTTGGGAATAAACCTCCTCAAGAAGTTAATATTTCCAATAAAGGACTGTAATTATTTTATGTTCCTTGGTTGGCTAATCTTTAGTATTCCCTCAACTCTTTTTGGATCTATTTTAATCCCTTCTTCTGATATGATATGGCCAAGGAGTTTACCTTCTTGTAGGCCAAACACTGTCTTTTTGGGATTTAAAGATAATCCAAACCTTCTGCACTTTTCAAGGACCTTTCTTAGATGTTTCAGGTGCTCTTCATCAGATTTGGAATAAATTGTTATGTCATCAAGGTAAATTACAATGAAGTGCCCTATCTCCTCTGAAAATGCAATGTCCATGGCCCTTTGGAAAGTGGCCCCAGCATTCATTAATCCAAAAGGCATTTTCACATACATGAAAGTGCCCCATGGAGTGGTGAAAACTGTCTTGAGTTGGTCTTCTGGGAGTACTAAAACTTGGTTATACCCTGAAAAACCATCTAATAGAGAAATCCTCTTTGAACCAACTACCCTTTGTAGAATGTGTTCCATTTTGGGTAAAGGGTAATTGTCCTTTAGGGAGGCTCTGTTAAGGTTTCTGAAATCAATGCACAATCTGATTTCTCCTGTCTTTTTCCTCACAGCTACAAGGTTAGAAACCCAATCTGAAAACCTCACAGGCACTATGATTCCTACCTCATACATTTTCTTGATTTCCTTTTCTACTAGAGGTAGTTGTATTGGATTAATTCGACGTAGTTTTTGCCTAAAGGGTTTTTGGTTTTCTTTCAATGGGATCTTGTGCTGGATGATTTCTATATCGTAGGCTTTTAAGTCTTCATAGCTCTAGGAAAACACATCGACAAACTCTTTAAATAAGTCAATGTATTTATTTTTCATGTCTGATGGCAAGGAGCCAGCTAATTTAATCATTTTAGGCCGATCTTTGGTGCCTATGTTGCATTCCTCGACATCAGACTCTGTGTATTCTACAGTGGGTTTCTTTGCTACGTCGTTAAAATCAAACAGGTTTTCTAATGGTGCTAGCCCCCTAGGTATGTTCTTGTCCCTTGACGACAATACCTCAATGTCTTTGTTTTCTGTGTCCTTGTATTCTTCAGTATGAGTTCCAGATTTTTTAGTTAACATGTTGATTTTTACGGGACCAGATGGTTTTTCTTCTTCAGGGGGCTTTTTGTTTAGGCATTTTCCATCGGATTTAGAATCTGAATCATATAATTCAAATTTGTTCCTGCCAAGCAGGAAATCCTCTATTTGTTTGTCGCCCTCAAAGACCTGCCAATATTTTTCATTATTTGGCACTTTAGGTCTATATTTTGTTTGAATGATGATCTGTTTATTACCAGGTGATTCTTGACATGAACTAGCAGAGTAGGCCAGCCCGTTTGCAATTATGTTTTGACTTCTTGGGACAAACACGAGCTCATATTTTGTAAACGTGTTCAGGAACTCTATGGCATGGTTTCGATATACCCTTAGTCTAAGATGCTTGATGACATACTCTCCATTTAGTTGTTTGATGACTAATTATGAGTCTCCCTGAACAGTTATCTTCTTGGCTCCCAGTTCTTTTAATAGACGCAATCCTAGGATGAGAGCCTCATATTCTGTGATGTTGTTAGTGCATTTGAAATCTAGCTTGAAAGCATGGCTTTGGGAGTAATTGTTTTCAGTGTCGACCAACCATACCCCAGCTCCTGCACTCTTTTTAGTGCAAGACCCATCAAAGTTCATGACCCATAAGGGATTGCTTGTAGGGCTAACATCGTTTTCATCCTTGTTTCCTTATTCATCATTATGTTCTATTATGGGATCTGCAACATGTTGTGCTGGGTCTCATTCTTCAGGATTTTCATGGATTTGAGTGTGAGGGGTAGTCTGTTGTTTGCCATCTTGGCTTTTTTCACTCTGGTTTGTTGTTTCAACGCACTGTTTAGAAGTTTCTCTCTCGTTTTCTTCCATATCTAGAACTGCCATCATTTCTAGATTAGGGGCCTCTAACTGGTTATCTGAGTCACTGTGTTTTGGCTCTGACTCCTTTGTGGATTCATTATTGTAAAAGATAAACGAATCCAGGTCATTATGGACAGAGTAAATGGGAGAATTTTCAGGCTTTTCTGGGCTACTAAGCATGAATTTCATGTGTGCCTCTCTGTATAGTCTTCTAAGCTGGCTAAAGACAGGGATAGTGGCATATGTCCCATCCATCTGTATGGTACCTTGCAGCTTGGCACCCCATGATCTTGACAACAACATGCCATACTTAGGAGGCACATCAGCCACCACAACATCCATCACCATGCACTTGGCTGGGATTTGGGTCAAACTCACACAAAGGTCTTTGATCAGGCCAAGGCACTTCACTCTGCTAGAATCAAAAGAATATAAATCCTTGTAAGGTCTGGTTATTTCTAGTCCTAGCCTTTCCATTATCACCTTTGGCATAAGGTTGTGCGAGGCTCCAGATTCATGCATAACATTATGGAGGATCTTGTCATGAACATTTAAACTCACATAAAAGGGAGGAACAGATCCATATTGATATATACCTTCAATCTTAGGACCAAAAATGAGCTCTGGCTGGTCATCATTAAGATTGACTGTGTCATTATTATCCTCAATATTTAAAGCCTTCAAAATTTGGGTCCTATATACATTCTGGGTAGCCAACTCAGTCAAGGGAACTGAGATTCTAATCTTTGAAATTTCCTACTCTAGGCTGAAAGGAATTTGTTTCTTTGAAGAACTCGTCTCGGCCTTACTATTTCCTAATTTATCAGCAACATCAGCTTGCTGATTTGTTCTATTCGTATTTGAAAAAATGGTCTTAACAGGAGTACTAGCTGAAGTGGTAGTTCTACTAATGTCCACACTCTGTTTTTCATTGTTTTGAGTGCCTTTCTCTCTACCTTTATCAAAATTTATAGCCACTGTTTTATCCTTTTGTTTGACAAATTTAGGCTTGGTTGTAGTGCTGTTTTGTGAAGATTTGTCAGAGGTTTTGGTGTTGGGAGTTTGTTGACTGGTTTTGCTTCTAAGGTCATATTCTTTTTGGGACTCTATGATGACATTTTCCATGTCTTGAAAATAACTTTCATCATCATCTCTGTTGTCATCATAAGGGGTATGAAGACCTTGTTTTCTATCATAATGAATCTCAAAGTCATCATTATCTACTCCCAACATGTTGATATCATCTTCCTCTGTTATCTCATCTATTTCCTCAACCTCACTTATATAGTTTTGATGAAAAGGAGGAGTGATCTGTTGATCATCTTCCCTAGGTCTGTTTGGAGGTTGGTTCCGTCTAAAATTATGATTCTGGTTCTGGTTTTTGTTTTGAGGAGTAGTTTGGTTTTGACTTGCTTGTGCTCTCTCAAGGATGCTCATTTTCTTCATCATCTCCTCCATCATTCTTTCCATCTTTGAGTTGGAAGTAGAAGATGCATTTTCCTCTCTAAAGGACACTCTATTTTCATTTTTCATTCTTGCTCTCTTCTCCATCAAGTTGACTTCCACAGAAAGAGCACCCTTTTGCATCTCTTCAAGAGTTGCAGGATCTCTTTCCCTCAACTGATAAGCCATCTCAGGGTCAAACCCTTCAGGAAAATTGTTTAAAGCTGAGCCTTGTGGAGGTTTTAGTTCTGGGGAAAGTGCATTATACACACTGTTAAATCTAGTGCAATAAGCTTGCACACTTTCCCCAGTGTCTCTATGGAGGTTCTTGTAGTCAGAAAGGACTTGGAGAGGGTTTTTATTTACTTCCAATTTTTTTAAGAATGTTTGATGGAAGGCTTGGAGATCATTAATACTATGGGGGGTTAAGCCTTTGAACCATTTTCTTGCTTCTCCCCCTAAGCTCTGAGAAAATAATCTAAGCTTGACAGAATCATTATCAATTTCATTTCTGTCAAAGTAGTCATTCATTTTATCCACATGTTGTGATGCAGTTGTAACATTACTAGCATCATATAATGGAATTTTGGACTGATAGTCCTGTGGAAGATTGACTAATGGTACAGGAAAGAATAAGGGAGCATACCATGCTGCCATGATATGTGGTGGGGGTGGATTCACAAGAGGTGGATTGACAAGAGGGAAAGTGGGCTGAAGTGGAGTGGTTTGAAGAGTGGATGACGGATGAAGGGATGTGGATGGAAAAACAGTAGATTGTTGAGTTGATATTGGATGAGAGACACCTAAGTTGTGAAGGAAATGCAAATCAGGAGGTGTTGTTTCTCTTCTACCAGGATGTTCACTTGTTTCAGGAGATGAAAGTGAAGACTCAGAATCTAACTAATCTAAATCACCAAGACACCTAGTTCTAAATGGATTTAATAAGTCAGCTTGTGATTGCTGTAGAGCTGAAAGATTTTCAGGAATTGAATTAGATCTTAAGGGTGATCTGAAAACAGTTGATAATTTAATCCTAGGAGACCTCCTAAGGATACTTTCTGGATTATCAACTATCTCAGGTGGATCAGGGTTAGGATAGGCTCTAGTGTGAGTCTTTCTAGAAGCCACTATGCTGTGTTTTTTAGACCTAACTAAACAAGAAAAGTGTTAACCAGATATGACAATATGTGAGCGGTTTAACTAATCTTTTGCTAAGAGAACTTTAATCCTAAAGCCCTATTACTGGGTTTGAATGGTTTTATAATGATTAGAGTTCTTCCCAGTGGAGTCTTAAGGTCTGTTCAGGATTGTGGAGTCGCCAAGTGGATTTTTTTAGCTCGTAAGGAGGTAAAAGTTTTTATGGTCCACCACCATGTTTATTGGATACCAATCTAAAATATTTTTGGGTTTTTTCTAAGTTTTTGTGGTTGTATGGAAAACTAAAGAGTCTATAAAAGCTGGCCAAGAAACTATGAACTCAAAAAGTCCCCAGTGGAGTCGCCATTATGTTAGCACCCTGTAATTAGCAAGATTGGCAAAAGTCCAACTGCAGGGATAACATCAAACTTCTTTGGGATTCAAGGATCTAGCCCTCCTGAATCCAGAGAGGGATCTCTCTATTAATGAGTTTAAAGATGTGATCTTTAAAGCCTGAAATGTGATATTAGGCTAGTTGTGAAGAGCATGGGTTTTGTTTTGTTTGTTTTGGTTGGGCAAAGACATGATGAAGGTGAAGGCAGTTCAAAATGAAGGGGGAAGATGTCTACAAGTGAGGGAATGATTCGGCTGACAAAAAAGGAAAAGATAGTTTTAACCCATTGGGCTATGGAGTCATAGGAGGATTTTAATTGGATAGCAAGGTTCAAGAAGGATCCATGGGGAAAGTTACTTATGTCAAAGGATCTCTTAAGGTGATTTATGGAATGAAACAGATAGGAAGTGGAGAACAAAACAAATGAAGAACAGTGCATAGTCTGAGATCAAGTAAGTGTTTTTAAACTATCTTGCTTCGACATGTGCTTAGAGAGACAAAACATAAAAGCATTCTGAGATCAGGTAAGTGCTTTTAAACTAGCCTACATTGAAGTACTTTCGGTAAAAAAAAATTTTAAAAAACAATTAGAAGTATTAACAAATAAATAAAACATAGAAAATAAAGCTTTCAGTAAGAGTAGGGTACCGTTGAGAGTAAGTCCTAGCTCTATGTTTGTTTTTCCTCATCAGAGAAAGTGGAAAAGGTGAAAACATTAAATAAAATAACAATTGACAGTGAGGAACACATCACCATTGACACAAATCAGGATCCCATAAATCAGCAGCTTGTATTTGATGTTCAAACCAGTTACAATCATCAAGCCCGGTGGGTCCCTACAACTTCAAACTTCTCATATCAACTTGTTTATCTTCAAATTGCACACACGGCATCAGTAGCATCAAAAAACTATTACATACATTCAGATGTATAGAGACCAACATTTGCTCATCTTCTACAGAAGTATTTATAAAAAAATGAGGAGGTGGGAGGATTTCCCAAGGGTCAAGTATCATTAATTATGTAATCATTTCTAACTCTGCTTCATAACTCTATTTTTGCCTTTCGAGGCCTAATGATTGAAGAGATCTGCTTATGGACTGTTCTTAATCTTCTAAAATGGTTTTGCCGACAATTAGAGATAAGATCTTTGATTTGTATTAATTGTTTAGTTGTCTTTAGGTAAACACCTCTTGTTCAGGTAATGACTAAACTTTCTTTGATTTCTGTGAGGCTACAGGTGTCTTTAGGAGTTGGAGAGGGTTCAATTGGCCTCTGCTTATGGCGGTGGAGGCTTTCTCAGCTTGACATATGTCTTTGTCTTTCCTTAAAACACCTTTAATTTGCTTGAGATCTGTGTTTTAGGTCTTCAATCTCCTATTTCTAGTGTGTTCTGTCTTCGACACTAATACTCTTTGATCGGTGTTTGATTAACTGTGTTTTTTTGGTGTTCAGGGCTGCACAAGGATCGAATGGAATCAATGCCTCATGAATCATTGATAAAATGTGAAGTTTAAACTCCGCGATTGATTTTCTTTAGTGAATCGAAGGCAGGAGGATCATCACCCTCTGCCTTTGAAATTTCTTGAGTTATGGCGGAAAATCCATCAAAACCCTACAAAATACAAAAAAATATTATAAAATCCTACATATATAGGTTCACTGCTTCAAAAGGTATGTGGAGGGAGCATGGCCGTTGGATGGCATCATCCAACGGTCGAGATTGATCGAGAGAAGTCAAAGAGAAACGGAGGAGGAATTAGATCATAGCCGTCGATCGCGCAGAGATCAACGGTCAGGAGCGGAGGCGAAAGTCAAAGTGGATAAGTCATTTTTGGAAAAATGGAGAAAATGGATAAAAACCTTTGTTTCAGGCAAAAAATGGTCAAGAATCGAGATCGGGAATCGGGATGATCGTGGGCCATCGGATGAGAGCGGCCCAAGCGATCAACGGCAGAGATCCCACGATAAAAACCTTATAGAACGCGCCCGGACTTCATATTTCCAATAAAATACATATGAATAAAACTCTTGGGTCCGGAAATACTAACTAGACGAGGAATCAAGGCGATGAATTTTGGGTCGTCAATTTGTAGATCAAATCGACCGTGGAGATGCTTTTAAGACTGCGTCGTACCCTGAGTTATCACACGGGCATCTTCGGAGAGCAATCACCATCCGATGAGTGGCCTCATATCAGACAGTGTACGTCAATATCATGCCCGGTCCACGTCCGATCTTTAACGTGTGATGAACGGCAGTTTTGTGAACAGTGCCCAGGCCACGCGTCAACCGGTGAATGGAATCGCTATCGATCAGGAAACAACCGCTCTCTGCTTGAAAGTGGTGTGATGGATACCGCCCGATTTTTGTTATGGTGGTTGGCTGGTGGGGACCACCAGGTTGATAGGTCGTGTGCCGTCCTATCTTCAAATCAGATCAACAGTGCGGAGCGATTGAAATTTTGCACCAGCAGAAATTTAAGAAATAATAAAAATCGACCAATTAATATAAACAAAGGTTTAAAATATTAATTTCAAAGCGGCCTGACACCCGACTGCGGGGCCAAGGTTTCTATGAAGGGTAATATGACCGGGGGGTAAAAAATGGGGGGGCTAATCGCAATTGGGAAACACAATAAGCGCTCGAATCGCTCAGCGCCTGGTTCCAGCACCAGGGCGTATGGAAGGGAATGGTTAGAGACTTAGCCCAAGGGTGTTCAAAGGGTTTTTGGGGTTTCGATATAATCTAAAAAGGAGTTTTAAACTATGCAAGGTGGATTATACAAAGGGGAAATGAGAAAAAAAGGAAATCAAAGGAAAATGATGGAGAAAAAGAGGGTAAAATGAAAGTTAGTTTCTGAGTGAAGGAAGGGGAGAAAAGGGGATTTTGCTGCAGTCTTTCTCATGGAATTTTTAGCAGAAATTCTGAGTTTTGAAGTGAAACAATAGTGAAGATTTTGGATAGAGGAGATGATGTCTTGCAGAGGCTTCAAGAGATAACATTTTTGCAATGAAATTGTTCCTTGAAGGATAAACAATTTTTTGGCCACCTTTTGATAGAACAAATTTTATAGGTGGCCAACGGGTTCTAATGTTTGATCTTAATCACATGTGATCCATGACTCATTGATCTCCTTACAAAGATAACTAGAAGAATATTCTAATTTTTCTTCTTGTGGATCCTCTTCGTGGATGCTTTGATCCTCTTCTAACTTTTGAAATGAAGATTCATCCCTAGTGACCATTCTGAATTATGGACAAGGATTTAAGAAGATCGTTGTGGTGCCATACCCTCTTTCTCTAAATGACTTCTTTCACATCATGTTTTTTACATCTTATTTTGCAAATGGATTTTGTAGTTATTTAGTTCTTTTTTTTTTTGGGTTTTGTTTTAGGGATCTACCTTTCTAATTTCTATGTCTAAGAATGAATAACCATAATGAAAATTGTTTTTTTTTTTTTAAATGTTTTATTGTTGTTGTTTTTTTTAACAATATTTTTAATTGAATATATTGAAGTATGCTTCCCCGACAACGGCACCAAAAAAATTGGGTCAATTTACTAGGTAAAATAACACAAGTATTTAATTATCAATCCGGGTTTGTAAAACTTGGAAGCATGTCCAAAATATATGGATTTCAACTACAGTAAATTTTAGAAGGCAAATTATAGAAACTAAAATAAACTCATATTATAAATATAAAATCTAACTAAGTAATTTTTAATTCAATATGTCATAAGTAGGAGGAGAGGGTCCTAACCTAGGAGAGCTAGGTTGACCTTCTCTACAATTCTACTTCATGAATAGAAATCAAAATAACTGATGAAAAATAGCTTATGATGCATAAAAGAATAAGAGAAGAGGATCCTAACTGAGGAGGTCCATGTTTTCCTTCTTTATAATTTTATTCATCATTAATACCATTGTATGAAAACTAAATTCAGAAAATAACTTAAACAAAACAAAGGAAGATGAATTCTAGTTACTATTCTTTGATCAGATAGAAGGATAATTTTACTATAACCCTTGTTTGACCATTCATATGCAGATTAGAATTTAAACTAAGATTTATCAGAAAACATAAGAAATTTCCATACATCTAAATAACTGAGTAAACATGAAGCAAAACTAGTTTATGAAATTCCAGCTAAATTAACCAAAAAGTGTACTTAGCTTAGTGTGGGGGTCCTCCACCCTTGCCTTGCACAATGAAATAACATCTCAGCTATTGCGACTCAAAAAATAATTCATCACATTGAATAGAAAAAATATGATGGAACTGTTTTCTCCAATTAACTCACAATATTTAGAAATCTCAAAATGAAATCATACAAATTCTCCACGTTCATGCCTTCAATGTTCTTGGCTTAAATAGAAAAATATTAGACAAACTTGACTAAAATGTCTCTAACAATCATATTTATCCTAATCCCATATATATTGGTCGAAATCATCCATCCAATCACACAAAATCTGGAAAATCCCACAAAATACAAATTTTGACCTATTTCCTAGGGATTTTCTAAAAGACGGGTCATGTTTGACCAGCTTTGACCGGGCTTGTTTTAGCTCAGTTTCACTGAACCAATAGATGATTTTTCAGCTGTGGTTCCCAATATTTCCAAATCCATGCTCATATCACACCTAGGTGTCCTTCATATATGACTTCCATGAAGCTATTACGGCAATTTACAGTTTTGTCCAAAAATACTCTTAAAACTCAATTTTTACAAAAACTTCTAAAAAATAAAAAACACAATTTATTTGCCTTAATATGAAATATAAGGTCAAAATAGGTCATATGTGGATGGTATAAAGTGGAAAATGATGGAAATTAGGTGGATTTTAAATAGAAAATTTTGATAAAAAAACGAGGGCCAACAACAGCTATATTGATGGAATTCATGTGGTAAATGATTTTCGCATTTTTTCTTATCTTGTTATGAAAATGTGTGATGTAAATGTTTCCTAAGTCAAAAATAAAAAATTCACTAAGTTTATGCTTTGTTTTGGAGGGATATTTATTGTTTGTCTCATTTTCTTCTTAGTAGAAAAGAATTCATAGCTCTTATGCTTTTTTCTCAAAACCCTATCAATCTAAACCATTTCATTTGATACCCTCTTGTGTTGATTTGTTTACCTACCTTGCTCCATCAAAACCCTGCAATTTAGATCCTTGTTTACCATGACCTAATTTCTTCCCTGACCTTTTCACCATCTAGCACCTCAAAAAATCAATCAACCAAACCCCTGTGATACTATACCTAGCCTAATATCTCATTGATCCAATCATGTTGACTGAGATCCATTGGAGAGAGCCCTCTCTTGCCCAGTAGGTCTAGCTACTTGGAAAAATATTGGTTTGTGGTTAATGCTTGGTCTCAATCTAGTCTCCTAAATTGAGCTCATTTAATTGTCAACCAGGGTTAGTAAACTGCTCAAGTGAAGTGCACCATATGTGCCTAAGTAACCTCTTCATACTTCGTTGTGTTTAGTGTTTTCTGATGTTTTTGGTTTTATGGTTTTATTTTGAAAAGGAAAAGAACTAAGTGCTAACTGAAGGGAAACTATTGGTCAAAATAGAGTGAAGCCTAAACTATGATGGTAAATAAATGCAAATGCTAAAACAAAACAGAGTCTAACTATGACTAGCAACCAACAAATACAAAGCTTGATAATGACTCTATTGTAAACTCACAACATGAAATTGAAATGGACCTGAGAAAATGAACAAGCTAAGTGTAAATGAAATTTTATCCCAAATAAACAATCAACTCACAATATTACAAAAATCTAAATTATCCTATGATGCTGAAGTTATTCTATTCTGCAACTTGACTTATCACTACTAAGCCTTATTCATAAATTTAGAGATTTTCTAGAATAATGTTTGGGAAAAAGGCTATTGGTGAATTTGTAAAAGATTTGCAGAATAATCAAAGCCTTAAACTGATATTACTGACCTCTGTTCATGTGATGATATAATAATAAAAATTCATAACAAAAGTAAGTTGTGAATAATGAAGGCCGAGAGACTAATTTTGACAACTAGAACTACTTAAAATACAATGGATAACATCAAGCTAGAATGCTATCTATCAATATTAAAGGACAATGATTACAACTAAATTAGAATGTCATTAATCTACTTGAAACAAAATGAACTAAAACTAAACTAAAGAAAATCATTATCAAACTGAAAATTAAATAACAGAACTGAACCACATGCATTCTAACTCCGGAGTATTAAACCACAGTGCAACTAACTGTAATATGTAATGTAAATGAACGTGGAAAACATGAAGTTGATAAAACTATTGAAATTGGAAATTGAAAACGAAATCAAGCTAAGGCTACTTATCTAAATTATGAAAGTAAAGCCGTGCAGGAGGTAGGGGCCCTCTACCACCAGACAGAATCTAACTCAAGATCAACTCAACACGTTCAAAGCAATGATGTCTTCTTCATTAAAGGAAAACAAGACTGAAAAAACAGAGTATTCACGGTTCTGAAATTTAGCAGCAAAAGCCAAAATCTCACTAAGATCTAAAACTCTTTCTCTCGGTTCCCCAAGCATATTAATAGCAAATTTACATAACAGAACTGGAGAAAATAAAGGGATAAGTGTCTTTCTACTTCTAATCAAATTGAAACTCTTATTGACAGCCTCGTTCTTCATTGCGGACACCTGTAGAATCCGTGTTTTAATAGGAGACTGCCTCTTGGTTTGGGTGTCCCACGTGCATAACCACTTAGATATTTTTGCTCAAACTTTGTGGAGAGCAACGAATGATGTGGATGAGGTAAGGAATCTGCCCATATGCATTTTTCCTTCAGACGACACCTGGAACCCACTCAAACTGTAAAACAGCTGCGGAATGCGGGATCAGCTACGGAATGCGCGGTCAGCTACGGAATGCCTGTATTCTGTAGCTATTTTGCAGAAATTTGTTAAAATAGCAAAAATCATGAAAATACAATATGTTAATCAATTTCATGTAACCTTTAAGCAATCCTAATCATTCTTCATTGATTTTAGGCTTATGAAGTGATAAAAGAATGATGAAATGAAGTGAAGGTTTGTAAAAGAGAAGGCAATTCTAGGGCTCAACATACCCCCACTGCAAGACTATTGCATGTCCTCATGCAATTTCATCAAAACTTATTCCATGTGCTCTGAAACCTCTGTTAAAAAATCCAACTTTATCTTTCTGCTTCCTTTGGCCCTAATCTATTTTCTAATCTCTGTTAACTTTTCAGAAATTAGTTCTTCATCTTCCTCTTGTAGTGGAGTGTCAAGTTTATTTTCAATAACCATGTCAGATTTTCTTCTTCTGCTCCATCAAAATATTTGGCAAAAGATTTTATAATCTCCTTATGGAAGCCATCAAATTTCTCTATAAAATTTAGCCTCCCTTCTTATTGTAGTAGCTCCTTGACTTGTGGATATCCTTCCAAATACTTGACTTCAACTGATTGTGTCCTGACAATTAGCCACATTCCTCCTTTGTGCAGATTATCTTCCTTTCAGAATTACTTTTCTATGCTTGAAGCTAGATTGACTACAGAGTATAATGCTTTATTTTGAAATTGTATCTCTGTGTCTGAAAATGGATTAGTTGAAGAATGATGCTTCACCCTTAGAATTACCTTTCTGCACTTAGAGATGGATTGGCTACAAAGTGTAATGGAAGTGAATGGATGGAGGTAATTAAGCTATAAGGGAAAATGAAGTGGCTATGGATCTGATGGAGAATTTATGATGAACTTGTGGTGAAATAAGTGAATGATACAATCTTAAGGAGATGTGGAATAGTAGGTTGGAATGTTGGATAAGGGATATGGCCAAGATATGTTAATCAATTCGAATGATAGGTTGTTTTAGGAAACATATGATTATACACATTGTATCTATTTCATGTTTTAACTTTTTGCTATTAAAATAATTTTCACAATTTACCTCAAAATTTTGACCTTGTTAATTGGTTTGCTTGATGTTGTTCCTTTGGTCCTCTTTTAGCTTGTTGATCTTCAAAACAGAATCCTTCAATTTCCTGTAATCATCATCTCTTTGTAGGCTATACAATTATGTCAGAACTGCTGAATAAGATGTGGCTGCAACATGCAATCTGTAAAAAGAAATGAAGTATGAATATGGAAGATGGATGTGAAATGTGATGGAGTGAAAGTGGAATAGGACTTGTGAAATGAAATGAAAATGGCGTGAGATGGAGTGAAAGTGGAATGGACTTGTGAAATGAAATGAAAATGGCGTGAGATGGAGTGAAAATGGAGTGAGATGGAGTGGAATTGTAGAATGAAATGAATTTTGGAATTTCTCTCAAATGGTACATCAGACTTCCCTGAATTTTTTTTTGAGGTTGTCACCAATATTATTATGCATTTTCCGACGAAAAATCTCTGCCATTGGTTACACGGATCTCCCGGAAGATGAGGAATGGCTGTAGGTGAAAGTGGCCAATTTCTTGAAAAATACACACTGAAATTTTCTGAAATTTTCTGTGTTTATTCACCCTACCTCAATGCATTTACCATAAAAATTTTAGGACCAACGGATGCACGGTTTGAAAGTTATGACAAAATCAATTTCTGCCCTGTTTCACCCTTCATTTTGCCCAATGTTGCAACAAAAAAAGTACGCCACGAACTCATTTTAAGGCCAAATTGAGTGATTCCAAAGGGAAACTGTGTATTTTTACCTTCTCTACTGCCACATGCTTTCAGAATTTGATTTTGATGAAGAAAAGGTGCTGCTGTGCAAAAATACTCAAATCTGTCCTATTCTGTCCATAATGCTGAAAATTGAAAATCTGCCTGAAAAACCTTTCTGAAATGCCCTTGAAAATTGTTTTTTTCCAAATTTTGTCCGCGTCTTACTCAATTTATCATATTCTGAGAAAACCCAGAAGCTCAGAATTTTTTATTTCTGCTCCAATCTCTTGCAATACTTGCACCAAAACTGCCTCTGGAAAAAGTTGCAAAAAACAAGAACAGGCTGCTACAGCAATAGCTGCAGAAACTGCCACTTTCCGCAGCTGTTATTGAATTGAAAAAAAGATGAACATGCTGCTACAAGAAACTAATGAAATGTACTGCTGCAAGTTGTTGTTGATTCCATAAAACCATTAGTCTTCATCAAAGCCAACATTCATGGTACAATTCTTACCATGCGAATAAATGTGTCGAAGTCGAGCATGGGAAGAAATCATCGGATTACCGATCAATAATGAAAATCGTTAACCAATGCGAGACAACTCACCGATAATGTAAATGAGTGTCAAGGTACCTCAGTGCATCTTGACAGGGACGAATGAATGTGTCGAAGTCGAGTCGCCTGCAAGATTTGACAATCAAGAGACATTGTTGTATTCCCATTGTTATCAACGAGGAGGCTTGCCATTGATGAATGCAGGCTCCAAGGCACTTCAAATAATCTCTAATCTTGATCCCAGATAAAGTGTTGAGGTCGATGGGACAAGATCTGTTGGAAGGTGGACCTTAAGGAATTCCACATCATCCAACTCGAACATAGAACCAAGAATGATTTGAAGAACCATGAAAGATTGAAACCATCATGAAATTGCAGAACTTATTGTGAACTTTGCCCGCCAGTTGCCTGGTTTTCAAACAAAGCTCATGTCCAATTGCGCCAGCAAGCTGGTTTTCACAATAGGACTTATTTTTCTCTTTACTTTTTTTTTTTTTTCTCTTTTTTTTTTTTTTTATGTCCTACTCTACTTGAAAAAGAAAATCTTGTTCAAGTATATGAGTACTTCCAATGGAACCATGTCTGTAACAAGATGATAGATAAACTCATATGCAAGTTTGAAAGACACTCTTTGATATGTACCTGTATATGAGATGCCAACTGTCTTGATTTAGATGATGTCATAAGATATTGAATAATTGAGCATTGGAATCCGATGACTGAATGGAACCAAGATTCAATGTAATCTTGTCTTCCTTGTCTTTCCTCTATCATGAAATGCAAGTCTTCGGAGATGTGATCTTCATTCGTAGAATCTAGTGATAGGCATGCATGAGACTTT
Organism: Pinus albicaulis; assembly: GCA_034641835.2. Classification (NCBI taxonomy): domain Eukaryota; kingdom Viridiplantae; phylum Streptophyta; class Pinopsida; order Pinales; family Pinaceae; genus Pinus; species Pinus albicaulis. The sequence continues at coordinate 391,051,749 of CM076579.1, read as the reverse complement.
TCAATCTCTGGTTCCAATATCTTCTCTCTATCAATAGACATCCATGATTCTTGGACCTCATCTGAGTCTTCTTCTGCTGGTTGTTGTTCTTCAATGACAGCTGGTGAATCATTTTGCAATACCTCAGATTTGTAAGTTGATTGAGGTGTTTTATTGTTGAGGATATGAAATGGTTGTGGAGGTAGTGGAGTGGGGAATATTTGGGGTGCTTGTGTGGATGATAATGGGAAAGGTTGAATTGAGGTAAAATAAGGGTGATATTGATGTTGTAGTGGAGGTAAATGGTATGGATAACATTGATCATGGTATTGAGGATAGAGAGGGAAAGATTGAGGATATGGTGGATTTCCTTTATAGGGCCTTTGCCAACTTTGTTGCCAAGATTGGTTTTGAGGTTGGGATTGAGATGGCCAAGGTTGCCAAGGCAAGGGTGTTTTCCAATTACCTTGAGGTTGTTGTGCATAACCTTGAAACTGTGCATAAGGATATTGCATCATATTGGGTTGATGAGGCTGCCATAGTCCTCTTGGAGCTACATGACAAAGTTTCTCTTGTGCTTGATTTGCTCCATTATCCTTCTGGTAAATTGCCTTCAACCCTGGTAATGATGGGAAATCTTCAGTAGTATGTGATCCTGCACAAATTTTACACATTTTAATGTTATCAAGTGGACATTCATGCAAAGTATGTTTCTTTCTACATTTAGGGCAAAATATAAATGAAGCAACTTTTTTCTTGTTTTGCATTCTTAGCATGTCAGTTTGTTCATTTAAATTACCAAGAATGTTTAGCAAATTGTTAGGTTCAGTTTGACTTACCAATCTTGATGTTGACTTACTTACTTTTGCCACAAATGGATCTTGAGGGGACCTTACACACTTTTCTTTTCCTCTTGATATGTTCTTGCATAGTTCACAAATTTCTTGAAATGACAATCGATAAACATCTCCTTTTCCCACAAGATTAAGAAGATCAATCCATTCATCCTTTATAGCATTTAGTAGAAGAGTTTTTAATGCATCTGATCCTAAAGTATGCAATTTAGATCTTTTGATATTATAAGTATATCTCTCCACTAAATCTTCTAGGCTTTCACCCTCTTTTTGGTTCATCTTAAAGACTTCATTTCTAAGGTCATGGTGCATGCAATAACCTTTATATTTTTCCAAAAATACTCTTTTCATATCATCCCATGTCCTTATAGAATTTGTTCCTAAAGTCATGAACCATCTAAGAGCTCTATCCTTTAATGTTGCTGGAAACAAATTCAATTTTTGCATGTGCAATGAGTAGCCATAAGATCTACAAATTATTTCAAATTCAAAAAGAAAGGTTTCCGGGTCTTCTGATCTCATACCTTTGAAGTTAGGAAGTACATATGGATGGATGTTCTTCATTTGAATATTGATATCAGTTTCTTGAATGGGAAATCCAAAAGGATCTTCCTCATTGTCATCATCTCCATCCATTTCTTCAATCTGCTTTGTCACCTCTTCTTCTACCTGCAAAAATATGAATTCATGATGTGGATGTGTGGCTCTTACTGCACCACATGATATAGTGGGTGTGGTAGGTGATTGAAGTTTTTGTTTTTGTTTTTGTGGATGTAGGAAATCAGGATACCTAGTTACACTTCCCCGACAACGGCGCCAAAATGTTTGGTCTCAACCTAGTCTCCTAAATTGAGCTCATTTAATTGTCAACCAGGGTTAGTAAACTGCTGAAGTGAAGTGCACCATATGTGCCTAAGTAACCTCTTCCTACTTCGTTGTGTTTAGTGTTTTCTGATGTTTTTGGTTTTATGGTTTTATTTTGAAAAGGAAAAGAACTAAGTGCTAACTGAAGGGAAACTATTGGTCAAAACAAAGTGAAGCCTAAACTATGATGGTAAATAAATGCAAATGCTGAAACAAAACAGAGTCTAACTATGACTAGCAACCAACAAATACAAAGCTTGATAATGACTCTATTGTAAACTCACAACATGAAATTGAAATGGACCTGAGAAAATGAACAAGCTAAGTGTAAATGAAATTTTCTCCTAAATAAACAATCAACTCACAATATTACAAAAATCTAAATTATCCTATGATGCTGAAGTTATTCTATTCTACAACTTGACTTATCACTACTAAGCCTTATTCAGAAATTTAGAGATTTTCTAGAATAATGTTTGGGAAAAAGGCTATTGGTGAATTTGTAAAAGATTTGCAGAATAATCAAAGCCTTAAACTGATATTACTGACCTCTGTTCATGTGATGATATAATAATAAAAATTCATAACAAAAGTAAGTTGTGAATAATGAAGGCCGAGAGACTAATTTTGACAACTAGAACTACTTAAAATACAATGGATAACATCAAGCTAGAATGCTATCTATCAATATTAAAGGACAATGATTACAACTAAATTAGAATGTCATTAATCTACTTGAAACAAAATGAATTAAAACTAAACTAAAGAAAGTCATTATCAAACTGAAAATGAAATAACAGAACTGAACCACATGCATTCTAACTCCGGAGTATTAAACGACAATGCAAATAAATGTAATATGTAATGTAAATGAACGTGGAAAACATGAAGTTGATAAAACTATTGAAATTGGAAATTGAAAACGAAATCAAGCTAAGGCTACTTATCTAAATTATGAAAGTAAAGCCGTGCAGGAGGCAGGGGCCCTCTACCACCAGACGGAATCTAACTCAAGATCAACTCAACACGTTCAAAGCAATGATGTCTTCTTCATTAAAGGAAAATAAGACTGAAAAACAGAGTATTCACGGTTCTGAAATTTAGCAGCAAAAGCCAAAATCTCACTAAGATCTAACTAGCGTTGCTTGGTCTCCCAAGTCATATTTATAATGAAATTACATAACAGAACTTGAGATAATGCAGGGATTACTGTCTTTCCCATTCCTATTTGAATTAAAACTCTTATTGAAGGCTGCGTACTTTTGCTGGAGACAGCTGTAGAGTCTGTGTCCCGGTAGAACTCTACCTCTTGGTTTTGGTTTCCCACGTGCATAACCACATGTAGGATTGTGCTCAGACTTTGTAGGGAGAAAGGAATGATGTGGATGAAGTCTGGAATTTTCCCATATGCGCCTTTCTTTGAGACGACACCTGTAACCCACTCAAACTGTAAAACAGTTGCGGAATTCGGGATCAGCTACGGAATGCGCGGTCAGCTACGGAATGCCTGTATTCTGTAGCTATTTTGCAGAAAATTGTTAAAATAGCAAAAATCATGAAAATACAATATGTTAATCAATTTCATGTAACCTTTAAGCAATACTAATCATTCTTCATTGATTTTAGGCTTATGAAGTGATAAAATAATGATGAAATGAAGTGAAGGTTTGTAAAAGAGAAGGCAATTCTAAGGCTCAACATACGCCCATGTTCGTGACAAGGAAAACACTTCACCTTGGACAAATCCAAATTTTGCCTTTTAGCTTCATATTTTGAATGTGGATTTCTTCCGCTTCCCTTTCCTTGCTTTTTTAGCAAAACAAAGCAAAGCTCTTCATCAAAGCATGATGATGAAGAGCCATCCCTGTTGTTACGCCTGAGCTCCTCCTGCACTAGATCCGACCACAGTCGTTCCCAATCTGGTAGTTTTTCCCATCCATTGACAAAGTCTTGATAACTGTGCCAACTCTTCGAAAGACCCAAGAGAGCCAAGCTCACCAAATCATCATCATCAACCATGATTCCCACGCCCCCCAGTTCATCCCTACATTGGACAAACTTTGTGAGATACTTTGGAATACTGTCGCCCTTCTCCATTTTGATTTTTCTAAGTTTATCTTTCAGCGCCAACTTCCTATGGTCATTTCTGCTTTGGAAAAGATCTGTCAAAGCCTTCCACATTGAAAATGGAGTGGCTTTCTCGTGAAGGCTTGACACAATATGGTATTTCACACCTTAGCACAAGTAATCATTTGTAGAAATTAGTCGAATAAATCACTTATTCAATGAAGATTAACCCGATCATACATCAATTTCGAATTGCATGCATAACACATAACCTTCTTCTACAATTAATTGTCACATGCGGAAATAATATAGAAGCAATCGCACATCAAATCAATCACACATTAACTCAGTATGTATGGGGAAAGCCTATAGCCGAAAACCCCCCAGCTATTGTGTATATTATAATGGAGAAATCATGTAACAATCATAGTACAAAAACTCTTCACAAGCTCTCATGCACTACCTCCCATGCTACACACTATCAAGCTAGATCTAGCAAATCACTTGCTCCAATCCTTAGCCACCTGATAGCCAACCTTGATTGCGTATTTTAATGCTAGGTGATGGCCTCCTTATATAGATAAACCACCAGCCTAAACTTTGCAATACTCATAGCTTACTCCACCTATCTGATAGCTAACTCTACCCTTTCATCTATCTCTTTCACTGGTCTTCACTGAACTGATCATGCACTGTAGTGAACTGAAGTGTTCTTGAGTTGACTAATGAGTTAATATTTAGTAAATTAAATATTATTTAATTTACTCCACTCATATCTAGTTGATTAGTTAGTTTAACTAATCCCAACTAGTTCAACTGAAACAAACAGAACATAACTCCACTACTTGTCCCGTTAACTCCTCCAAAACTTCTGCCACTGAAGTCTAACTGAAGTAAACCATGCAAGATGCCATCAAACCCTAGGAACCACGTGATTCCTTGTGTCAGTTGCATGAGCCACCTCCATGACTCAAACCGAAGTGCGCCAAGAGAGTAAACTGCTGTTTATAGTCAAAATATTATTAAGGGTAAATAATATTTGACTTCCATATTTTTAGGATATCAGTCTAAAAATAGCCTGGGTCCTAAAAATTATGGTCTCATCTATTTTTACCGACATGTCGCATACTTCAAGAATCTCCAAGTAGAATTCCCAAATTATGCTCCGTATGTCTAAAAATAGACATAGTCTAAAAATAGACTTTGCGCCAGAATTTGCCTGCGGGCCCACTTAGTGAAGGCGACTTCATTTCACTAAGCTCCATCATCTTGCCGCATTCTCAACACTCCCTCTCAGCAAGATATGGATTATCTGCAATCCCTATCCTGCCTCTGTGGAATTCGAACTTGCTCCTGGTGAGCGCCTTCGTCAGGATGTCGGCATCCTGATCCTCCGTGGGAACATATGAAAGCATCATGATCCTCCGCCGAACACAATCTCTGATGTGATGGTACCTGATGTCGATATGTTTGGACCTATCATGAAATACTGGATTAGCCGAGAGCTTGATGCAGCTCTGGTTATCACAGTAGATCACCGTAGGCTCCAAATGCAACCTGAACAAACCTGCGAGGATCTTCCTCATCCAAATAGCCTCACATGCAGCAAAGCTAGCTGCCATGTACTCGGCCTCTGCTGAACTGAGTGCCACGGATCTCTGCTTCCTGCTGTACCAGGAAACTGCTGTCGACCCAATGCTGAAAACTCCTCCAGAAGTGCTCTTCCGGTCCGTTGGGCTCCCTACCCAATCTGCATCAGTGAAGCTAGAAAGCTTCGCTCCATCCTCCTGTCTATACCATAGACCATATCCTGATGTGCCTCTGATATAGTGCAATACATGCTTGCCTGCCTTCCAAAAGAGCTTGGTAGGCTTAACCATAGCTTGCGAAAGCTGGTTAACTGCATAGCATATATCGGGTCATGTATTGACCAGATACATAAGCGACCCCACCAACTGTAGATAGACAGTGGCATCCACTACCTCCGCTGAAGTAGCATCCTCCTTCCTCCAACCACCAGGAAGAGGAGTGTCAACAGGCTTGCAGCCTTGCATGTTGAACCTCTCCAGAATCTCCCGGGCATACTTGCCCTGAGAAACAAACAGTCCTCCGCTGCGCTGCCAAATCTCCAATCCCAGGAAATAATGAAGGATGCCCAAGTCCTTCATCTCAAACTCTCGTGCAAGATCCTCCTTGCATGAAAGTATCAACTGCTCATCGCCAGTTAAAATCAGATCATCTACATACAGTACGATGATCAACAGCTTCCCCTCCACCACAATCTGGTACAGGTTTGGATCCGCCTCACTCTTGGAGAATCCAAGCCCGGTGAAGTAGCCGTCTATCCGAGTGTACCAAGCACGAGGTGCTTGCTTCAGCCCGTACAGTGCTCTCTTGAGTCGGCACACATGCGACTCACTGCTGAAGATCTCAAAACCTTCAGGCTGCTCTATGTACACCTCCTCCTCAATAACTCCATTGAGGAACGCAGTCTTCACATCCATCCGATGAATGTGCCACCCCATCTGCGCTGAGAGAGCAAGGATCGTCCGTATGGAAGAGTACCTTGCGACAGGTGCAAAAGTCTCCTCATAGTCAATCCCTTCGATCTGTGAGAAGCCACGGGCGACAAATCTCGCCTTGTACTTCTCCACACTCCCGTCAGCCGCCTGCTTCACTTTGTAGATCCATCGCGAACCTACAACCGATTTCCCAACCGGTCTTGGGACAATCTCCCATGCACTGTTCCTGATGATCGAATCATATTCTTCGATCATGGCATCAACCCATGCGGGTTCCTCCACAGCTTCCTCAAAAGAGGATGGCTCTGTCACAACACATTGACTCATAAGAGCCATGTATCCAGTGTACCGATCCGGTGACTGTCTCTGTCTGCGCTGTGCTGTAGGGGGTCCTACAACCTTCTCTGCATCCCGAGCCAGTCGCTCAGCTTCTGTAGTGCGCATGCGCCCTCTGATGGTTGGCGCTGCCTGGGTGGTTTCTTCCACCTCCTGAACCTCCTCTTGTGGCTGATCCACATCCGGAAGCTCCTCCTTAGAAACTAACAGCTCCTCATCTGCATGCAAGTGTAGCTCCCTCTCAAGCGAACACTGCATGGCTTTCTCCTCCTGAAATTTTATATCCCGTCGCACAACAGTCTTGCGACTGTCTGGCACATGCACCCGATAGTTGTGAGGTGTATCAGTGTACCCCACAAATATTCCAACTTCAGCAGTTGGATCCAGCTTCCTTCTCGCATCCTTCGTCACATGCATGTAGACAGGAGATCCCAAAATCCGCAAATGGGAAATATCAGGCCTCTTGCCAGAATAAGCCTCCTCTGGTGTACTCATGCCAAGAACCTTGTGAGGACAACGGTTCTGCACATACACTGCTGTATTGCATGCCTTAGCCCACAAGTGAAGGGGTAGGCCCTGATCATGCAACATCGCCCGTGCAGCACCCATGATCGTTCTATTCTTCCGCTCAGCCACCCCGTTCTGCTGTGGGTTATGGGGTGCGATGAGCTCTCTCCGAATCCCTTCTGCGCTGCAGAACTCCTTGAATTCAGCCGAGATGAATTCACCACCGTTATCACTCCTTAGAGCAATCACCTTCTTCCCCGACTCCTCGACCAGTGCTTTAAACTCACAGAACTTCGCGAATGTATCGCTCTTCTTCTGCATGAAGAAGATCCAGCACTTTCGAGAGAAATCATCAACAAAGATCACATAATACTTGTGCTTTGCTGTCGAAGCAACTGAGAAAGGACCACACACGTCTGTGTGAACTCTCTCAAGGATCGTCGTGGCACGACTATCCTTCTCGTGAAAGGTGGCTTTCACATACTTCCCTAAAGTACACCCCTTGCACTGATCTGACTGCGCAAGGGTGCCCTTAGGAAGTCCAGTAGAAATCTGCTGTAGAATCTTCAAAGCTCCATGGTGAAGATGGCCCAATGTCCTGTGCCATAGTTCGCCCTCATCATCCCGGCTCACCACATCTCCAGCCTTGCATGCCATAGCTGCGCAGTCATCTACCTGCAACTGATAAAGGTTCTGAGTTCGAACCCCTATCTTCCGGGTCTCTCCAGTAGTCTTACTGCGCAGGAAAGCTTTTTCTTCGCTGAAGACCACATCATAACCCTTATCCTCCAACATCGCTACTGAAATCAGGTTCTTCTTCAATCCAGGTACATGCATGACATCCTTTAAGACAAAGGGTTTACCAGACTCCCTCTGAAAGGATACGGTACCGATACCAGTCGCACCGTATCTACCGTCATCGCCCATCTCGATGTGCATACCCAAATCCTTGTCCTCCAGATCTGAGAACAACTCCCGATCTCCCGTCATATGAAATGACGCACCGCTGTCCAAGAACCACACCGATCCCAGCATACTTGAAACTAAGCATGCACTCAGTGAAACTTTGACAACCACCCCCACACTTCCCAGCTCATCTCTGCACTGAGTGAACTTCGTGAGGTATTTGGCGATGCTGTCGCCCTTCTCCATCTTGATGTTCCTGAGCTTATCTTTGAGCACCAGCTTCCTTTGGTCGCTCTTCTTCTGGAATAGATCCGTCAAAGCTTTCCACATTAAATATGGAGTATCCTTTCCATGCAGGCTGGATACAATATGATCCTTGACGCCCTCCAACAGGATCCTTCGACATTTCGCGATCTTCTTTTGCCATGCATCAACCAAAGCTGCATCAGTGGGCTTTGGGACATCCGCATCCACGAACTCCTTCAGACCATTATCTTCTAACACTGCCTCCATTCGATCCTTCCATGCAACATAGTTCGAACCGCCTTCAAGAGCATATTCGAGTCGCAATCCATTGAAAGAAGACATCTTTCAACACCGGCACCAAGAAAATCAACCTTCTGCAAAATTCGAATTCCAAACTCAAAGCTCTATCGCTTCCGATCTATACTTGAAAACAAATTATTTCCAAATCAGAGATTGACTGCAAAGGGCATTCACCAGATCTTTCACCTTACAAAGAAGGATGAATATTCCTGAGGCTACCTGGCCCGCATGCAGACTCTGTCCGAGGAAATAAGTTTGCAATCACCGTAATAGACTTCGACAATTAACTTCGCTCCGATACCATGTAGAAATTAGCTGAATAAATCACTTATTCAATGAAGATTAACCCGATCATACATCAATTTCGAATTGCATGCATAACACATAACCTTCTTTCACAATTAATTGTCACATGCGGAAATAATATAGAAGCAATCGCACATCAAATCAATCACACATTAACTCAGTATGTATGGGGAAAGCCTATAGCTGAAAACCCCCCAGCTATTGTGTATATTATAATGGAGAAATCATGTAACAATCATAGTACAAAAAACTCTTTACAAGCTCTCATGCACTACCTCCCATGCTACACACTATCAAGCTAGATCTAGCAAATCACTTGCTCCAATCCTTAGCCACTTGATAGCCAACCTTGATTGCGTATTTTAATGCTAGGTGATGGCCTCCCTATATAGATAAACCACCAGCCTAAACTTTGCAATACTCATAGCTTACTCCACCTATCTATGTGTTGCAAATAGCAACAGTATAGTTACAACTGATAGCTAACTCTACCCTTTCATCTATCTCTTTCACCGGTCTTCACTGAACTGATCATGCACTGTAGTGAACTGAAGTGTTCTTGAGTTGACTAATGAGTTAATATTTAGTAAATTAAATATTATTTAATTTACTCCACTCATATCTAATTGATTAGCTAGTTAACTAATCTCAACTAGTTCAACCGAAATAAATAGAACACAACTCCACTATTTGTCCCGTTAACTCCTCCAAAACTTCTGCCACTGAAGTCTAACTGAAGCCAACCATGCAAGATGCCATCAAACCCTAGGAACCACGTGATTCCTTGTGTCAGTTGCATGAGCCACCTCCATGACTCAAAATGAAGTGCGCCAAGAGAGTAAACTGCTGTTTATAGTCAAAATATTATTAAGGGTAAATAATATTTGACTTCCATATTTTTAGGAGATCAGTCTAAAAATAGCCTGGGTCCTAAAAATTAGGGTCTCATCTATTTTTACCGACATGTCACATCCATCAAGAATCTCCAAGTAGAATTCCCAAATTATGCTCCGTATGTCTAAAAATAGACATAGTCTAAAAATAGACTTTGCGCCAGAATTTGCCTGCGGGCCCACTTAGTGAAGGCGACTTCATTTCACTAAGCTCCATCATCTTGCTGCATTCTCAACATCATTCTCGTCTTCGATAATTTATTTTTCCAGGTGTCAAGTAATGCACCATCCGTCGAAGTGGGCGTAGGAACATCGCTATCGATGAACTCCTTCAAGCCATTATCTTCAAGCACCACCTCCATCCTTTCCTTCCAGGCTATGTATTTCGAGCTGCCCTCAATTTCATACTCCAACCACAACCCATTGAAAGCTATTTCAATGTTTACTCAATCGTCCAACCAAGAAATTCTTGCAACAAATTCGAATTATTCCACCAAAAAAACTCAACACTGCTTCAATATTGCAATATTCAGTGATTAACACTGCTCTAATACCATGTAGAAATTTATAAACACAATAATGTATTTATGGACTCCCATGATCTAACAATTAAATCCACTATTAAATACATAATCGTTCTAGTCAATTCTTTGCGGAAATTAAATCGCCAATTGCAAACACATGAAGAAAAATCAATTGCACATAGTAAGATGTTTTACTGGGAAAGTTTAAAGCTAAAAAAAATAGTGAAATATGTTTGTCAAGCATAAAGAAATAGGTTGTTTTAAGTGCAAAGGCTAGGTCTTATGTAGCTATAGAACTAGAAATATTTGTGGTTGGCTATCTGTAAAGATATAAGGATTGGGAAATGGAGTCAAAATCTATAGTTTAAGATAAAACCAGAGGACTGGTCATACAACTAAGGAAGAAAAGGCAAGGACTTCAATGTCTATTAGAAAAATTAATTGATTTATCAGTTTCAAAAGAATGGGAAGGACGATCCACTATATCATGAGCATCTATCAAGGATGAATTTCTAATATAGCCTTAGCAAAATGGATTGTATCTGAAACATAGCACTTATCAAGGTTCGTGTCATGCTTACAAGGTTAAAACTCAAAAGAGGAGAATGGAAGTTGGTTGAGAGCCCTGCAGTTGGGTCAAGAGGAAGAAGGGTAAGGTTTCCAAAGTCTTCAACACCATAAAATCCTCAAGTTGAAGTTGAGTCTTCAGTGAGCATGTCTTATGAAGGATAACCTACCATGACAGAAGATGAGAGAGCATTTAGAAAGGCATTCTTTGATATGGCTGAAATGGTTAAGGTCCTCGATGAGGAGAGGAATTTAAGGACGCAAGGATAAAGTTCAAGGCTTCCAAGAGGAAAGGGTTCTATAATAGGAGGAGGCCATGGATATGGTAAGAAACCACCATCCACTCCACCATCATCCTCACCACCATCTTCACCTTCCTCTTCATCATCTTCCACTACCAAAAACCCACAATCTATTCATCCACATACTTCAAAAGGAACTGGTAAATCACCCTTACTTAAACTTGATGTAAAATTTGAGCTACCGATGCATAATGGTGAATTGAATGTAGAGAAGCTGGATAATTAGATTCGTCAATTGGAGGTTTATTGCAGAATTCAAAACCTTCAAGAGGATGACATAAAGATTAAGTTGGCTTCCTTGATAATGGAGGGTGCAACACTTGTATGGTGGGAAGCAAGGATTCAAGATGATATTAGAAACCATGGTAAGATCTCAATTTCTTGGTCAATTTCTATTTCTTCCATTAAAAGGCAATTTTACCCACCAACTTACATGCAGAAAGCTATTACGGACTGGCAAAATTTTATGCAATTGAAAGGGAAAAGTGTGCAAGATTGCACTCATGAATTTAGGAGAAGAGCTCTTATGTTAGGTTTCATAGCCAAAAAACTTTGTTGAAGTACATAGGGGGATTGCATAGTTACCTGAAACATACCATCTTCATGTTTAATCCCACTAGTCTAAATGAGGTATGTGTGCAAGCTACACACCTTGAGGCAAGAGGGAAAAATGTACAAGAAGAGGGTATAAAGAAACCATTCAAGGGTGGTGAAAAAGGAAAGGGTTTCAAGGGTAAAAAGAAGAAGAATGCATCAATTAAGAAAGAAGGGGAGAAAACCACATGTACTCATTGTTCCAAAGAGGGTCATGATGAAGCCCACTGTTGGAAGCTTCATCCAGAATTGAGGCCTAAGAAGTTCAATGACAAGGGGAAACAAAAGACAACCGTTACCACACAAAATGATCTTGGATCCGACTTAGGAGATGAGACTAAAATTGCAGCCATGGTCACAAAGGGAAAATAAGCTATAGCAAGTACTAGTTCATCAAATTGTCACAATAATGCTCCAAGTGAAGAAACAAGAATAGAGTTGTTTCATGTAAGAGTGATCTCAAAACATACAAAATAGACACACTATTTGATAGTGGTTTTCAAGCTAATTTGATTTCTGAAGTCTTAGTTAAGAGGTTAAATATTTAAACTATTACACATCCAAGACCCTATCCTTTAGGCTGGATATCGAAGAATGCAAACTTGCAAGTAACAAGGAAGTTTAGCCTAAGGTTGGCAATCAATTCAAACTTTCTTAACGAAGTTGACCTTGATGTCGTTCTGCTTGAGATTTGAGGTATTGTTTTGAGAAGTCCTCATCTTTATGACAGGAAAGTAGTATTTCATCGCCATGAGAATAAGTACCACTTGTTAAAGGATGGAATGGAGTAAATAGTTAGAGCACATAAGAAGAAGAGAAGTTTGTCTCTTATACATGCATGAGAAATGAAGAGAATAGTGAATGCAAGTTAGAAGTTGGCTTTGTTAATGTTCAAGCATAGTGATGTTTTGAATGAGACCTTTCAAAAAGATGCATCAAATGAACAAGATGATTTCATTGAAGTTGCTAATTTTTGTAACAAGATGTTTCAAGACTCTAACAGGTTTCCTTTGAAAAGAGGTAAAGAAGATGAGAATGATTTGCAGCAATCCACATCAGTGTTGAGCGGTGACAGAAACAATATGCCGGTGCAAGAGAGTGCAAAGGTCAAATAGAAAGAACCAAAAAAATTGAAAAAAAAGGCATAGGTTCCACAAGTACTTGTTTTTGGTTTCAAAATGGTACATGGTAATGGCGAAAACACTTGGTCAAAAGTTGACGCAAGTACAAGGCAAGACAAGCTAAGAATTTCCATGTCGATAATGTTCGAGGTGAGACAGCTTTCAAGTTTCCTTTGATTGACGAACAAGGTAGGAACAAGTTTGTTTCTGCAAGGAAAACTTGTTGTTCTGAAAATTCAGGTAAATTGCAGCATGACGGTGTATGCAGCAACAAGACAGGGTCTCAAGAATCAAGGAAAGAGACTAATTTTTATGGAAAGCTCAGATTTTCGAAATTGGGAAAAATCCAGTGGATTGAGACTAGAAGGGTGAGGGAATTGTAACCCCATCCACATGTTCAGTAATGAAAGAGATTTTGGGGTCCAAAAGGCTTCAAGTGGGGAGGAATGATCAGGTGCTCAATTTTATGCTAAAAAAAAAAATGTTCTCAGAATGTTGTGAAACCTAAACGACCGCGTAGTGCTCATCGTTCTGAATCCGATGCACTTCATTTCACACAAAATGGACTCCATATGCTCCCGGAAATGAGTTTTTACCATTTGCACAAACAAGAAAAAAAATGGTGAGAGGGTGCCCAGTCAACATTCCGTACTACTAACGTGGCATGCTAACTGGGCAGGGTCAATGTTTGGTCAAAGTCCTCTAGCGAATGACAACCTACCAAGTGGAAATATATTATTGGTTGATTTTTTTGGTTATTTGGCGAATTTTTATTGGGTTAAGTTTGGTCTAATGGGGAGAGGACATGTGGTACAGCTCCGCCACGTGCCCCCCCCCCCCTCCCCCTCCATGGTGGTGTCAAAACTGTATTGTAAAATTTGGTTACAATTCTGGGCGGAGGCGCCGGGGTTCGACCCCGCGACCTCCCATGCAACATGTGCACCAACTACCACTATGCCACACCAATGAGTTTTAACCTTATAACGCTGCCATATATATTTAAACATTAAAACATTTGCCGACAGGGGGAGAGAGGAACAGACCCTAGCGCATAGGATCATGGTCCAAAGACCATCGGCGGGGGCTAAGCACAAATGCAGAGTTTTAATGTTAAGTCGATTTTAGTTTAATGTTAAACCTGTATTAATTAACACTAATCCACACTATTATTACTAAATTGGATTAGCACATAAAGCATTGAGTTAAGGGCTAAAGCATGGTTAATTAGCGTTAACCGTGCTTAACTAATTTAATGAAGATTAAGTTGGCGAACCACCAATTTTGGCGGGAACTACCAGTTTAACTCCAGCTAGTCGAATTTAGCTCCAGTTAGCTAAATTTAGGCCCGAAATTGTGGAGAAAATGTAAATGGTCATAAATTTTGGAGTTTTCGACCAATTAGGTGAAGAAAGAGGCTAGAGGACCATTTTTGGGCCTTCTGGACTCATTGGTGCAGGTGTTAGGATCAAAAGAGCATTGTAAACATTTCATTTTTCAAATTTGAGCATAATATAGAGGCCCAAGCCATGGAAGCTGGACCAAGGAGATGTAGCCCAAGAGGGGTGAACTCCTTCATCAAATACCTGTGTTGATGTGTTGTATGGTGATGTACTGTAATTTATTTGCTATTGTTCAACCTTTGTTTTTATGTTAAATTTTTCATTAAATTAACATGAAAAACACTTATGACACTTGATAATTTTCAAGAGAACTTGAACCCTTAAGCACACATTTAAGACATTGTATTCAGAATCTGAAGGAGTAATTAGCACAACAACACTAACATACTCCATTCAAATCATTTCAACATTTGACTACTTCCATCCTCTCGTCATCATTGACACATCATTCCATTTATCCAATGATAAACTGCCATGTGTCTCCCAATTACCCGTTACCATTTTTTGTTTCATACCCGTTAACCACAATGTCTTCGCATTAAATCCTCCCGCGCCTATCAACATTCGTTATTATCCTATTTAAACTCTGCACTTTCACTCTAATTCAAAGTGTTTCGCTATTCTATTTCATCACCTTTTCCGGGCTATTCGAAACTGTATGCAAAGCACAAAGGCAACATCTGCACTAGTTCAATTGTCTTAAGAGTACCTGTACTTACTTATCGAGTTATTTTTTAACAGGTATTTACAAACATCCACTGCCCTTTCATTTCAATGGCCCCGAAAGGCAAATATAATTCCAAGGATACCTCAATACAAAGTCCAACTATTGATTTAGATCATAAACCATTAGTAGACGATTTCTATCAAATATCTAAGATCAATTGT
Organism: Pinus albicaulis; assembly: GCA_034641835.2. Classification (NCBI taxonomy): domain Eukaryota; kingdom Viridiplantae; phylum Streptophyta; class Pinopsida; order Pinales; family Pinaceae; genus Pinus; species Pinus albicaulis. The sequence goes on along the minus strand of CM076579.1, from coordinate 391,036,573 downwards.
GAATTTGATCTTCATGAAATTCAAAATTGGCTCCATCAAAAACATCTCGATAGTAGTGACGAAATCAGCCTCTGGAATTCAACATTATCCAAGTATATTTTCCCTCAGGTGCCATATTTTCTTAATTTTTTAGCTCCTGTCAACTTCATTACATACCCAGTCAAAGAGCTGTAGTTGCGCAGAATGGAGAAACCCTCTTCTACATCAATGCCCATGCAATTTACGAAATGATCCAAATCAAGGATGAACCCCTCGCAAAACCCTTCTACCCATATTTTCTAATGAAAATGCACAAAAAGATGGACTTTACACAAAGAGCAATGGTTTTTGAAACCTTTCTGTCAAATTATGTCCCAATACCTAAAACCAATCCTCCATATTGAGTGTCCATTTTCCCTGAAATGACCAAACAAATTGTCTCCATTATCTCTTATATTATGGGCTATAATTCACACCAGTGGATTGATTAGCATATCTTTTCTTTTCTTTCCATTTTTTCAAGTGAACAAAAGCCACCAATTATCTTTTGTTATGGTGAATTTATAAAAGAAAGGATCCATGAACAATTTTTTAATTTAACAAAAGAAGGAGTTTTTAGAGATGCCTCAGTCCTCATGTATCAATCTATTTATTATCAATAAGAGAAATTCCCTTTTCAACTACAGAAGATGGATGATCAGGGCAATCCTTTATCAGTTACTCATTGGATCCCTCTGGTCAAGAAGGACAACGTATAATTCTCTTTCAATCAGTTTGTAGATCAATTTTTTGCATGTGGCAGTAAGCTTATTGAACAAAAATATAGAGCGAAGGATAGATTCAAAGATAAAGAGGATCTTACACCTTATTGATCAAACCAAAAAGGGTGACTGGTACCTGTATCAAAGCTACCCTAAAATCAAAATTTATGGTTGTGAATTAGCCCCCTACAAGCTTCCTACGTATGTGCCCATAAGGATATTTGCTTTGGAATTCATCAAACAAATGATAAACATGGATCAGATACATTTTCAGGCAACCAAGAAGAAATCCAATTTCAAATTAAAAACACAGGTTGGCCCTTTCATATGCAATACAAGGGCAACATGACAAGATGTAGTCGCTATCCTAAGGAGTATGAATTTTAAGCACAATTTTACTTGGTCTTATGACCCTTTTAGAATTGTTTCGAAGACGAGGATAGAGCATAAATATACCCCTTATATTCATAAATCCAGACCAGAGCTCGAACAATTCATGAACTAGGAGGAATGGCAAGAAAATACTCTCCAAGAGATTGAAGAGAAAAATCTGTCCTCTTCACAAACTCCATTAGCACAAGAAAAGGGAGAGAAAAGGCCAAGGGAAAATAGTTCCCCTTCAACATCAGAATTTATAGTCAGAGATTTCATTGTATACAACAAGAAACAAAGGCAAACAAGTGTGGAAGCCAGTCAACATGCAAATACTGAACAAATGCACCCAATTGTTCTTTATGGAGCATGTACTCCATCAATTTTTGGGAGCAAGACAGTATGCCACCATCTCCAACAACTCCAGGGAACCCTATGACTACATTTACACATATTTCATCACGAACAAGGGAATTGGGGCAGAGTAGTAAAAAAGAGCCCAACATTTTTTCTACTTATCAAGAAATCAAAAGAAGGAATCTAGCCTTTAAAGTTTCTACATTTTCTCAATTTTGGAAACATACATCAACTTCTCAACACAGGCTTTTATCAACCTTTAACTCCGAAGAAGGAAAAATGCAGATTGATTTTCTAGAGCTAAGGTTCCTCAACCTCAGACAACAAATGACTACAAACAGTCCATCTTTGCTTTTGACACAAAAACTATTCATCCTATAGATCAGATGGACCTTCACAAGTAATTACGTGAAATGATCTTCAATATTTTAACTACTTCTGCCATGACAACTGCTAAGCTCCAAACCATAGTGAAAAATATTCAGACTCAGCTGAATTTAGAGAAACTTTCTTCTCTAGCTAAATATACCAAGATAAAATATTTAGAGGAGCTAGTGATAAAATTCGGATACAACCCCAAAGACATCAAAGCTGCAAAAGAAACAATTAAATCAAAAAATGAAGATATAGCATCCCCAAGAAAGCAATATAAACTCCTAACAACAGAAGATCCACAGGCTAAAGAGTTGGGAGAGAATGAGAAAGAAAAGGAGGAGTTGTTCAAAATTATCATTGAGCAGAATGACCAAATATCCAATATGGAAAAAGAGATTGAAAAAATAATTAAAGAGAAAGAGGAAGATGCTCCAGTACAAGCCACTTCATTAGCCACAATTCCAACAACAGATACAACAACAAGGGAGGCATCTTCTTCTGCAGAACAATTTCACAGTTTATTACAACATCAACACAATTAACTAAAGCCATGGATGATTTAGCCATCAAAAGCTTTCACAAAGAGTTCAATATTTACAGAATCAAAATATCATGGGTGACACCATTTCTCAAGCTAAAGAAAGTATTTGGATTCAGATAAATGAAGAAATATCTCACATATGGCCATCTATTCAAATCATATTCGAACAAGGTGAACTTATTGCTAGATCTAACATTTTGATTGCAGAGGTAAAGATAGAAATTGATACTAAGCCAAGTGATGCAGTAGCTATTATCAAAATCTTTAATTCAAAGACTAAAGATGAATTAGAAAAACTGGATATTGAAGACAGAACTTACAATATTATGGAAGTAAGGAAAGTTCTTATTAAGAAAAATATGATGTTACAATTGGAGAACAAGTGTGAAAATTTACATAATATTGTGCAAAGGTTTCAAAAAAAGTTTAATGTGTTACATCAGAAAGGTATTCCTGGATTACAAGGTATGGGAGATGAATTAGTTCAACTTGAAGATTATAAAAAAAAGTTGTGTGAAATTGCCAAAGACAGGTTAAACTTTGCAAAGGTTACAAAAAGAATTACAGGCAAGGAATTCATGGAAGCACTGAGCTTGGATTTAGTAATCAGACATGAAATTCCTCATCTATTTTTAGCTAAACTAAATTTTTAAAGATACACAAAAGTTGATGAAATTTACAGAAAGCTAAGTAAATTTTCATTGCTAGATCAAAGTAAATGGGAAAAGTTATGTGGATTGTTAGAATGACCAGATCAGGTACCCATAATAGCTTAAGCCAACGAGGACTCCTATTTCTGCAACCTCATCACCAAAAATCCTAAAATGTAGAGCCAATAGCTCAATTTAGTTTCGAATTTACTATATTTTTGCAATTTTGTTTAGTAAACCGTTTGAGATATTTCCACAAAGATCTAGATATTTGAATAAGATCTTTTTGAGAAAATTTGTATAAATACTTCCATAAACAAAATGTAAAGGTTTAAACCCTTGGACGAGTGCTTGTAAAGCAAAATTGTATGAGCTGAGATCTTCGATCATTAATGAAAGGATTATGGATTTGTTTCAAACAACTTTTCTCCTTGTGAGTCTTTCTAGTTTACATTTCATTTTGTTTTTCCACATATATTTAAGTTTTAGGGAGATAAATAGGTAAGAGAAAACTGAATATCAATCTATGTTAAATCCTCTAAAGTTATCATTTATTTTAGAGATTGATTTATTATACTATTTGTATGTATAAGTTCATCTACATCTATTAATTATCAGTCATCTTCATAAGGTTAAATATGTATTGTTAAGCTGTAAACATTGTTTGTCGGCCTTCCTTTCTTATGATAAACTAGAGGTTCAATTTAAATACTTAGTAGATCATAGTTTCTTACATTTTCTGCATTTCACATATTATAAAATCAAATCAATGTTTTGAAGTAAAAGAAAAACCTTGTTTTAATATTCAATACTATTGAAAGTTTAAAACATTTGCCTGTAATTTTCTCATAGCATTGGTCATCCAAAAACCCCATTAAAAACAACAAAATATTTTAGATGCTCTGGCATAATTAATTAACCTATAACTATATGAGTGGACAACAATGGATATCATCTCTTTGACCATGACGCAGTTGCTATGTGGTTTGACAAAGAAAGTGGAAATTACTTCTAAGTTAGATATTTCTAATTTTCCAATATCATTTTGTATACCGCTCCTGTGACTTAACACGTCATTGATGAAAACATATGACTTGTTGGAATACTCTGGGAATGGTACATTAGACATGTCAAATTATCTTATAATTTGGAGCAATGAATCAATTAAATGAGAACAATATTACTCAATTTCCTTGATCATATATTTAGATTGTTGTAAATTCCTTTTACATTTTTTTGTAGGGAAGTTTTGCTTCTTATTATCTTGGCATCTGATGCTTGAGGGATTCTTAATGTAGATGTTTTAGTTGTGGCCTGCTAAGATATTAATGTTGAGTCAATTTAATGTTGTAAATTAACGCAAGTATTTATTATCAATCCGGGTTAGTGGAACTTAGAAGCATCCCCAAAGTATATGGGTTTCAGTTGTGATCAATTCAGAAGATGGTTTATTGATGATCAGGGAATGAATATTACAAATATAAATCTAACTTAAATAATGTCTAAATTATAAACAACAGATTAAGATTCATGAAGTAATAATTGAAGAGGCTCTTCACTAAAAGAGGTCCTGGTTGTCCTTGATCATTTATTTCATTTATCATCAATGCTATTGTGAAAACATGAATTTAACTAAACAATAGATTAAGATACATGAAGTAATAATTGAAGAGGCTCTTCACTAAAAGAGGTTCTGTTGTCCTTATTCATTTATTTCATTTATCATTAATGGTATTGTGAAAATAGGAATTTAGAAAGCAGGAAAGATGAATCTTAGTTTTGAACTCTTAATCAGATAGAATAATTATTTAACTTAAATATTGGTTTGTCTATTCGTATGCAGAATAGAAACAAGATTAAGATCCATCAGCAATCAAAGCATGTAAAGATGAATTCTAACTGAAACGATTGATTAGATAGAAAGAGTGCTTAACTTAAACACTTGTTTGTCCTTTCATATGCAGGTTAAGAATGATCATTAGATTCATCAATACTTGAAAATAAACAAATTAAACATAAGCAAACTAAATCAGAAATTGCAGCTACGAAATAAACTAAGAAGTGTACTTAGCTCGGTGTGGGGGCCCTCCACCCTTACCTCGCACACTAAAGGTAAATTCAGCTACTTAAGGCTTCAATCAATCAACCAGCATGTAACAACATCAAAATATGATAGAAAACATATTCAATTATGTCTCCAAGTCTCAGAAATAATAATAATAAGTCATACAAGTTCCATATCAAAGCCTTCAAAGTTTGAGGCTTAAATAGATAAAATATCTAACAAACTCATCTAAAATAGCTAAAGTAGTCATAACTATCCTTATCCTATCATATCAAGTCGAATTCATCTATTAGATCCATCATAATCTAGAAAATCCCTCAAAATAAGAGTTTTGACCTAGTTTATAGGGATCCTCCATAAAGACTGGTCCTCTTTGATCGCCTTTGACTGGGCCTATTAAAGCTCAATCTGACTGTTCCAACTGGTGTACTCTTACCCTTAGTTCCCGAGCTTTCTAGAAAAAAATCCAGCTCGAGCCTGAGTGTTCTGAACATATGCAAACCATAATGCTATTACGGGAATTTCTGCTGCTGTCCAAAAATGCACTTAAATTCCAATTTTTACAAAAAAAATCTAATAATTGAAAAACACAAATTAAATACCTGTATATGCTTCTCTGGGTAAATATGAAGTGGATGTGATGGTAAATATATGGATAATATGGCAAAATAAGGTGTATTTCCTAAACAAAAAGAGATAAAAAACGAGGGCCAACATCTCCCTTCGGAGCCCTGTTGATCCCATTCTTGATCCTAAAACCTCATGTTGTGATGTGTGCAAAAGAGAATCCATATCTTTGCACTGCTCTTCCTTGTAGATGGAGGTTTTAACCTTTTGTTTCTCATACTTAGCTTTCCAGGATTTTTTATCCTGAAGCCACCTGAATGCCTGTGTATAGAGAAGATTTCTTTTGTTTTTTAACTTTCCCATTTCCTCACTTATCTTCTCATTCTCCTTAACCAATTTTTCATTGGTTAGTTTATAGGTTTCATTTTCCTCCTTCAGGTGCCTCTCCATGATTTTTCTTATCTCTAAGCTATCAGTCAACTCTCTAACTCTGGAAAGGTTTTGATCTCCCCCCATTGAATCTTTGGAAAATGAAGCAGCTTCCACTTCATTGTTTTCAAAGTAGGAATATTTATCTATAGGATTCTCATACACTTCATGTTGTAGTCTTTCAAGGATTTCATTTTCCTGGTTTGTTATAGGAGAAGTTTCCATGACTTGTATTTCTGTTTTTGATGAATGCTTCTTTTTCTGTCTCCTAGAAACAGTAAAAAATGATGTTTCTTTTTCTAACATAACTATCTCCTGCTGTTTCTTTGACCTTATTTTAGGATAAAGATATGAATGCATAATGTTCCTTGTTTCTTCTATGGGTTTAAGTTTGTTTTCCACAACTTGTTCTACAAACTCATTTTCAACCAAGAAATCTTCCCAAACCATCCCTTTGACTTTCAACTAATAATCTATGGGGATTTTGATAATTCCCTGATGTATAAATTGAGGCTCTTTGGGTTTAGTCTCTGATTTTATGCTTTCAATCATTTTCATCAAGTTTTTGTAGAAGAAATAGGGCAGATTGATCCTTATACCCCCTTTGATGTGTTGTAGTAACCTGACATGGTAAAGGTGTACTACACTAAATCTATTGTCATAAGTGAAGAACCTCTAAATTATCAATACCAGTTCTGCCCATGGTTCATTGAACCATTCCCTTGGGATTCCTTTTGATCTATCAAAATAACCCTTCCTGTTTTTATCTAAAAACAATGTCCAGCCCTTGTCTTTAAAATGTAAGTCCTTGTGATATAATTCACCTAAAGATGGAAAATCTAGAGCTTCAGAGATATAGTCAGGAGTCAAAGGGATATGTAAGCTGCCCACCATGGTTTCATTCTGTCTGAAGATATTTACAAATTCTCTTGTGACCTTCTCATTATGACCTTTGAACTTTTGGAGAAAACCTATTAACCCCGACTGATAAAGTTTTTCCATTATTTCCCTACTCCAGTGTTCTATTTGGAAGTCTTTAGGTTCTACTCTTGAGGCCATTTGGTCTGAAAACCATTTTATATAACCATATACCGTCATTAACTTCATCTTGTAAATAAAAATTTAAGCACTAGATGTAATCATGGTAGTAGGATTTTTTTCTTCACTGCCTTTGTCAATCAATCAATCCTTTGTTTTTCTCTTTTGAAGAATGTGAGCTTACTGTAAATAAACAAAAGAATTTGATAGAAAGGTTTCAAGAAAACATAAGTTTATGTTTCTAATATTATACCCTCTATTTAATTCTCTATTCTCCTTAAAAATAAACTTTGTCTCTGTTTTGTAAAAGGAATTGGAGCGGGTAAAAAAAAATTGAATTTTTTTTATACAACAGTGCTTTTCACCCATCAATTGCATATAAAAATTCTTTCCAAAACATTGCATTCAGACTCACTGTGTATACAACAGAAAAAATTCAATTATCTCAATAAAAATTCATGATAGATTCATGATATACTCACCGTTTCTCTTCATCATTCCTCATACTTTGCCTTCTATCATAAAAAAAATGTCTAATTGTCTTCCATTTTCTCCATAAACTCTGTTCTAATTATTTAGACTGAGTGTGCTAAAAACAAATCTATTACACAGTTTAGTTAAAAACATTCTCACTCTGCAATTCGAATTGAAACTCTCACTCTCTGTTTTCCATTTGAAATGAAACACTGTATGTGAGGATGTGTCGAGCTTACCTATCTTGTGCAATAACCCTTGTGATCTTCTTCCCGGATCTTCGTGATCTTCTTTCAATTGAAATGAAGTTTCAACCCACAACAATCTCATTAAAATATTCATTTATTAACTCACCCAACAAAATATTTTGTTGTTTTGACTGATGGCAGAGTAGTTTTTTGAGAGGCGTTAACATGTTTTTTAATGGTGTCAATGCAAAATACAACGTAATGATAGGTTTGCAAATCAAATGAAATTACTCCATTTTATAACTCAGAGTTTGTTGACACAATCCTAAAATTGTTTAAACAATCAAATCTTCATTAACTTCTTACCTTCACTTCCACATAATTCCGCTTCCTGATAGCTCAGCTAAGCAATAAGTTTTCCGGATTCGTGTCTTTGAAAGCTCCAGTTAGCTTCTTATCACTCCGTTTCTTCTCTTCACTATATTCTCTACCTCTTTCTTCTGCATTTTATTTCTTATTTTTCTCTTGGCTTTCTCACAGTTTTCTCTCTGCATTGTAGATACGAGGATGTGCTTTGACTGCATGCTCCTTTCTCTCACTAAGCCTCTCTTATGACAATGATGGTGAAAATGCTTGGCAATGATCTTTTCTGATCTCTGTAATGGCGGATATGGTCTTGACAATGGCGAAGATGGTTTTATATGTTTTACACATTGTTATGTAAACATATTTGAAAAAATTATAACCGTTCATCAACTCATTTGATTGGCCCATGCACGTCTTTTCTTCTTTGACTGTCGTGTTGGTGTACATTCGTCCTTCTATGCAACTTCTTCACGTTTTGTGTTAATGACTATGTTCATTTCCATTATCCACATTACCTCCATGCATCATCATGCTGTCTGTCTCCATAATTCACATTCTCTCCATACATATGTGCACCATCATCCTTAATTATCATATGTTGTCTCCTTTCATCTCTCCACTGCATGCATTCAATCTCATCATAACTTACCGTATGTCATCATAGCCATGCACTTAGTTTATCTCCGCATCATTCCTTAGGCTAGTAATTGCATTCATTTGTTTGCATTACACTTGCTCCATTACCTTAGTTCATATTCTTGTATGATTGCATTCATTTTGTTTTGATTTTCATAAATAATTGTGCTATATCATATGTCTTTGCACAATATCATATGTCTTTTGTAATTGCGCTATATATCTTTTGAACTTTGGTTTTTGCTTTTGTTATTTAATTTTTAAAAATTGACTAATGAAATAGTCAAATTTTTAAAATTAAATGTTTATGATAATACTAACTTTTGTTTATTGTTTTGTAGGTCTTGCAAGAGTCTTCCATAGGTTCAATATTTGACCTTTTGTTCATAATTCTCTTTGTTTAGGAAATAAGATAGGGTATGATATGAATAGGTTATGAAATGTTTTGAATAGTGGTATGGATATAAATGTGGATAGAATAGGGTTAATTAGAATAGTGGTGTGAAGAGGGTTATGAATGATAGAATGTAGATGAAAGTGTAGGAGATGCCAATGAAATGTAGGGAATGTAAATGAAATGTAGGTAAAGATGCATAACTAGTATTAAATTAGTTTTTCCAATTCTAGAATAGTTCGAAAAAAATTGAAAATTTAAGAGTGATTTTTTTACTCACTGTACAGGTGTGCTCCCTTTTTTACGTTTGATGATGATCGACATTGTGTTTATTGTTATGACAGATATTGTAGACTTTGTAGGGACTTTATTTCTTCTTGCATCTAATTTGATTTAGAATAATTATTGTTTAGGTCCCTTTTGCAAGTTAAACTTTGACATTTTCAGGTCCCTTCTGGCGTAATTTTACAATGATGTAAGGTCCCTTCTAGCATGATGTACAATTATGTTCCATATTTGAAAATTTCTTTTGTCGTAATAATACAGGTCCCTTTATGACTGTAGTTCATATTCTGTTTTCAATTCAGCTGCTAAAAACTATTTGAATAGTATTTTTATTTCACACCTTCCCCCAAGCTGATGTTTTGACTTGTCCTCAAGTCTACAATGTCTTGGAGGGTATATTTGCAAAAATCGAAAGTAAGATAAAAACAAAATAGAATTCATATTGGCCAAACAAATTGGTTTTCCGATATGAATTCGAGTTTGTATTGTGCCAGTTTCCTGGATTTTCACAACCAAACTCTTTTTATTATTTTTTATGTTTTTATTTTATTTTTAATTTTCTATATTTTTATTCTTCTTCTGCTGGAATTATGGAAGGCATATTTCTATGCTGCCCCATTATTTCCATATTTGAATCCATCAAAATTTTTCTCAGAAAATCCTCTTTATTTATAGGCTTATTGTAGATTTTAAGCCTATGTCTATTGACAACAAACGAAACAGATGCTTCATCAATTTTTTTTATCTTAACAACTCCATTGTCGAAGATTTCTTCAATCTCATATGGCCCAAGCCAATGAGTTGAAATTTTGCTTTGAAATCTTTGAGTTTGGAGTCGAACAAGAGTGCCCAATCTCCTTTCTGAAACACTTTATTCTATATGAATCGATCATGCCATTTGATCCTTTATTCTTTGACAAGAGAAGCATGTTCAACTGCTTGTTGTCGTATCTCATCTAGTTTGTTGAATTGCATAATCCTCTCTTTTTTTGCTTGAGACAATTCCATCCCTAATTCTGCTGCTAGCTTGTATGTATGTATTTGAAACTCAATGGGTAATAGAACTTCTTTTCCATATACTAACTGACATGGACTGAACCCAGTAGTATTTTTCCAAGTTATTCTATCTGCCCATAATGCATCTTTCAACTTTTCTGACCAATCCTTTCTTTTCATTTTTACAGTCTTCGTCATAATGTTTTCTAGGACTTCGTTTGTTGGTTCCACTTGTCCATTGGCTTGAGGATGATACGGAGTTGATTTTCCGTGTTTGATCTTGAATTTCTCCATAATATCTCCAACAAGTTTTGATGTGAAGTGTGCACCTTGGTCAGTTAATATCTGTCTCGAAACTCCATATCTCACAAATATCTCTTCAAACAAAAAAGACACAACAATTTCTTTTGTTTCTCGTGCTACTGCCTTGGCCTCCACCCATTTAGTCACATAATATGTACATACAAGGATGTATTTCTTTCCATTGGATGGAGGGTTTATTGGTCCCAAAAAATATGAAGCCCACTATTCAAATGGTTCAATAAGTACTTGTGGCTTTAATGAAATTTCATCTGATGCCACTGGTCTACCAATTCTTTGGGAGCTGTCACATATTTTGACATAATTTCTGGAGTCCTTAAAGATGGATAGCCAGTAGTAGCCAAGCTTCAACACTTTGTATGTTATCCTTTTATCTGCAAAATGACCACCACATGGTTCATCATGAAAATCTTTCAAAATTTCAATTATTTCATCTTCTCTTACACATTTTCTAATCATTAAATCAACACCAGTATAAAATAGATCTCCATTGACCCAACTATACCTGGCACTTTCTATAATTATTCTTCGTTTTTGTTTGTTTGTGTAGTGAGATGGTAGGATATGAGATGATAAATAGTTATCTATATCTGCAAATCATGGATTTTTGACATTTATAGCGAATAGATGTTCATCTGGAAAATTGTTTGATACTGGATTTGGATCACCAGGTGAATTTAATCTGGAGAGAAAGTCAACAACTTGGTTATCTTTTCGTGGGCGATCTTGTGAAATAATATTAAACTCTTTCATTAATAACAACCACCGAGTTATTTTGCCATTTGTGATTGATTTATTCATTAAATATTTTATAGCAGAATGATGTGTGTGAATATAAACTTGATAACCTGTTATATAATGTCGAAATTTATTTACTGCATGTACGACAACTAACATTTATTTTTCCATAACAATGTAATTCAATTATGTTGGTGTTAAGTTTTTACTGATGAAATATATAACATAATTGAATTGATTCTTTTTTTGTCCAAGTGATGCTCCAATAGTTGTATCAGATGCATCCGTTGAGTGTGAAATGGCAAAGACCAATTAGGTCCTCGAAGAATGGGTGCAATTGACAAATTTTGTTTTAATTTTTCAAATGCGTGTTGACAGTTATCAGTCCATTGGAATTCTACATCTTTCGCTAGTAACTTGAATAATGGCAAAGCTGTTTTACTGAAATTTTGAATAAATCTTCTATAGTAGCTTACATAACCCAAGAAACATCGAACTTCTTTTTGTGTTGTAGGTGGTGTTAAATTCACAATGACCCGAATTTTCGCTGGATCCAATTTAATCCCCGAATAAGAGATATGGTTTCCCAACACCATCCCCTCAGTTAACATCATAAAAAAAAATTCATTACTGAGTGATAGGTTTGTCTCAATGCATATTTTTAACACTTTTTCAAGATTTTGTAAACAATCATCATATGTTTTACCATACACAGTGAAATCATCCATGTAAATTTCCACACACTCATGAATCAAATCAACAAAAATAGCAAGAACTGCTCTTTGAAAAGTAGTGGGTGCATTACACAAACCGAAGGGTAATACATTGTATGCATATGTTCCCAGGGGCATGTGAATGTTGTCTTATCTTGATATTCTAATGCTATTTTTATCTGATTATATCCGCTAAATCCATCCAGAAATGAGAAGAATTTCTTTCCAGCTAATGAATCTAACACTTGATCGATAAATGGTAAAGGAAAATGGTCTTTTAATGTAGCTTTATTGAGTTCTCTGTAATCCACACAAATTATCCATTTGCCATTTTTCTTAGGTACCACAACTAAGGGTGAAATACACTGACTATCTGAAATAGGATAGATAAATCTGACTTGTAACAATTTCTATAATTCTTCTTTCACTATTTCCTTCATCATGGAGTTCATCCGTCTTTGTGGTTGCCTCATAGATTTTACTTCATTATCAGTGTAAATGTGATGGATGCATGTTTTTGGATGAATTCTTGGCATGTCCTTATAATCCCAGGCAAAAGCTTTTGAATATTTTTGTAATAATGTTATTAGCTTTTCCTCTTGTGATGATTGTAAGTTGTTACAAATATTCAAATGTATTTCAGGACTGATTGCAATGATTTTTCTATTTGAATTGGTAATTGAATTTACAGGAAAAATGCTTTCAAATGTATTTTGCAATGATTGTATTGTGTAATTTTTTTGAAAACATTCGTTCAAAAGATAACTAGCAGCTTCATATTGAGCTATCCTAAGCTTCTCTGAAAGATTGGTTCTGAGATGAATAGATCTAATAATTCCTCATTTTCTTCCTCCTCTCTAAAATTGTAAACTTGATTAAGACTAAGAACATGTTGAAATCCTAGTTGTTCTTTTTCATCAATCAATGATAATAAAGAAGGAGATTGAGCAGGAGGATATAATGTAATATGCTTTCTTTCACCTCCATGTGCAATAATCATGCTTCCTAACCTACATCCAATGTAAGCATCTGCAGTAGCTAACCATGGTCGGCCTAAAATTAAGGGATGCCCTCCCAAGTTTGTTTTTCGCTGCAAAATCAAGAAGTCTACAGGATACTCCCATAAATCTAGTGAGACAATGATATCTTGTAATATACCTTCTGGAACAACTTTAGATATGTTTGCAAGTTCCAAGACTGTAGTAGTAGGTCTAATGTTGTTCAAATTCAAATCTTTCATAGTCTCTATTGTGATAACATTGATAGCTACTCCGAAGTCTATTAAAGTGTTTGGCACTGAAAATTTGTTAATCGAAATAGTAACCGTATGAATTCCTGGATCAACATATTTTTCAATGGCTATGTTTGTAGACATGAGACTTGAAAGACTTCCGATTACCTGGATTGTTGGTGGATCCTTCTTTTTTCGGCCAAATTTCTTAATGCATAATTCCTTTATTGTTTTTGCATATTTCAGAATGTCTTTAATTGCCTGCAATAAAGGAATTTTAATACATGTGTTTTTCAATTCATCCAGAATACTAAATTCAGGGAGAGATATTGGAATATTCTGTTGTATTAATCTCTCTGGATATGGTGGAGTCTGTGTCATGATAGCTTTACCCTTCTAAATTTGTTTTTCTGGTTGAGTTTGTTCACTTTGTTCCCCTTGTTCTATTTGTTCTTCAATTATCGGAGGAGAATATTTTTGTAACACCTTCCCAGACCTTAGGTGGACATCTTGCACAGGAAGAATTGAATATGTAGGATAATATGTTGCCTATTCCACATGATATGCTGGTCTATCCACCTTTTTTCTTGGATTAGCTACTGGCTAAGCTGGTAATTGTGTTGGTCTAGGAGGTGGTTGGTTAGTTGGCGGCTGAAGTTGTTGCGGTTGAGTTAACATGTGTGGGTTTTGAGATGGATATGGCATTGCTTGTTGTTTCTGAAATTGCTGATATTGAGGAAATGGTTGCGGAGGGTATGGTTGTTGATATTGATACTGATCGGGATACATTTGCTGTGGTGGCTGGTTTCCATAACCATATCCCCTCCAACTTGTGAAGGTTGGTTTTGATATTGTTGTGGTGGCCAAGCCTGCCATGGCTTTGGTGTATTCCATGTGTTTTGAGGATATTGAAAATTTTGGGGATTTTGTTGAGGGAACTGTTGAGGCATTCTTAGCTGCCAAGGTCTCCTTGGTGCCATATAGTAGAGAGAATTTACTCCTTGCACTTATTCTCCTTGAAATTCTTTTAACTTTGGACATTTTTCTGTTGCATGATTTTTTGTGCATAGTCCACATACTTGTATACCTTGCAAAGGACACTCCTTGAGTGGATGTTTTTGTCTACACTTTGGACAATAATTGCTAAGATTTCATCATGCTCTTTTTTTTTTCTTAGCTTTTAAAACATCTACTTGTGTACCCAAAGTGCTCAAGAGATTTGTCTTAAATTTTTCTAGCAGGCTTCCTATCTCTGCTCTTGTTACTGCACTTGTTGTAGATTTGGAAGCTTTTGATGAAATATCTTTTTTCCCACTCTTGGCTCTTCCCCTAGAGTATTTTTGACATAATTCAGAAATTTCTTCAAATGGTAAATTAGAAATATCTCATTTTACCATACATTAAGAATATTAAATACTCATCTCTAATACCATTTAGAAAAATAGTGTGGATGGTATCACAACTAAGAGAATGATGTTTGGATTTTTGTAAATTGTAAGGGAATCTTTCGAAATATTCCTCCAAACTTTCATCTTCTTGTTGGGACATTCCGAAAATGTCTTCTTTCGAGTCTCTAGCCCTGCAGTAAGCTTTATATTTTTTAAGAAATATTTTCTTCATATCTTCCTAAGAAGTTATCGCGTGATCTCCTAATCCCATGAACCATTTCAAGGCTGCAGCTTTTAAAGTAGCAGGAAAAAGTCAAAGTTTATGTGTATCATCAGTATATCCATATGTTCTACACAAGATGTCAAATTCAAACATGGATGCATCAGGATCTTCTGTTGACATTCCATAGAAATTAGGCAATACTGAAGGTGGAATATTTTTCATTTTTATTTATTCTCCTAGTATTTCTCTTGCATCTAAAATAGGAAAGCCAAAAGTAGTTTCCTGATAATGGTTAACTTCTTGCTCATTTTCTTGTGTTCTTTGTGTTGGAAATGTTGTCATTGATGGCAAAGGAGGCAGCAGATGCAGAGACAGGAACAGTTACAAGGAGACAAAGACAGATAATGGAAGCAAAGAAGCAAATGAATGAAGCAAAGGAGACAAGCAGAGGAAGCAAATACGGAGACAGAGCCGTTTTCATAGTAGTAGAGGCAGAGGCAGAGTGACAGAAGCGGCAGAGGCAGAGCCACAGATGTTATTCCAAGAATATGTACACATATATATAAATTCAGAGAATCTTTTATACAGTCGGGCGTTACACATAACATTCCGGGCGTTTGAATCAGTTAGCATTCACTGTTTGAATTATGTTTGAAATTATCGCCATTTTTTAACAAAGCACTTGTATTCGATTGACATGGAGATTGTATATATGGTAGGTGCGTTATATATATATGGTTTATATATATGCATACACCAAAGAACCAACGTGAATAGGAGCAGAACCATAGTCAGAGGCGAAACCAAAGTCAAAGGCGGAACCATAATAGTAACAAAAATATATATAATTGAAATCTTTGGAGAACGGAAACCAGAGTAAAAGTACGAAGACGGAACCTGGAGGAAGCGGAACCATGACCGGTGAATAGTAAACGTGGTTTGGTGAACAGTAAAGGCTGGAAGTGGTATTCTCCACACCACAATTATACGGAAGGCGGTATTGGAAGAATCGCAGCGATTCCATAGACTTCGTGACACGTGGCATAGGCGGTATTGGAAGCCACCGTTTAACTTGCAATTTCGCGCGTTATACATCGTACCAGGACATGGAGCGAAATGGACAGGAGTCGTTGATCTGGTGGGCCGACATCTGACGGTGATTGTTCGCAGGACTCGCACGAAGTTTAATGGAAGAGCCCGGGGGTTAACAAAGGTACGACGCACGCGTTTGATTGGTTGTATCGTGGGCCTGGGCGGAGTCATATATAATGAATCGGTTTATTAATGTTTTCGACGTATTATAATCTTAATATAAGGTTCGAGAGTATGTTAAAAGAGTCGATCAAAGTTTAATATTGGTGGTGCATGGTGGAGCCACCACAAAGTGGTGTTTACGGGGGCTCCCATTTCTCCGTACACATCAAATGGGGTGAGGCCCCGCAGTTCATCATAGCCGTTGATCGGCGGTCAACGTGTGATCAGCCAGTCAACTACGGGGGGTACCCTCCATGTTAACCTCCGTGCTCTTCAACCCCCCGCACTCCGTCGATCTCCAATCAACCTGTGCGTTGTTTAACCTGCGCCTGTTCACCGTGCTGCTGCCTGCGAATTGATCTCTCGTTCGGGCAGTTGGAATTACATTCCAACAAGTTGTATATGGTTAATTGGCGCGATATGAAATATGAAATATGTGAACGGGGCCTAATACATATACACGGAAATGGACTGTCAGGTTATAATATTATATGGTGACGGTAAAGTTAATTCCTTGGGCTTAATAACAATACCAGAAGTCTATAATTCTGGAGGCGGTATTATATGCATACCTGCTCGAGTTTGCTACCCCTGCGGAACTTAAAGGGAATGGAGCTCCATTTGATGCGAATTGATACAACTATGATTCAAACCATATATACTTCAAGGAGAAAGAGGAAGTATATGATATGATTAAGTTATATCAAGAGCATGCTGAGACACACAGGAACAAATTTGATAGGTGTTCAAGCACAGGAATCTGGAAAATATTCAAAAGTGCAGTAAACAGGTGAAATGTGCAGATGACAGTAAACAAAGAAGATGCATAGTAGTTTCTTAACAATAGTAGAAAAAGACAAAATCCAGTAAAGTCAAAGTTCAGAAGAGGAGCTGAGTGATATTGAAATATGAAATTAAGAATGTAAATGTAAATGATGTAATTATTTTTTATTGTTTGTGATGCAAATGCAAGTATCCTAAAGAAAAGACAAAATCCCACTGTAGCATGAAATTGTGTACATATTATTATGATTTTTAAATTGAGTTGGATAAAGAAATGAGGAGGCAGAAGACCAAGGGGTATGACCATTCATTTTGAATTCCTAGAAGAAAACAAACAGTCATCAAAAATTCTATAAGTAATATCATTTTGAAATGCCAAAGATAGAGTGAGAAGGGAGAAAAAGAGTGAGAAAAAATAATGCAGAAATAAAGCAGTGAAGCAGAG
The DNA here is from genome assembly GCA_034641835.2 of Pinus albicaulis. Lineage (NCBI taxonomy): Eukaryota > Viridiplantae > Streptophyta > Pinopsida > Pinales > Pinaceae > Pinus > Pinus albicaulis. The sequence goes on along the minus strand of CM076579.1, from coordinate 391,019,004 downwards.
AAGAAAGAGGAGCTGAGCAGAGAAGAAGGAGAAGCTAATAGAGAATCTGAGAAGATGCAGAGATGATACAGGGCAGATATGAGAATAGATGAATAGCAGAGCAATTGGAACAAGACAGAGTTGATATCCAAGGTAAATCAGCAATTGTTTCTCTTTTGAAAGAGTGAGGAAGTTGGAGCTTCCCTATCAAGTTGTAGCTTGATAGATGTCAGTTGTAGCTGACTGAGGTTGGAGCCTCCTGTAGGTTGGTGCCTGCAGAAAATTGATGGGAGTTGGAGCTTCTTTGCAAGTTGTAGCTTGCAGAATTGAGGTAGGAGCCTCCTGTAGGTTGGTGCCTACAGAAAATCAGTGGTGAGAGGGAGTTGGAGCTTGCCTTTGCATCACAACAATAATAAGATGTGGTTTTCTCCCTTTATCGGTTTCCACTTATATCTGATGTCTCTGTGCATGATGTATATGTGTTGATGTGGTTTATCTAATCTGCTTAATACTTGTCGCTCACATATTAAGACTGCTGTTACATTAACAAATCTGTTTGATACTTGCTGCTCACTAATAAAGATTGTTCACATATTAAGTTGATCATGAAGTGAAGGTGTAAATAAGATTTAAGAGAAAGTTTTAAAAGTCCATGTATGTGTTAAACTGATTCACCCCCCCCCCTCTCAGTTTAACTAAGGGTTCAACAATTGGTATCAGAGCAGGTTCCTTAGTACCAGTCTAACAGCTGAAAGGAGATCCTAGGTTCCCAAGATGACTAGTAAAGAAGGATACTCAACCAACAAAGCCCCTTTCTTCACTGGTGAAAATTATGCTTTCTAGAAAATCAGAATGAGGACATACATAATGTTTCTAGGAATAGAAGTCTGGGTTGCTGTGGAATTAGGATATGCCCCAAAGGAAACTGATACAGAGAAAGAAACAAAACAAGAGTTTGTGGCTAATGCAAAAGCCATGAATGCCATCCTGAATGGATTGTGTGAAGCGGAGTTTATTAAAGTAATGCACAAAGACTCTGCCAAAGAAATATGGGATACTCTTGAGAACATACATGAGGGGGACAAGAAAGTGAAGGTTGCCAAACTTCAAGTCTATAGAGCCCAATTTGAGAACTTAAGAATGAATGATGATGAAGACATTGCCAGTTTCTTCCTAAAAACTGCAGAAATTATTAACAATATGAAAGCTCTTGGAGAAAAAATACCAGAAAGTGTAATTGTACAAAAAATTCTAAGATCTCTTCCATCCATATTTAATCCAAAGGTATCTGCAATAGAAGAAACAGCTGATTGGGAGACCTTGACCATGAACCAGCTACTTGGAAATCTAATAGCCTATGAAATGAGGCTCCCACAGAAGAAGCCAAGTACAAGGGAAGCAACTTTTAAAACAGAAAAGAAGAAAGAAGAAGAGGGAGACATATGCTCATGCTCGGATGAAGAAGAGGCAAAGTTTGTCAAGAAATTGGATAGAGGCTCAGGAAGATACAAAGGTAAACTTCCTTTCAAATGCTTTAACCGTGGAAGAGTTGGACACTATGCTGCTAAGTGTCCTCACAAGAAAGTAAGGAATCAGCCTCAAGAGCCAGAGAGAAATAAATCAAAGAACTGGAAGAAAGGAAAGAAGTTCAGCAGAAAATCCTTCTATGCTCAACAAGACAGTAGTACATCTGAAGATTCAGATGAACCCTCAAGTGAAGAAGGAACCTCCGAATTCTTATTGATGGCCATAGAAGAACTTGAAGGAATCCTGCTAGAAGATGAAGAAGAAGAAGGGGATTTCGACCTTGAGGGGGAGCTAAGAAGTGCTCTGGAAGAGATTGACAGACTTAAACTGAAATGCAGAAAACAAAAGGACATTCTTCTCAAGTATGTAAGAGAAGAACAAAACTCAGAAGTCCTCATGCAGCTGAAGGTAGAGCTTGAAGAAGCCAAAAAGATAGAAGACATGTTACTTCAGCAAATCAAAGACAAAACCCGAGAACAAGAGAAGTTGGAAGAAGAAGTAGTATGCCTCAGGAAGAAACTAGAAAATGCTCAAAGAAATGTGGTTGTAAACTCGTCTCAAACAACAAGCTCTAGTAAGTTGAATGAAATCCTGGTTGCTCAAAGATCCCCTATGATAAAGACTGGAATAGGCTATGAAGAGAAATCAAGTAAAGGAAAAGAAAAGGTTGACAGAGAGATTATCTTTATAAAAGAAAAGAAGGAAGATGAAGCAGCTCAAACAACTCCTACAACAGAAGAAATCTGCAACAAGGAAGAAAGAAATCAGAAGAAATTACTAGTAGCAAAGAATGTAATAAATAGTCAGACCCTTGAATATGGAAACCATCAAAGGAGATCCTTCCCTTCAATGAAGAATGCCACTTGCTATGTTTTCCATAAGCTGGGACACATTGCTGCATATTTTCATGCAAGGAGGAGTAATTCAAACCAGCAAAAGATGCAAGTATTGAAGAGACTGCCTCACACAAACAAATGGAAGAAACAACCTTACATCAGGTATGCAAATAGCTTCTATGGTTACTGCTTTTATTGTAAGGAATTTGGTCATAAAATCATTGAATGTAGAAAGTATGGACAAAGGCTAATGTTTAACACCTCAAGGAGGTTTATGAATCAAATAAATTTCGTTCATACTCATAATTCTGCAAAAATTATGATCAAATGTTGTATATGCAATCAAGTTGGACATATGCCTTCCAAGTGTTCTCTAAGAAGATATAATTCATCACCTCACAAAAGATACCAAACAAAAGGAGGCCTCCAGTGGATAAAGAAGGTGAACAAATGTGACTTGGCTTTAACTGCTCAAGATTTGAAGAGTCAATGGTATTTGGACAGTGGCTGCTCCAAACACATGACAGGAGACAAAAGCAAGTTTATAACTCTTGATGAAAAGAAATCTGGAAATGTTACTTTTGGCAATGATAAAACAAGAAAGATCAAGGGAAAAGGCTCAGTCAGCATAGATAATGGCAGAGGAAAGGCCCAGGATGTACTATTTGTAGATGGGATGAAAGAAAATTTACTGAGTGTCAGTCAGATGTGTGACAAAGGCTGTGAAGTTCTTTTTAGAGCACAAGATTGTGAAGTCAGATCAAGCACAACAGGAAAGACTCTACTCAAAGGTGTTTGAACAGAGAGTAATGTGTACATAGTGAAAGAGGAGGATGAAGCCTGCCATCTTAGCAAACTCGAGGAGTCATGGTTATGGCATAGGAGATTGGGACATCTCAGCTTTGACCATATCATTAGATTGAGCAAGAAGAAAGCTGTTAGAGATATGCCAGAAATAAAAAGGCCCTCAAACACAATATGCAAATCTTGTCAGTTGGGAAAACAAACTCGCACATCCTTTAAATCTAAAGAAGAGTTATCAACAAGAAGACCACTGCAACTTGTGCACATGGATCTGTGTGGACTTGAAAGAACTAAAACACCTAGTGGAGAGTCCTACTTTATGCTGATAATAGATGATTTCTGCAGAATGACATGGGTTGCTTTTCTCAAGAATAAATCGGAAGCTCGGGACAAATTCAAAACATTTAAAGCATTAGCAGAAAATCAGACAGGATGCAAGCTGAAATGCATCAGATCAGACAGAGGAGGTAAATTCACTGATTATGACTTTGCAGACCTATGTAATGAACATGGAATAAAGCAACAATTTACTATTGCAGGGACACCTCAGCAGAATGGAGTAGCAGAGAGACCAAACAGGTCTGTACAACAAATAGCAAGAGCTATGATGCAAGAGAATAATATTTCTCAAACCTTCTGGGCAGAAGCAGTGCACACAGCAGTACATATCCTTAATAAAGCTCACTTAAGGCCAAGCAGTGACAAGACTCCCTATGAACTATGGCATGGAAAGCCAGCCTCAATCAAACATTTCAGAATCTTTGGAAGCAAGTGTTACATATAAAGAATAATGATGAAAATCTTGGCAAATTTGATGCAAGAGTAGATGAAGGGATATTTCTAGGATATGCCTCCAAAAGCAAAGGGTACAGGTGCTACAACAAGACCCTTCGGAAGATAGTTGAAAGTATTGATGTGAGATATGATGAAGAAATTCCAAACAATACTAGAGATACAGACTGTTGCAGTACATCAGACAACAATGAAGAAGAAGATCAAAATGATGATGAAACAAGAAAAACATCAGAAGATGTTGGACTGAACTCAAAAACCCCCTCAAGATACACTCAAAAGAACCATCCAGAAGATCAAATCATAGGAGACAAGAATGTAGGAGTGCAAACAAGAAGGCAGCTAACTGAACAGACAGAAGAAGTATACATAGCCATGTTGTCACAAATAGAACCAAATAAATTTGAAGAAGCCAGCAAGGACAAGTCTTGGGTAAATGCAATGAATGAAGAATTGGACCAAATTGAGAAAAACAATACCTGGGAACTAGTTCCTAGACCTGCTGAGAAAAATGTCATAGGCTCAAAATGGGTATTCAAAAACAAAATGAATGAGCAAGGACAAGTAATCAGGAATAAAGCTAGGCTGGTCTACAAAGGATACTCACAAATAGAAGGACTTGATTATGATGAAACATTTGCCCCTGTAGCCAGAATGGAAGCTATCAGAATGTTCCTGGCATTTGCATGCTACCAAGATTTCAAGGTATATCAAATGGATGTAAAATCTGCTTTTCTTAATGGCGATATAGAAGAAGAAGTGTACATGGAACAACCAGAAGGTTTCTCATTGACAGATAAAGAATACTATGTATGCAAACTGAAAAAGGCCCTATATGGACTGAAACAGGCTCCTCGTGCTTGGTACTCAAGACTGGATAAATATTTGCAAAAACAGGGTTTTAAAAGAGGTGGAGTAGACATCAATCTATACATAAAAGCCCATGAAAATGAACTCCTAATTGTTGTTGTATATGTTGATGACATTATGTTTGGAAGCAACATAGATGAGCTAGAAAAAGGATTTGTAGAAGAGATGAAATCAGAGTTTGAAATGTCCATGATTGGAGAGCTCAGTTTCTATTTAGGACTTCAAATTCAGCAAAGGAGCACAGGTACATTCATCTCACAAGAAAAATACTTAAAGGAAATGTTGAAAAAGTTCAAAATGGAGGAATGCAAACCTGTGTCAACTCCCATGACCACAGGCTGCAAGCTATGCGCTGAGAATGGGTCTGCTGATATAGATAAAAAACTCTACAGATCCATGATTGGAAGTCTATTGTATCTTACTGCATCAAGACCAGACATCATGCTAGCAGTAGGACTAGTGGCAAGATATCAAGCAACACCTAAACAAAACCATCTTTTGGCAGTAAAAAGAATACTCAGATATCTACAAGGAACAACACAATATGGACTTTGGTATCCTAAAACCAAAAAATTCACTTTATCAGCATACACAGATGCAAAATGGGCCAGTTGTGTTGATGACAGGAAAAGTACGAGTGGAGGTGCTTTCTATCTAGGAGAAAGCCTGGTGGCATGGTTAAGCAAGAAACAAACATCCATCTCTCTGTCTACAGCTGAAGCAGAATATATAGCAGCAGCAGCATGTTGTACACAAGTCATGTGGATGAAGCAAACTCTTCAAGACATGAAGGTAAGCAATGATGAACCTATTTCAATCAAATGTGATAATACAAGTGCTACAAGTATATCCAAAAATCCTGTACTCCTCTCAAAAACTAAACATATTCCAATCAAGTATCATTTCCTTTGAGAACAAGTGGCTCAGAAGATAGTAAAGATGGAATATGTACCAACAAAAGAGCAGACAACTGATATATTTACCAAACCTCTTGCTAGAGAACCATTTCAATATTTGAGAGATAAACTAGGGGTAGTATCTGCAGATGCTGCTCTCTGATATAAAGAGAAAGCACAATTTCAGGGGGAGAACAAAACGAAAATATCATTCTAGGGGGAGAATAGCCAGCAAGAAAAACATGAATCAGGTCCTCAAGATCAAAGGATTAAGGCAAAAGAACACCAAGTTATTATCCTAAAATTATCTGCATTATTCAAGCATCAAAAGGTCAATTACAGAGCAAAAGGATCAGTAGTGAATCTGAAACATTATATTAAGAATCTGAAACATAAAATACAAGTAGTGAATTATCATTTGAAGCCTCTCAACATTTTAATTGTTGAATTCAATCATACATCTCAAAGTGTTCTCACAACAAGTCTTATACATCACTATGAAGCAGCATGGTACAAAGTCAGTAGAAGAGGGCCTAAACATAACTCAGAGAGAGGAGGAAGAGCAAGCAATAGGAGAAAGCTACAGGAAAATAGAGAAAAATTGATGTCAAAGGGAAAAAAGCAACCCTTTGTCATTGATTTCAAAGGGGGAGGAAGAGCAAGCAACAGGAGACAGAGCAGGCAAATAGAGAAAATGTATTGCTACAGAGAAAATATATTGCCATCAATGCCAAAGGGGGAGACTCTTGGAAATGTTGTCATTGATGGCAAAGGAGGCAGCAGATGCAGAGACAGGAACAGTTACAAGGAGACAAAGACAGATAATGGAAGCAAAGAAGAAAATGAATGAAGCAAAGGAGACAAGCAGAGGAAGCAAATACGGAGACAGAGCCGTTTTCATAGCAGTAGAGGCAGAGGCAGAGTGACAGAAGCGGCAGAGGCAGAGCCACAGATGTTATTCCAAGAATATGTACATATATATATAAATTCAGAGAATCTTTTATACAATTAGGCGTTACACATAACATTTCGGGCGTTTGAATCAGTTAGCATTCACTGTTTGAATTATGTTTGAAATTATCGCCATTTTTTAACAAAGCACTTGTATTCGATTGACATGGAGATTGTATATATGGTAGGTGCGTTATATATATATGGTTTATATATATGCATACACTGAAGAACCAGTGTGAATAGGAGCGGAACCATAGTCAGAGGTGGAACCAAAGTCAAAGGCGGAACCATAATAGTAACAAAAATATATATAATTGAAATCTTTGGAGAATGGAACCCGGAGTAAAAGCATTGGATCGGAACTTGGAGTGGAGAACGGAACCTTGCGAGAGGAACTGTGAAGTGGTTTAGCGTGAACAGTAAAGGCCGTAAGTAGATTTCATCGCACTGCCTATCGACCATAAGTGGTATTTCCCGGAGGAGCAGTGATTCCATTGATTGATCAACACGTGTCCTCGGCCGACATTCCAAAGCCGCCGTTTAACGTGCGCCTTCGCACATTAACTATCGTACCAGGACACAGAGCAAAATGGATAGGAGCCGTCGATCTGGTGGGCCGACATCTAACTGTGATCTCTTGTTGAACCCGCACGAAGGTTAATAAAGGAGTCCAGTGGTTAGCAAAGAATTGGTGAATTTTCCCGCTACGGTGGTTAATTAGTGGCGCGCTGGCGGTGGTGCATGGTGGAGCCACCACAAAGTGGTGTTTATGGGGGCTCCCATTTCTCCGTACACATCAAATGGGGTGAGGCCCCGCAGTTCATCATAGCCGTTGATCGACAATGAACGTGTGATCGGCCAGTCAACTACGGGGGGTACCCTCCGTGTTAACCTCCGCGCTCTTCAACCCCCTGCACTCCGTAAATCTCCAATAAACCTGTGCGTTGTTTAACCTGCGCCTGTTCACCATGCTGCCACCTGCGAATTGATCTCTCATTCGGGCAGTTGGAATTACATTCCAACAAGTTGTATATGGTTAATTGGCGCGATATGAAATATGAAATATGTGAACGGGGCCTAATACATATACACGGAGATGGACTGTTAGGTTATAATATTATATGGCGACGGTAAAGTTAATTCCTTGGGCTTAATAACAATACCAAAAGTCTATAATTCTGGAGGCGATATTATATGCATACCTGCTCGAGTTTGCTACCCCTGCGGAACTTAAAGGGAATGCAGCTCCGTTTGATGCGAATTGATACAACTATGATTCAAACCATATATACTTCAAGGAGAAAGAGGAAGTATATGATATGATTAAGTTATATCAAGAGCATGCTGAGACACCCAGGAACAAATTTGATAGGTGTTCAAGCACAGGAATCTGGAAAATATTCAAAAGTGCAGTAAACAAGTGAAATGTGCAGATGACAATAAACAAAGAAGATGCAGAATAGTTTCTTAACAACAGTAGAAAAAGACAAAATCCAGTAAAGTCAAAGTTCAGAAGAGGAGCTGAGTGATATTGAAATATGAAATTAAGAATGTAAATGTAAATGATGTAATTATTTTTTATTGTTTGTGATGCAAAGGCAAGTATCCTAAAGAAAAGACAAATTCCCACTGTAGCATGAAATTGTGTACATATTATTATGATTTTTAAATTGAGTTGGATAAAGAAATGAGGAGGCAGAAGACCAAGGGGTATGACCATTCATTTCGAATTCCTAGAAGAAAACAAACAGTCATCAAAAATTCTATAAGTAATATCATTTTGAAATGCCAAAGATAGAGTGAGAAGGGAGAGAAAGAGTGAGTAAAAATAATGCAGAAATAAAGCAGTGAAGCAGAGAAGAAAGAGGAGTTGAGCAGAGAAGAAGGAGAAGATAATAGAGAATCTGAGAAGATGCAGAGATGATACAGGGCAGATATGAGAATATATGAATAGCAGAGCAATTGGAACAAGACAGAGTTGATATCCAAGGTAAATCAGCAATTGTTTCTCTTTTGAAAGAGTGAGGAAGTTGGAGCTTTCCTATCAAGTTGTAGCTTGATAGATGTCAGTTGTAGCTGACTGAGGTTGGAGCCTCCTGTAGGTTGGTGCCTGCAGAAAATTGATGGGAGTTGGAGTTCCCTTGCAAGTTGTAGCTTGTAGAATTGAGGTAGGAGCCTCATGTAGGTTGGTGCCTACAGAAAATCAGTGGTGAGAGGGAGTTGGAGCTTGCCTTTGCATCACAACAATAATAAGATGTGGTTTTTTCCCTTTATGGGTTTCCACTTATATCTGGTGTCTCTGTGCATGATGTCTATGTGTTGATGTGGTTTATCTAATCTTCTTAATACTTGTTGCTCACATATTAAGACTATTGTTACATTAGCAAATCTGTTTGATACTTGCTGCTCTCTAATAAAGATTGTTCACATATTAAGTTGATCATGAAGTGAAGGTGTAAATAATTTTTAAGAGAAAGTTTTAAAATTCAATGTATGTATTAAACTGATTCACCCCCCCCCCCCTCTCAGTTTAATTAAGGGTTCAACACGTTGATCTTTATAACCAATTATTTGTTATTCCTATTCGCAGGTTTAGATATGTTAGACAAGTATTAGGGGAATTTTGAGGTTTATTATTGGCCTCCTAAGGAAATTATAAAATAATAGTGGAAATAATAAAATAAGATTAGATTACATCATCAAATTTTAGAGGTAAAAAAGAAAAAAACTACTTTTTCAACTCATATTTTCAACTTATCTTCGTATGGGTTTACCCAGATTTCGGGCAGGAGTACTCGATGGTTGCATAATTTGATTCCGCATCTAAGTAGTACCCATGTTGCATACGTTCGATGGACCCTCCTACACAAAAAATGAGAAATGCATGAAAACATGATTGCAATCATCTTTTTGCATGTATTTCTCATTTTTCATGTAGCAATGTTCATCGAAAATATGCAACATGGGTACTCCTTGGATGATGAATTAAATTTTTCATCCAACGAGTACTCGCACTCGAAATTTGAGTAAAACCTTAGGGAGATAAGTTGAAAATACAAGTTGAAAAAGTAGTTTTATTATTTTATAATTTTTTAATCTTTTTATTTTTTTACCCCAAAAATGGTGAATCATCCCCCATTGTTGACATCATCATCTTGAATCATATTGGTTCTTATAAAGTTTATTTTGGTTGACATGTTTCTTAGGAGGCCCATTTTAGACCTCAAAAGTTCTCTAATGATCTCGGCCAGCACTAAAAGTGGGTATATTTGCTTTCCCTGATAATTGTTTTCGCAATTGTCCATGTTTGGATTCAGGCAGAATAGGTGTCCCACCATTTTGCTACCTGATTAGTAAAACTTTGTACTAAACTTCACATTCATCCCTTCTCACCAATAAATTTTATTATTTGTTCGATGTGATTGAGAGAGGATTCTATTTATTTAAAACGAATATTATTACTCGAGTCATTCATTAGATCTGTTGGAATTAAATATGGTGTTTATTGACAAAAAAAAATTCTTATATAATTCGTACTGCTTTCATAGAAAAACACGATTGAATCTTTGGCGGAATAGCTTGGATTGTCCAACACTCTTTTGCCTTTGATTCATATTTTTCAATATGTCATTCATATAGCTAGGCATCTTAGTTTTGTCTTATTGAGAGAGGTGACATAGTTAATATTTCACCAGATGCATTTGGCTCGACATTGTCACATTCATCATGTAGGACTTGGTAAATTTTACTTATTTTCAGCTTCTTCATCAGAAGCTTCCACCCATGGTTTACCTTCTCGAGGGTCTAAGGGGATAATAATATTTTTATTGCTTCCTTTTAATTTGATTCTATATTTTTCTAATGATATTTTCACCTTCATTCTTCGTCCCTGAGGTCAACTGACTAACGTTGGGTAACCAGGAATTCGTTGACTAAGTCTATGACTTAAAATTTGACTGTCGTTGGGATCCCCATTATCAATGTTTGAACTTATCGTAACCAATTTTTTCAATAAATCTTTGGTCGACAAATTTAAGATAGTTAGATTTTTTGTGTAAGTTTGGTCATCCCATATTAATCCATGTTTCCCTTGGGATAATATTTACTTGTGATCCAAAATCAACAAAACAAATTTAACCATAAAACCCTTTATTTCCAAAAGCACCTATGGATCATGATATTCTATCTTATTTATTTGCAAATTTTATCTAGAATTCTTTCCTCTTTCTCTATTGTCATTGCAATTTTTCAACATATTTAATAATTCTACAAGGTGAGCGACTGAATGTTCTTCCTTTAAAATTTGAAGAAATGCTTCTAAGATTAGATCCTTAGATAGACATTGTTCTTCATTTTTTTTATAAAGAACTCAACTGCTTTGGTCATTGTATCATTTTGTCATTGCAAATCCAGATATTTCATTGTATTTTCAACTAGTCGGATCAACTAATTATTTTATTTAGTATTATATTTTTTGGCTCCCGATCTTGTCACTACATGAAGGTTTTTAGAATTTAGAATCTCGTGTTTCAGAACAGTTTGTAGTAGATTGACAGATATTTTTTTTAAGACTTTTTCTATTATTTTAGGAAAATATTCCAAAGAATGGTCGCCCAAACCACACATATTACAGAAATGTAAATCAATATTGTCTTTTAAGGGGAATTTCAGTCGCAATATGTCACTCTTTCCAGTAGGTATAGAAATAAAATGTTCCTCAACCACGACCACAACCCCAGATATTATAACCGCCTCGACATCCTCCATAGCCTCCTTGTCCTCATCCTCTTCCACATAATGAGAATGATTCTGGGATTTGATCAATAGCTTGAGTATGATATACATAATGGTATTTAGGTTTATTTTTCTTGTTCGGTGGACATTCCTAAGTGAAATGTATGTTATCTTCACATATTGCACACCACTTTGGCTTGGAATTCCGTAGGTTATATTTTCAATATTTAATGGAGTGACTAGAAGCAGTTTGACAAATATCACAATATACCTCAGTTTGTATTCTTCTATCATATTGATCAAAATAGTCTAGGAACTTACAAGTATCTTTTGTATGGCCTTCCATATGTAAATTGGTACACCATAGACGATTATTTTGGATTGATAATTGCATCAAAGAGTTTTGTAGTTGTTCTAATTTATCTTCAATCTTATTGACGATTGGTGCGATGATCTATTGGCCTTCATCATCTTATTCAATTCATTATGCTAATTTAAGGGCTTCTTCACATGTTTTGACTTCATGCATTTGGAGCAGTCCACGAATTTTTTGAAGTAAGCCAGCCACATACCATTGTATTAGAATATTTTCGTTGATGGTATATGGGATCTGGCTTAGTAAGTCTTTGAATTATTTTTCATATTCATTTGGGCTCTTATTGATTTCATTTAGTTTTTGTGTTGAAAAATTCTTAACATCTTGTGCTTTGACGAATGTAAGGAAGTTGGTCTTGATCTTGTCTTTTGTTTTATTTATTTTTTTGGTTAATTTTGTGAATGATTTTAGAGCACATTTCCTCAAGGCTATAGTGAATTGCGCCATTTTCTTATCTTCATCATCGATGTTTGTGGTGTAGAATTTTTCACAGACAAACCAATGTCATTTCGAATCTTCATCGCCTTCATAAATGGGCATATGATTCAGGCCCATCTTGCTTGTATGGAGTAATGTCGAACGAAATTGATATTTTTTGTTAGTTTCCTTATTGTAATCGCTTGTATATCTATTTTCCTCGCTATCATTGATGTCTTGGTATAGTGACTCGTCAGTTTGACACACCCTATCTATGTATTTTGTGAACCAACTTACTTGCCTTCGTGACTTTCATCAACCGATTTTATAATTTTGGTTTCTTCAACGGATACAATTTGCGGCAGGGGGTTACGATCATGAGATTAGTTAGTTGGAGAAGTATTTTTTCTATTTTGTTGTTATCATTTGAATGATATTGGATATAATTTTCATTTTATTAATGGTTTCTTTGTTGGTCTTCAGTATGTCAAACTGTGGGTATTTTAGAATAATTTCACAACTGAATAAATTCTCTAACGTTGGGACTTGATACAGATATAATCAAATTATTCCTTATTTTTGGACCAGAGTCATCTACTTCCATAGCGTCTACCTGCTCTCTAGGGGTTATCAATAGACCTTCATTCTCCATCGGTGCGGGCACTATTATGCCTCTCAACTCTTATGAGGAGTCTCGTGCATCTTCACTCTCATCCTCTCGATTCTTCATTCTTTTCCTATGGTATTATTGTGCTCTAATTTTCTCCCATATTTTTTGTCTCTTATCCCTTACTATATGTTATATCTTAGTCGATTGTTAATATTTTCGATTGCTACGTGGCTGGTTATTTTCTTGTTATTTTCTGACAAAAAACTTCCTTTATTTCATATTTTTCAACTACAAGTACTTCTCCAACTTTATCTCTCTTTTTTTCATTTTACATTTTTATTTCTAATGATCCATTACCCCACCCCCATGCTGACCTGACTAGTGTCAATTCGCAAGGAAGTATCCACCGGCCATAATTATTTTCTTAAGAAATAATACCATTCTTATTTGTATCTTTACAGTGAGTGTCGAGGAATTTATGCCAATTTTTTTATTCCTTCCTCCAGTCGATGTTGGATTTTTTCCCCAATAGTGGTCGGTCCTCGATAATATGGCATGCACCTTTGTCAATAATAAATTTGTGTAGTAAGGTTGGAATTGTGCAGAAGAAATTTTCATGTAGGTCGTCATAAAATCTAGTTTTTATATGGTCAACAAAATTCCAGTCTTCTAGGGCTTGTTCTTCGCAGTAGTATTCCAGAATCGACTTGAGCCACTCATGTATTTTTTTTTCAGTTGTCCTTCGATAATTTCAGTAATAGTTGAGTGTCAGTTTCATTTCAAGGTTTTTTCATGGGCGACATTGTGAAGGAACTTTTTGATCTCTACTAGAGCACCTTCTATAAAACACTCATGTGCTTCTGTGAAAAAATTAGCTTTGGCTTCCACAAGCGAAAACCAATTCCTCCGTGTGTACTTCTTCAAATAATTATCATTATTTTCTTCCGACCGTAATTATATCTCGTCTAACGTTGGCATTTATACTTCCATAATATATGACCCGAGATCTTACTACCAACAATAGAGCCAATGTTGTAATCTAGCGAAAAGCATACATTGTTACTAGTAGACAGACTTCAACCAATTAAATAGTGTGTATAAAGGTATGAGAAATACAGTAATGGATAGATAGCCAAGACACAAAAATATAATCTTTATTATGTATCAAACCAACATTTTCCATTTTTATGCAGAAAGATATATATAGATTGATGGGATAGTTATGCAGGTCTAACTATCTGAATAATTATGTTACTTAGTATGTCATTAGTTAACCTTAAATCCAATTACATATTGCTAACTTAACTGGGGCTAGTTGGTAGGGCCGACTAGCCCTTTTCCATCTGACTAGTCAGTCAAACCAACTAGCTCCTCCAACAATCATCTTAGCAATTTCTCTATTTTGACCCTATTGGAAACTTCTTTATCATCACCATATAGAAGACAACACCCAAGAAGCATCAATATTCTTAGAAGTATCGTCATCCATCACTGAAGCAACTTGAAGATATTATTGTTCCATCCATCCTAGGAGGACATCTTTGAAGACCATTGGTAACATCAAAATACTTGAAGGCATCATCTTTGGAAAGTAAGTATCTTATTTCACTACATGTCTAAAAATACAAATAAAATGTCATTTTTTTGTAACGAAGCCAACAAACTAGATGGGTCATCAAACTTCAAAGCCTGGAATAAGAGAATTGATTTGGTTCTCATAGAAAATGAATTCATGGATAACATTCTAGGAAAATTTTTAGTTCCTTATAAATACGAGACTGAATAATTGGCCAAGTACAATAAAGGAGAAGTTAGATATCAAGGAATTCTCATTGGTTCCATCAAGGATCACCTCATCCCCCTTGTTGCGGTTTTGACCACATCAAAAGAAGCCTACAACAAATTTGTAAAATTATACATTGTCAATACTAAGGTAAAAAAATATCCCTGAGAAATCAACTTTACAAAACAAGGTTTTCAAAAGATGAATACTTGGCCTCATACCTTGCGAAAATATCAAAATTGAAAGATAAAATAAAAGGGTCTAGATAAGTCATATCCTATTCTAAATTTAATACTTATGTCACTCAATGCTCTACTTTCATATTGGAGCAGTTTTGTGACTAGTATCTATTCAAGGAAATATACTCCAACTTTCGATGAACTATGGCATTTATGAGTTCTAGAAGAGATAGTATTGAAAGCCAAGGATGAAAACAAAGCCAAAAAAGAACAATATAAATCTTTTTCTAATAGTTCAAAGAAGAAGTTTGGAAAAAATGGAAGATTTCAATCTCGTCAAAAATACAACAACAACAATCAGCGATATGGAGGCCGAGAAATGTCCAAAGTACAATGCTTTGGGTGAAATGAATAACGAAATTTTAAAATGGGTT
The DNA here is from genome assembly GCA_034641835.2 of Pinus albicaulis. Classification (NCBI taxonomy): domain Eukaryota; kingdom Viridiplantae; phylum Streptophyta; class Pinopsida; order Pinales; family Pinaceae; genus Pinus; species Pinus albicaulis. The sequence continues at coordinate 391,003,813 of CM076579.1, read as the reverse complement.
GTCCTAAGGATCCTAATAACAAGAATAAAACTAAGAGAAAAGAAATAAGTCACAGCTCACATTGCAGAATAAAATTAAGAACCTGAGAAGAAACTGAAGATTGAATATCGTAAGGACCTTTATTATAGAAGAAATTTATTATTACTATGTTTTACAAGCATATTGTTTTCTCTTTTATTATAATATTGAAATTAGAGTAGAAATTGCAGTTACACTTATAGAAGATTCTTGGGATTTGCATCATGAAAAGAATCATGTAGCATTGGAAGAGTTAGTTGTATCACAAAATATTGGAAGCATTCGCATAATCTTCAAGAAAGAAAGGATAGAAGGATTTGAAAATCTACATTTGCATCATCTTAATCCAGAAGCAGTTATTTAGCAAAGAAGGAATACAAGGAATTACTATAGAAGAAGAACCATTAGCAAATTTGAGGTGATAAGAATGGAAAAAACATAGTAACATGGCAGAAGTATGTTCCACTTGAAGATCTTAGAAGCAGCACCGAAGTTATTATAACAATTTGATGAATGTAAAAAAGGAAAAAGTATAAGAACTTGGCAAAGCCTGAAGATGAAGAAGAAGGAATTATTTTAAAGTTCATGTCAAAGAAGATTAAAGATTAAGAAGTTGTAGAATTTTGATGCTATTATACCAATAGTTGATTGGTTAGTTCCAGGAACACATTGATTGATGATTGAAAAGCATGAAGCATAACTTTGTTTCAATATGAAGATAGACCATGCAAATTAATTTTGACCTCAAAGGGAGCAAGAAGCAAGAATTTGACATGAAGAATCCCACACCTTGACTAGAGGCTATTGTGATTTGAAAACTCTGATAATGATGGGATATGGTTTGGCTCCCTAAAAGGACATATTTCAAAAGTATGTGAAGAGGCTAGAAATATTACAGTTGAGATAAGTTGTTTGATATTATACCAGCAGTTGCTTGATTTGATTTAGGAGCACATGTATTAATTGAACAACATTGATGATGGATTGGAAGAGCATGAGATCATAATTATATTATGTTAGGGAGAATTCATGTGCTAGAATTTGTGGGGAATTTTGGCTCCTTAAATATGATAAATGAGCCATTTGATAACAAACTTTCATGAAGATTGTACAGATCCAGGAAGGTCAAAGTTTGATATGATGTGATTTTATTACGAGCCGAGAATCCCTGAGAGATACAATATCTCCACGGAAGAATAAGTATTTTATTAATGATACAAGCTAAATCTTGGGGTTATGTCTCCCTAGTTGAGAGGCAGTAAGGATCTCCTCCCTAGTTGAAAGGGAGTGAAGGTGGACATTGTATTCTCTATGTGTCATGCACTAGACCAGGTCTAACAGTCATAAGTCTAGTGAAGGCACTACTAGGGAGGATGGAGGATTGGATAAGCATCTATGGTTGATACCCCTTGAGGATTGGGAATCCAATATAGGATTAGTCTCGAGGACTGATACTCTTTGAGGATAAGACAAGGTATCTAAGATACGAGTAGTCGTGAGGAGGACCAATATTATTTAAGGATTGGGAATCCAAGATAAGGATAGTATTGTAAGGACATACCTGGGGAAAATCAAGATGGGGTATGGGCCTTGAGAGGCGGTGATGGTGGTGTCCAATTGTATGCCTCCCAGCATTGTGCTCTAATCTAGCAGAGAGTTATACCTTGTGTCAAGGCCTTGCTATTTTGTAATAGATAATGGATGTTATGATGATGATGCTTGATTATTCTTATCAATCCAAACTCTTCTTATAATAATATTTCAATTTGAGAGTATCCTTGTATCCTGGTGTGTAATTATGAATACTTCCTGAGTCAAGAGGGAGTGTTGAAGAATGTAACTAGCTTCATCCTTCATAATTATCTTTGTACTTGTATCATTACGTATTTCATGGAAAAACAAAAATAATAAAAAGAGAATTTTATTATTACTATTAGTTTCCAGACAAAACATGTTCTTCATCTTCTAGGTTTTATTGAAGTCAAAAGAAAAAATTTCATGAGTTAAAGTCCCATTTTGAATATTTTGTAGAAGAAAGAAAAAATTGTTTTCAGTCAAAAAAAATATTTTTGTCCCCACAAGACCAACTCAGCCTTGCCTAGACAAGTCAGCCCTGGAAGGAACCTATTGGACCTTCTAGATGTGTATATATATAGTGAAACTCAACCTCATTTGGACACTCACAATTTAAATTTGTGTGCCAAGAAGAGAGATAAAACTAGCGAAAGACAAGGGAAGTGTGAGATTCAAAGGAGAGAGAGTGAAATTAAAAGGAAAGTGAATTTTTCCACACGTGTGAGAATTATGCCCTAATTTATGTCACATGTGTGAAATTTCATACTATTGCAAAGGCCGAAAATTTCAAATCAATTGCAGGGGCCAAAAATCAAAGGTTGACCATATTTGAATACCATTTACCACCGTTGACTTGATTACATTTTATTTGGTTGAGGAAGGTTTGAAGGAGTGTTGACTTGGGTCATGTGGGAGGTCGTGGTCTTGGTTTTTGGATCTTGTATTTCTCACTTTGATCTGATTTTATAAGAAGAGGATTTGGTTGGGCTTCCCCCTTGTGGTATTTTTCCCTGGGTTGGAGCCTATATATTGTGTTCATTATATATTTATGATCTTCATGTTTATATTCTGGTAATTTTTTGATGAAGAGAACATAATAAAAAAATAATCCAAAAAACATTCACAAGAAATGATCAAGTAACAGAAATCATCCTAATATTTAAGCTTATTGGTTTCTCAACCGTTAATTTTCCTTCCACTTCTTCACATTTTAATAACTGCTATATTAGAAAAAATCCAAGGTCCTTCACACTAAATAAATAGATTATTTTCTTCCTCTTTTAATATTTTCACATATATACCTAGCTGATAAATTTATTCCTTGCCACAATCCAGAACAAGTTGGTAAACTAGATACCGTGCCCTACTCCAAAAATTATGCTTTTCTCTTACAATCTTATGTTTCAACAAATGATGATATTCCAACATGAATATGAGATCCTTGATACCAACACAATTGACCTCCACCTATTTTTATACATACAATCATATTCTTTTTCTCCTTACACAAATTATCTATCAATTCCCAATGAATAACTCTATATCATTAATCTAGTTTCATCCACTCCTCAATAACCCAATTGAATATTGTTCTAAAAGGGCTCATTTTTTCAAATGCAACCATCCAATGATCACCCGTCCTTCACTAAGTTATTTGAGTTCTTTGAAATACTTCACTAGCATTGTTCCAAATGAACAATTTGTTATGTATCCAAATCAAAAATATCACAGAAACACAAGAAAAGATAGATCAACGATTAGATAATAATCCACTTTAAGGGGGGAACATCCCTTTACATCACAGAAATGAACAATTCTTGGATGATTCAAATTAAAATATCTCTATGGTATATATAGGAGTCTAAGGGGTCAAAATATAATTAGGGCATACATAATAATAATAATGTAAGGGCACACCAATAATAATAGTGGGATTATATAGGACACAACAATAACAATATGGAGGCTACACTAGTATTATAAGGTCCTAACATGCCCCTCTCCTTCAAAAAATAATTTTCCTCAATGTTTGAGTCTTTTTGGATGCTTTTGAATAAAATACTTATCCTCCCATATGGAGTCTTCAACAGGTATACTTTGAAAATGATCTATTTTGTAGTTGTAGGATTATTGTTTCTGTGATTGCTTCAAGCTCTAATATGATTTATCCTTCCTCATCAAGTTCTAGAAATATAGTTTGAACTAGGAGCTTGTCACCTATAAACTTCTTTTACCATGAAACATGGAAAACTCGGTTTACTCGCAAAGATGCAAGAATCTCCTATTTGTATGCCATAATACCAATATTTTGTGACACCTTTTAAGGGCCATAATACTTGGGTGATAATTTAGTGTCCTTCTTAGCTTTCTTGAGGGACATTTGTTTGTACGGCTGTAGCTGTAAAAATACCCAATCACCCACATCAAAATATATTTTACTACGATGTTGATCCGCCTATTGCTTCATGTGATTATGTGCCAGAGTCAAGTTATCCTTTAAGATTTGGACAACTTATTTTCGATGATCGATGTGATATTATACTGCTTGAATCTTAGAACTATCTCTTAATACAATGTGATGGACGGTGGATGGCATCCATAAAGTGCCATGAATGGGGTCATTTTTGCTATGGTATGAGAAGTGTTATACCACCATTCTGCCAGAGGTAACAACTTGATCCATTGTGTTTTTCTATCATATACAAAACAATAAAGATACCCTTCCAAAAATTTGTTCACTATCTCAGTTTTCCCATCAGATTGAGAATGATAAGGTGAGCTATGTGCTAATTGAGTACCAAGACAAGAAAATAATTTTGTCCAAAAATTTCCAATGAAAACGGGATCTCTATCACTTACAATAACATTTGGGTTTCCATGTATTTTTTGAACTATTTCCACAAATGCAGTAGTGACTATACTAGCTTTGAAAGGATGAGATAGTGCACAAAAGTGTGCATACTTGGTAAATCTATCAACTACCACCATGATGACATTATTTTCTTAGAAATTGGGTAAACATGTGATAAAATCGTTGAGACATCCTCCCAACACTAACTTGGAATGGCTAATGGTTATAAAATACCTGGGTTCTTACTTGTCTCAACATTATTTTGTTGGCAAACCAAACATTCTTCCACAAACTTCCGAATATCAAATTTAAGGTCATCCCAAAAAAAATCCTTCTTGACCTTGTGCTAAGTTTTTAAAAATCATGAGTGGCCTCCTATAGGAGAGGTGTGCAATTCCAAAAGAACCTTTTGTTTGAGTTAGGATTTCTTACATAGATATAAGTGATCCTTGTACCACAGTGAATCAGTTTTCCAAATAAATGTATTAGATGCATTGGGATATTGTTGCAACTTTTGAATGAGTGTCCATACTTCTTAATCATTCTTCCATTCATCCCTTGCTTTAGTTATCCAATCAGGTTGGATAATAGAAATTGCATAGCGCAATGCCTCCACATCTTCATCATTTCTTGAGAGTGCATCTACAACAACATTTTGCTTACACTTTTTGTAGATGATTTCAAAGTCATAACCCAACATCTTTGTGACCCATTTTTTATGCTCTTCTAAATATAATCATTGTTATAATAATTATTTAAGAACTATAATGATTTGTTTTAACCTTGAAGTTTCTTCCCATTGGGTAGGGACATCATTGCTTCAGTGCATGTAGTATTTCCAACATTTCTTTCTCATAAATAGGTTTATGTAAATATTTTCCCTTGATTGGACGACTTTAAAAAGAAATGGGTCTTCCTTCTTGCATTGAAACAACAACAGTTCCATTTCCTAAGGAATTGCATTCCACGATAAAGGTTTTTGTGAATTCTAGTGTAGCTAATTCCAAAGCTCGACACATTGTCTATTTAAGATATTCAAAGACCTTTTTTGCTTCCAGAGTCCAAAAAAATGCATGTTTCTTCAGTAATGTTGTTAGAGGCGTTGTTATTTTCCCATAATTATTATCCAACTTGCAATAGTAACCTGTCAATAATTACACTCTTCTAGTATGCTGAGTTAGGGTTCTGAAACCCTACGGAATTCCATAGCGGCGGTGCTAACTTTTCTCTAGTTCAAAGCACTCGGCACCTGCAATATACTGATCCCCGCCCACCTGGGGCCTCTCAATGGAATATGATCAGATATTTGCGTTATCTCCTGCTGACTATGGAACATTCTTCGTGTTGTTGAGTATTTTTATATCATTCTAGTTCTATCTCATATCCCACTGTGTCTTCTGTGCGGCTGGGCAGTTTTTACTGGGGCGCACATTTTTTGGTTGTCTTTCGGTCTCCTTTTTGTCGCGGCTTGGCATCATCTGCGACAGAAGCGGGCCCAACTCGAATCCAACACTTTCACCTGACATCGCCCTCTTATTTTTATTGATTTCTACTTGACGTATTGTGGGTCTGCGACATATTTGTTTTGTTACCTGATTGGGGCTCTCATTATCACCCATTTACCAGAGTTCACTGTTACCGACTCCATGAGTGTGTATGAGGAGCTTGTTGATTATTCCGATGACCCACTGGCCGATGTTGACATCTGGGGTTACGAGAAAGAGGCAGGTGCTGATATTGAGATGAATGCACCTGTCGTGGTTTCTATTGCACCTGCTCAGACTAACCCCGTGGGGTCTTTTTCTTCCCCTTAGTGGCGACACAGCTGCTGTCAACTGCTTTGCTACTCCCTCCCCAATGTCTGATGAGATTTGGGGCCTATCACTGTTGGGCTCTTCTGGTATTCTAGGGGAGGACCTAGGACTCTCTGCCCCATTTGGAGCAGCTAAATATTGGTGGGCTTGAATACAACAGCGCGGTTGGGATTGGTGGACCAGTCGCGGCATTGGGGTTTTCACTAATATTCCGGTGGATGCACATACTACAGATTCGCCGCACCCATCATCAGACTCGGAGGGCTCAGATGACCAGAACCTTGGGCGTTTTGACAAGGGCAAGAAGCCCAAAATTACTAAAAAAAAGCTCTATAGGAACTCGATCTTCGGACAAGATAGAGGCATGGTGGACTTGGAGCACACTGTGACCACTGTTCTTATGGGCAGATTTCGTGGCCGGAAATACTCATCTACGCGAATTATTCAATGGACTTGGGAGATTTGGGGCGGAATACTTGAGCCACTTCCGGAGGTTCTTCTGCTTGCCCGAGGTTGGTTCTCACTCTCTTTCTCCACTGCTGACCAGATTGCTTGGGTCCTTAAATAGTATTGTCATATTGAAATGCATCCTGTGCTTCTCAAGAAATGGACATCACTATTTGATCCAAACAAAGAAAATGCGGGGGCTGGGCCCATTTGGATGCGACTCCCTAGCCTTCCAATCCAATTCTGGACTGAAATAGCCTTCCGCAACATTGGGGAGGATTTTGGTCACTATCTTGACCACGACCGCTCCTACTTGACCACGCGCAACAGAGCTATGGCTCGTATCCTGATCTTTCTGGACACCACATACGGTCTTCATGACACTTACAACATGTTCTTTGAAGGGATGGTGTGGCAACAAGTCTTGGATTACGAGGGTGTGCCTTTCAGGTGCCGGAAATGCCACAAGGTGGGGCACTTGTACAAGGATTGTCTAAAGTTGGGGTTCACTGTACCGCTACAAAAGAAATCTATCTCGGCGGCCACTCAAACGGAGCCTATCGCTTGCTCTTGTATGTCTTCGGCGGGGTTGTCTAGAACTACTTCGACTACATCGAATGATATCGCGCGGGAGCCGACTCATTCTATTCCTACCTGGACTATCACTTAAGCTAGGACTCATGCTCCATCGGCTCCACACTCTCTGCACCATTCTACAGTTCCGATTACCTCTCCTACACCCAACTCTCTGAATTTCATTTCATCATTTTTGTCATCTTCCGTTATATCTCCTATTTTATCTACTGCTTCACTTCACTCTGGTTTAAATCTACCCACTCTTAACTGCACCATTGCTCGGGCTCCCTCTACTATTACACCTACCATTCCTCACACATCAATTGATCAGTCCTCTAGCCAATCCCCTCATCAATCAGACCCCTCTACTTCCAGACATTCATACTACCTTCGATCCTTATCCCTCCCTCCCTCCAGTGATTCACTTGGGATTAGTCCTAGGGTGAGATGTTCCACTTCCAAGACCAGGGGCCGACCATTTGATTTGGAAAAATCCATTAAACGTGCCAATTATGAAGTTGCGGTTGGCACTAAATCTTCCATTCTGCGGGTCCTTAGAGCAAGGTGAACCATTTTTGGGGTTACATTATGATCTGCCTGACATTTAATTGCAGGGGCTTGGCCAACCCCGATAAAAGATTGGCCCTTAAGGAACTTTTTTCTCAGAAACAGATTGATATACTATTCCTACAAGAAACTCTGGGGGATGGTATATATGTTACCTCTTTGCTACATTCACTACTTCCAAATTGGTCATTTATTACACTGGACGCTCGAGGTAGATCGGGCGGTTGTGCCATAGGTATCAAAAATAAGACCACTAGAATGCTCAATTGCTGGAGCAGGCGTAGTATTCTTGGGATCGACATAAACTATGGCAATGATGGGCTTACCTATACCCTTATAAATGTTTATGGGCCTTGTTCTGATAGGGAGGACTTTTGGCTCGCTTTTTTTAACTGCTCTTTGATCAATAATCCTCTCACTATTATGGGTGGGGATTTGAATTTTTCTCTGGGAATATCTGAATCTTGGGGTGCAAATGCTGTCCCGGACCCGCTAGCTGATTTCTTCTGCTCTGCCCTGGAATATTCTGACCTAATCGACATTCAGATGAACAAAATTCGACCAACCTAGAGAAACCGCAGGACGGGGGATGTGGCTTTGGCTCGTAGGCTGGACCGATTTCTGATCAAACAGCCACTACTTCAGATGTTGGATCTTGCTTGAAAATGGGTGGGTCACGGGGGGCTTTCTGATCACTCGCCTATCTTTTTGGAATTGGCATTTGGCCTTCACAAAGCCCGTCCTCCTTTCAAATTTAATTCCAGATGGCTTCTTGACCGAGAATTTCACAATCTGGTTTTCCAGAAGTGGCAACATTGTGCCCTTTTTCCTGACTTGGAACCGGCTAGAATTATAAATGATAATCTTAATCGGATTAAGGGCTTGACCATCAAATGGGTGTAGGAGAAAAGAAGGTTGGAGCGTGCGAAGCTAAATAGAATCGAACTGGAGATTTCCCAGCTCAATGATCCGGATTTGCTTGGATTTAGATCTAGCACCAAAAAATAGCACCTCATCTCACTTGAGGCTACAAGATAAAAACTACTTTTCCAAAAGGAAGCTAATTGGAGGCTCAAAAGCAGGGCTATCTGGCTACAGGCGGGAGATGAGAATACAAAATTTTTCCAACAGCATGCAAATGGTCGGAAAAAAGGCAACTGAATTTGGGAACTTACTGACCCCCATGGATTTGTGGCTCGTACTCACACGCAACTTGTTGATATGGGTATACAGCATTTCTCCAATCTATATCGGGCCCCTCTCCAATATGATCTTCCTGACATTATGAGGATTACCAGATCTTTCAACAGATTTGTGGACCAGGAACAAATGGAGGAACTCAACAACGCGGTCTCCATGGGCGAGATTGAGGGTGTTCTCAAATGGTTCAAAAAAGATAAAAGCCCTAGACCTGATGGCTGGCCCATTGAATTCTTCATTCATTTCTTCGAGCTCATTGGAAGTGATATCCTACTTGCTATTGAAGACATTCGTGTAAAGGGCCAATTCTATGATGGATTCAATTCAACCTTCATCGCCCTCATTCCCAATGCTAAACACCCAATCAGTTTTCAGGATTACAGACCCATATCTCTTTGTAATTGTATCTACAAAATTATTTCTAAAATTATTGCAAATCGCATCAAACCCTTTTTATCTGCACACATTGCCAAAGAACAATTTTCTTTTTTACACCATAGGAAAATCCATGAAGCAATTGGTACGGCTCAAGAAGCCCTTCACTCTATCAAAACAAAAAAGCTCAAATCCACCATCCTCAAGATTGACCTCGCAAAGGCTTTTGATCAGGTAAACTGGAGCTACCTCCACCTTATCCTCCTTCACACTAGCTTTCCCCCCATATTCATCAACTGGATCATGGGTTGTATAAGCCATGCATCCTTCATTATCCTCCTAAATGGCACCACATCGGATTTCTTTCATGCGGGCCGGGGTCTGAGACAAGGTTGCCCTCTATCACCCCCACTTTTTGTCCTTGTTATGGAAGGGCTATCTGTGCTAATCAAAAAATCCAAAGAGGATGGGGACATACATGGACTCCAAATTAATGATATTATGTACCTCACACACCTATTATTTGTTGATGATGTGCTTATATTTCTTGATGGCTCTGGACAGGATTCTATACAATTTGAGAAAATTCTTCAAAGCTTTTGCAGAGCGACTGGTATGATCCCAAACAGCAATAAATCAACCATTATCATGACCCGATGCTCTATTCGGGAATAGGGTATCACCTCGGCATTATTCGACTATGTTCCAAACAACATTGAGGTGGGATTGAAATATTTGGGGTTCCACCTAAAACCCAATGACTATCAAATCAAAGATTGGAACTGGCTCATCGCAAAAGTGGAACGCAGAATCAATGTCTAGTATCATCGATGGCTATCACGGGCTAGACGTCTGATCCTCATCAAATCAGTTCTCGAAGCCATTCCTGTCTATTGGATGTCACTGACCTGGATACCTATTGGTGTGACTAACCAAGTAAAAAACATTTGCAGGAAATTCCTTTGGAGAAATCAGGAAAAGGACAGAACCTTTGCATGGATTGCTTGGGATCGAATCAGCATTCCAAAATAGTGGGGTGGATGGGGCATCAAAGATTTACATTTATTCTCTAATTCTCTGGCTGCTAAATTGTGTTGGCACTTAATCACTGGCTGCAGTCTCTGGAGGGAGGTCACTACTGCCAAGTACATTTCTCCTATAAACACGATAGATTGGATTAGAGGTAGTATTGTTCACACTCCTGTAGCTTCCATTATTTGGAAAGCCATCACAAAGGCTGCCCCATTAATTCAAAGTGGGCTCTCCTGGAAAATCGGCTCAGGTGAATCTATTCGGGTGGGTACGGATTCTTGGTCAGGCAGCGAGAATTACTACAAGCTACCTGATTTTATCCTGGCGCATTTGGATAATTTGGGCATCTCGCACCTTGCACAAATTGTTGATCAGGCTCGCACAAATTGGCATACCCAAGCTTGGCTATCCATGGTGGACTTGGATATTCTCTGCACTGGACGTCTGGCCTGGGCGAATTTCATCAGGGCATTACAAGCTTCGCACATCCGATTGACTGCACATGAGGATCAGCTGATCTGGGCCATATCCACTTCTGGTATATACTCCCCAAAGGTGGGCTACTTAACACTCTGCAGACCCAAGGAACCACATGAAAAAATATGGTGGTGGCGGTCTCTTTGGAAACTTAATGCACCACATAAGTACAGGCTGCTATTCTGGTGTATCCTTCAGAATTGTACCCCCGCGATGGATTTACTCCACCGCCGAGCAATACAAGGGCCCTCGCGTTGTTGTTTCTGCCTTAGTCACACGGAGGACACCTCGCACATCTTTCTGGAATGCCTTATCATTCAGCGCATTTGGAATCTGGTCACACACAGCTTGGGTTGCCCTACACACTGGAATGGAATATCACTTCTGGCGGCCTGGACTGCTTGGTGGCAATCGACTGCAAATCTCACTAAGATGCAAATCCTCCCTTTGATTATTGTTTGGCACCTATGGATTACACACAATAAATTCACTTTTTAGAATCAACAGGTGCATGAAGAGCGCATCTCTGTTGCGATTCTTGCCACTTTATGCATGATCCCACATGATGTCCAGCACCAATCTGATCGGATTGACACCCCCAAAATTATTGACCACACTCGGCCCTGGGCATACTTTGATGGCGCATCCAACCAACAGGGATGTGGAGAGGGGGCTACCCTCTATTTATCTGCACTGAATTACTTCCACATCAAGATGGGTATAGGACCCGGATCAAACAACTTCGTTGAACTACAAACCTTGAGACTTCTCATGATCTTTGCCCGGGAAAAAAACTGCAACTCCATTCAGATTTTTGGAGACTCCCTAAATTTGATAAACTGGTTCAATGCACAGGCCCAATGTTACACGCACACACTGATTTCTCTTCTTAGGGAAGTTCATTTCCTCAAACTACATTTTGACTACATTTCTGTCAATCATATTTACAGGACTCGGAATAAAGTGGTAGACAAACTATCCAAAGAAGCCACGGAGCTAATCTGGGGAACTTGGCACATCACGGAATATAATGGTGACCAGATATATAGGTTTTTTCACAGGCCATTCATTGAAGATCTACAGGATTTTGATGTTGTTGGTACATGACAGCAGTTTTTGATCCATCTCCTTGGAGATCATTTTGTATGTTCTTGATTATTCGGCAGCTACATATGTACATATTATATATTTTTTTTCTTCATTTTGACACATTCAGATCCAATAAGTTATGCACCGAACTTATTTTTGGATTTTGATTTACTATATTGTTAATATCAGCTCAAATTTGTCTATGAATTACACAACTAGATGCTACTATTTGGCACTCTCAGTAAAATGTAACATGTAATTTTTCTACATAATGAAAGATTACGAATTTTTCCTTTGTGAAAAATTAACATGTTAATACGAAAAATCCTCAAAGATTCCTTAAGGTTTTGCGGATTTTCCATTCCTTGATGGCTTTAATTTTGTTAGGGTATACCTTAACACCTTCATGATATACAATATGACCCAAATATTCTACTTCATGTACCCCAAAGAAAAATTTGGAGGGTTTTGCATATAATTGTGTCTCCTCCAATAGTTTGAGAACCCTCCTAACATGTTAAACATGATCTTTCCAAGACTTTTTGTAGGTTAGTATATCCTCAAAAAATACTAACAAATTTTTTCTAAGGGAGGGGTTGAAAGTGGAATTCATCAAACCTTGAAATGTGGAAAGTGCATTAGTAAAGCCAAAAGGCATGCCCAAAAATTCACAATCACCTTCATGAGTTCTAAATGTTGTTTTCAGAATATCTTATGTCTTCATTCTAATTTTATGATATCATGAATGAAGATTCATATTGGTGAAGTAAATTTCTCCATGTAGTTCATCCAAAAATTCATTAATGACAGGAATGAGAAACTTATCTTTAATAGTGAACTTGTTGAGCTCTCTATAATCCAAACACATACGCCATGATCCATCCTTCTTGTACACCAATACTACTGGAGAAGAGAAATAATTTTTTCTAAGTTGAATTATACCTTCCTCTAGCATTTATGCAACCATACGTTCAATTTCACTATTTTGGGCATAGGGATATTTGTAAGGCCTTATGTTTTGAAGAACACTTCCTAAAATCAATTGAATAGCATGATAATGATCATGAATAGGTGGGAGACCTTTGGGAGTCTCAAATACCTTGGAATTATTGTCAATGACTCTTTTGAGATATGGATAAATTGATGACTTATATGTTTGAACATCTAGTGAACACAATTGTACAATTACCCCTCATTGTTCCTTCTTTAAAATATTTGTCATTCCATTAGAGCTTATTATCTTCCCAGGTTTCCCTAAAATACCCCTTCATTCGATTTCCTTTCCTTCCAAGAAAAATTTCAAGAAAAATAATTGAAAATTAAAATTTATCATCCCCAAAGATTATAACCATTGGACTCCTAATACAACATTTGCATCACCCATTGGAATGGAAACCGTTTGACTATTCAATACTATTCCCCCTTGGTTTTATTTATATTATGGAAATTCCCTGAGAAATTTATACTTCCTCCATTTGGAACCATCACTTGACACTCAGGTGTTGGATATAAAAAGAAATTCAAATCGTTGGCTATCTTACAATGAATAAAATTATGAGTACTACCTAAATCAATCATCACTATTACCCTTTTCTTCTTGATATATCCTTCTATCTTGAGAGTTTGAGGAGAGCTAATTCCCACCAATGCATTACAAGGTACAATCAAATTTGTTTCTCCTTTTTTACCCCCTAGGGTTGGTTCCCAGTGTATATCTTATTTTTTTATGTTTCTTGTTCCTTTTCTTCCTCCTCTTCACAATCTATGTAAAATAATTTCTTCTTAGCACAATTACGAAATTTAATGTATTTTTTATCACAATTGTAACAAATCTCTTTTGTTTTTTTTCCTCCAGTTGTTGTGATGTCAACCTTATAGGTTGTGGGAGGCTAGGATCATAAGCACTTCCCTATTTATAGTTGTGAGTGGTAGACCTCCTTGTTTCCATAATTTTTCTTTCAAAATTTCTTGCCACCTTGAATGCATTCTCTAATGACTTAAGTTCCGAAAGGCGAACCACATGTTGGATGCTATCCTTTAAGGTCCTTATGAATACATCGATCAGTTGTTCCTCTAAAATATCAGTTACCTTGATATTAAATATTTAGAAGTCCTCAATGTGCTCCCCAACTTAACCTTTTTGTTTGAGATTTATCAATTGGCTAAAGAAGGTATTTCTCTTTGTACCCTCGGAATGTTTTATCAATTCCTTCGTAAAAATTGTCCAAGTGACAAGTGATTTATGAGAAAATATACATTAATACTAAACAAATTGATTGTCTTCTAAATATAAATATGCAATGTGTAATTTTTGTATGTGTTGCACATCATGTAGATCAAATAACTGCTCCATCTACAGCATCCATGTTACTAGTTCCTTGTCATCAAACTTTCTCATATCAATCTTTGGAATAAGGCTAATTGGTGATGACTATCTAGTAAAACTGAGCTAACTATAAATAAGATAAACCATTGTTCTGAGCTGCTGCAGTTCACGATAATGACAAGCTATAGGACCGAGATACTATATTACATCGTTAGGTTCAATAGGTTTAATAGAACTAAATAGGTAGGTATTTAGTCCTACATATTTCAGTGACAATAGGTAGGACTAACTACCTATTATCATTGAATCTATGACACATGATGGCAGTGACTATTAAGAATTTGGGGTCTCTAAAATCATGATTCACATTTCATTTGTTTATACCATGAGTTTCGTGGACCACCTTGTCACAATTAGGAAGTCTTTCTTGTAGCAACTTTGTCAAACCTTCCTTCAGAGCTTACATGTTTGTTTTTAAATAGTCCATGTCCCATTTTAAACCATCCATGTCTCCTTTTATTTCATCTTTGGTTTCTCTTTGTGAGAGCGAAATTTGTTGCACTTGGTCTCGTAATTTTGATATATCATGTTGCATTTCTTCCTCTTCATGCATCATAATAGAGATTTTTCAGGGTTTAATGGGTGTATATTTTTTTTGTTTGGGAGGAATTTTGGAACTAATTAATGATGTTTATGCTTCATTGTGCCCTTTGAATCACTTCAAACTAATTTCTTAAACAAAATTTATGCAAATTTAAAAATACACACCTTTTAGAGCTTGATTTTGATCTTGTTGATAAGGTTGAACTTGAAATTGTTGTATCTTTTTTATTTAGGCCTCTCAAGGTGTGAAATTAAATATTTTGGTAGCCCCTTGTGTCTTATTTCCAACTCCACTATTTATACCAAGATTGGATTATTCAAGTTAAAGGTATGCCAAATATCCCATGATGACCTGATTATGGACTGGTTCAGTGGATCAAACTTGTACAATATGCCACATGTCACTATTTTAACTTTAGGCCCTGATAATAATGTCCAAGAAGATTCAGTATGTGCAGTTTTAGTTACTTTTTATAAAATTCAAATCCAATGCTCGAAGTGAAAGTTGTGACAATTTTCCCTGGGACACCTATTTGAGACTGAATTATGGAGAATACAAAAACTATAAATTCCTTGGACCATATCTCTGAAAATATAGTGAACCAATGTCTAAAATTGTGACCATATGTTCATAAATATTTCACCTCCGCGTGGTAACAATTTCACAATCTGAAGCTTCACAACAACATCATTATAGCGAAAATTCCACAATGCCCTATTTGAAGCAGAAAAACCCTAAGATCAAGAGCTATGATACCAAATGCTATGTGTCCAGATCAAAAATAGCACAGAAACATAAGGAAATATAGTTCAATGATTAGATAATAAGACACTTCGAAGGGGAAACCTCCCTTTACATCACATAAATGAACAATTATTGGATGATTCAAATGAAAAACCCTCCTTTATATATATAGGAGTCAAAGGGGTCAAAATATAATTAGGGCCTACATAACAATAATAATGTAAGGTCACAACAATAACAATATGGGGGCTAAAATAATATTATAGGGACCTATTCTATGCATTAACCGACAGAAATCCACAATCACAACAGCTGGTTTGTCAATAGCAAAAGTGGGAAGAATCTCTGAGGTTCTTCAGTTTGAAGCAAAGACCTTACAGGACCCCTTCAAATACTTGGGCTTCTCCATAAAGCCAGACTCTTATCGCATTCAGGATTGGCACTGGCTAGTTGCCAATATTGGGACAAGGATGAAACACTGGAGTTTCAAATGGCTCTCTAGAGCAAGGAGGCTGGTGCTGATCAAATCTGTAGCTCTAGCTATTCCAGTCTATTGGGCTGCTCTCTCATGGGTTCCTAGAAGTACTCTCTCCACAATCAATAAAATCTGTAGTTGGTTCCTATGGGCCGGATCAAAGGAAGATCGTGTTATGCCATGGGTGGCTTGGGAAAAGATAGTGCACCCAAAAGCTTGGGGAGGGTGGGGAATAAAGGAGCTCCCCTCCTCTAGGACCTCACTTGCTGCTAAATTGGTTTGGCACCTCATCACTTTGGAAAACCTCTAGACGATTGTCATTAAGAGGAAATATATTGATTCTATGCCAATTCTGGAATGGATGCACATGCCGAACAAGAAAACCAAAAATGCATCAATTCTCTGGAAAGCTACTGTAATGTTGGTTAAGATCATTGAACAGGGTCTAGCATGGCACGTTGGGGATGGTTCTCAGGTAAGATTAGGCCGTGATCCTTGGGTGGGATGCTCGGGGAGATATGCCCTGTCTAGAGATATCGTTGTCCATCTGGATCAAAGGGGCCTCAAAACTTTAATTCAGATTGCTATCCAAGGCCATTCAACGATCTAGAGGCAAGCATGGCTATCAAGGGAATCCCTTCATCTCGAAGACAGGTGGATCGCAGAGTGGCAGGGGTTTATCAATGATATTCAAAACTCCAGCATTCAGATTCAAGAGAGACAGGATGAACTCAGGTGGTTCCATGCTCCAACAGGCCATTTCTCCCCAAAGTTTAGATACAAATGGTTAATGACTCAGAGAGGCTGGGGGGAGCCGGAGTGGTGGTTCAAATCCCTGCGGGAACTAAAGGGTCCGGCAAAAGAAAACATGTTTTTCTAGTGCATCCTCCAGAACAAGGTCCCCTCATGGGATTTTCTCCAGCACAGGGGAAATATTGGCCCTAGATGGTGCTCTCTATGTAAGGCCAATTGGGAGTATTCTCAACACCTCTTCCTAACCTGCCCTTTTAACATACAACTTTGGAATGAAACCCTTAGGCTTCTCCATATTTCACAAAAATGGGAAGGAGTTGAAGTGAGGGAGGCTTGGTTGAGATGGTGGCAAGCCTCTCCAGATGATAAGGTCAGGAATTTTCCTCTGTTGGTTGATTGGGGAACTTGGATAGCAAGAAATTGAATCATCTTCCATGATAAAATTTTCCTTGTAAATCTTCTTGCTGTAGAAGGCACTTCCATCTTTGAAAACATTCCTATCCCGGCCCATTCCCACCAACCTAGAGTCATTCTTCAGGAGAATATCAGGGGAGATATTCTGTGGTCCTACTTCAATGGGGCATCTAACCCACAAAGCATATGCGGGGCAGGCCTATCCATACATGAACCTTCGGGAAAAATTCTTAAAGCATCAGTCGAGCTCGGTCAAGGGACAAATAATTTTGCAGAATCAAAAGCTCTACACCTTTTGCTTTACTGGTTTAATGGACTCTATGAACATCATAAAATGGTTTAATGGAACTCAGAGATGCCAAAATTTCATTTTATCTACTTTTTTTGATGAGTTGAATCTTGTACAAGCCTATTTTAAACAGATATCTGCTTGTCATATTTATAGGGAATGAAATAGTGAAGCAGACCTCCTATCTAAGGAGGGCATTCATCAAGATATGGGACATTGGGTAGCTGTAGCAGTTGAAGGAGGTCAGATCCGAGAGATCGAACAGCCTCCTTTTTCCCGCTAAGTTCCAACAGCTCCCTCCTACTTCACATGATGTTTCTGTTTATTTTTTGTTTTCCGTATGTAGAATTTTCTTAAAAATTTTGAACATGTCTATACTTTTTTGTCTATGTTTCATATTTTTTTCCTCACTGAGGAGATCCAGGAGACTGGTTATATCTCTGATCAAACTTATGTCACAAAAACATAGAAAATTGGAATGGTGTCTACCACCCAATTCTCGACTTTTGATGATTTTAAAACAGACACAGTATACTTTCATCCACATTTCGGGCTCTTCCTCTACAAAAATGGGAAGCCTGGGGGCTGAAAAAAGACGTCACTTTATTTATTTTTGATAAAGTTGGGAGGATTGATTCATACATCTCCTCATCAGCTGCAACTCCATTTTTCCTTTGCTTAAAAGAAGGGAAAATGCAGTTCATTGAATGCTATATGCATATACTATGTAACCTTCTACTTACTTAATAGACGGTTCAATTTTTTCTTTGGAAAAAAAAAATATTATCGGGACCTAACACAATTCCTTTAATGAAAATTTTAATATAAACATTTTCTTCCATTTATATTCTATAGAATATTTGTTTTTACACATTTGGGCCCAATGGCCCTCCCTCTCATTCAGCTTGTGTCATATAACCTTATCACTCAAGGCATAATTCAATAGTTTAAATTTGTTGATTCAAGTCCTAATGAAGCTTTTTTGCATCAGAGCCCTCACCACACATCAATAACCACTTCGCCTCTAAGGTGGCTCCCTCTTAAGAAAATATTTTTGGATTCTCTCAAGTTCCTTGATTAATTTCATCGAGGTTGGTAAGGCTAAGAACGTGTGTGTGTATATATATATATAGTTATAGTTATAGTTATAGTTATAGTTATAGTTATAGTTATTTTTTGGATTTTGTTTATAAGAATAATTCTACCCATCAAGGATGGAAAATTTTAAGTCGAGCAATTTAGTGTGTTCTGTATTTCATTAATAAATTTTACAAATGAAAATTTTCTCCATTATTTCTTTATGAAAGGAGAATTCTAAGATATTAATTTAGAAAACTATCCCTTGAAATATTTAAAGTTCTACCTATATTCCTATAAACAACTAAATTTGTGTTAAGATGTTTAGATAATCCCTTATTTGTTATTCCTCCTTAAGCTAGTAAGAATAAGTTCAAGACTTTTTATGATTTACCTCTTTTTATTGAGTTTCTTTCACCAAAAAGGTGACATCCATAAATTGTGAACATGATATTACTTCTTTAAAGGTGGGAGTGGATTTAATGCCTTTAATATCCTCAAACCCTTTCAATATAGCAAAAGCCTTCGCTAGCCCTTTTGTCATCAAAATGAATAGTTCAAGGAGTAGGGGATCACCATTCTTAATGCTTCGGCTTTGGATTGAAACAAGTGCTTGGCATTCCAGTCACTGATAGTGAGTAAAAGTTTTAGGACATGTAATGACATACTTAGTTATTTCAAGTATCACAAAACCAAAATTCCAATATTTTAACAATTATGTCCCAATTAAGTCCATGTCTAATTTGATCAAAAGCCCAAGGGGTTACTCAACTCATTGTCACCAATGTTGTTGGGTATTTGGCTAGTTCCATGCTAACATGTGCACAATTTGAATCCTCATCAATTAGGTGAACTAGTCAATGTCAGCAAGTTTATTATGGGTATCATCCACAAATGTGTGTAAGCATATCTTCAGTTTCCTTCCTTAACAGGAAAAAATGTGTAGCTCGATCAACATGTCGCATGTTTTCAAACATTGGAGAATGAATCATTTCTAAATATATAATAATGCAATATAGGATTTATCTTCCAACTATAAACCTTATATGTTCCTTGGAAGTAAGCTTGTTCGAAATAGGGTTTAGTATACTTTCCATAATCTTCAAAAAGTATCATATATACTACATTGCATAGCATCATGGGTTTAAATTTATTTTTTGAACTATCCTCCTCTCCTTTGGGAATAAGAAAAGTTAAATTCAAATTAAGAGCCTTAAGTAGCATCCATACATTTGTTGATTCCTTCACTACTTCCTAAACATCCTTCCTATCTATATATTGGCATTTTTGAAAGAAATCCCCTATTGACCCGAAGCCTTTCCATCAACCAAGTTGTATTCCTACTACTTCCTTTAAGATGCCTTTGCATAACTTCTTATTCCACTATGTTGTCACTTTTGCTTGTTTTTTGCTACAAATTTGTCTAATATCATCGTCTCCACTTATGATTGGATTTATGAGGATATCTATAAAAAATTATTACAATTCTTGTTTTATCTGTTACCTTGGCTCCGCATGAGTACCCCTAATGATTTTCAGCCTACCAATCATGTTAATAGTCCTATCTTTCATCATTGTTTGGTAAACATGTTTCATGTTTGTATCACCTTCAACGCTCTTAACTCCAGATTTATGTTTATGTACAATCTTATTGAGTTCTCTTCTCTTCGCTATGTTGTTGGATGGACTTTTTGTTTGAAGGCAAGAGTATAATTTAAACTCTAATGTAGGATTTCATCCTAGACCTATGCCATCTCTACATCTTTTTTTTTTCTTTTTTTTTCCTTTTTTTCTTCTTTCTCAATGAATATGTTCCCGAAATCCTTAACCTTCCATTAGTTTATATTGGATTTTAGAATTTTTAGTTATGTTGTAATGTGTAAATTTTATAACTTTATCACTTTGGTTTCATGCCACTAAGATTTCACCTCATGTTTGAAACTCAAATAAACCATATTTTTTCAAGCCTAAAAGGAACAGTTGGAGACCTACCATTCCTTGCCAATTTTAGAGAGATAGGCCAAGGCTTTGAACCAAAACCTTTAAGAATAAATGGTCTTGCATTATTTTTATTGGTAAGCATGGAGTAACCAACAAAAATCATGTCCAATGTTTATTCAATTAAAGTAGTAATCTTGTATTATTTAGGGTGAACAAGCCTTGTTTTCACAATGTGTCAACTCATTCACGGGCCTATGAGACAATCTTTATTGATTCCTTGCCTCATCACACTCCCAATTCCTTTTTTCTTCTCTATTACGTCAATTATGGTGTTGAAGTCCTCCACAATTATCCAACCCTCTCCCTTAGAAATAGAACAACTCATTTCCTCTCAATAGTCCAACTTTTGAACTAGATCATTAAATATGTATACCTTTGTGAATTTACCCAGTATATTATTTGTGAATGAACAAAATTTCACTTTTATCCCACATGGAAACATTCAATCAAAAAACGTGAACTAAAGGTAGAACTCTTTGTAAATGCATGAAAAAATGAGATAAATAATTCTCATTGAAAATCATGTCATGATATAGAAGGGGTCTTAATTCCCCTAAGATAACACAAGTTATTTTAAAGTAAATTATGCTAAAAAGGATAAAGGTAGATTTCAATATAAAAATTAAATGTATCTCTCATGGTAATAGCCCAATTCTCTCAAAATATTTGAGTTATGATTGCAAATAGTAATAGAGGATGTGAAAAATATGGAACCCAATGAAAGTTAAATCCATATCTAAAATGTTGTTGGTTTTGATAAGTCATTTATTCTACATAGTACATAATGTTGTTATCATTATATATCAATTACCTATATATGCCAAATTTATTTGTCATTTGATCAAACATTTGAGATTTGTAGTGTGTTTGTAATAAATATATGCTTTATATGTTTTTAAAAAACTCACCAACTCATGTAAGTGGTTAAAACTAGATTTTTGTTTCCGCAATCACGGAGCCCTTGCTAATGGGTGTGTGGAGAAAAAAATCACAACCATTCATTGAATTTTTTGTAGGTTTAATGAATTTGTTTGTAATTTCAAATAACTAATTGTTGTTAATATTCTCATAATTCCATAATTGAGGGCTTATCCGACAAGCTGAGTTCATAAATTGAAGATTGGAATGTGTAGGATTTTTTGGAGGGAATTATTGTTTTTTCCAACCACTTCAACGATGTGACTCATCGACTATATATTCTACATTCCATCAAATACATATAGTCTCCCCAATCCTAAATGTTCCCTAAATTTCCAATGATGAGGAAAAATGGATTAATCAATTGCATGTATTTGGTCCTATCAACTTTCTTATAAGTTTAGTTTTTTCATGGATGGTGGTGTTGTCCTTTGAGATAATTCTAGGTCAATTACTTATGCCAGAGCATCTAAAATATTTTGTTTGTTTTAAAAGGGGTTTTTAGATGACTAATGTATTAAGCAAAAACAAACATATGTTTTAAACTTTTTATAGTATTAAGTATTAAGAAAAGGGTTGTTGCTTTACTTCAAACAGTGATTTAATTTTGCATATGTGAAGGCAGAAACTGTAAGAAAATATGATTAGCTAAATATCCAGATTGAATGTTTAGTTTATCATAAGTATGAAAGGTTGACAAACAATATTCACATCTTAACAAAATATATTTAACATTATGAAGATCACTGACAATTAGCTAATGTAGAGGGACTTATACAAGCAGATAGTTTAACAAGTCAATCTCTAAAATGGATTATAACTTCAGAGGATTTAAGATATTCTAAAACACAGTTTTCTCTTACCTACTTATCTTCATAAAACTCAAATATATGCAGAAAATTGAATGAAATGAAAAATGGAAAATATTACAAGACAAACTGATTGAAACAAATCCAGAATCCTTTTATTAATCATCAATTATCAAAAGCTCATACAATTCTGCTTACACTTGCTTATCCAAGGGTGCAACCCTTAATAACTCGAATGGAGAGTTATTTATACTAATTTCTATCACTTAAAAGTATCTAAATTGATTACAAAAATAGTATCAAATAATAGGAACACAAAAACTTATGAGTGATTTGTCACTGTCTTTGAGAAGTGGTTGATGATCTGGCCCCAAAATGTGTTGTTGTGTTGGCATGTTGTTGGAGATGAAAATTACTTGATAGTTTCACACAAGTGATCCCATTTGTCCTGACTTGGTATATCTAGATTAATTAATCTTCTGAAAACTTCATCTACTTCAGTGTATCTGTCAAAAGTGGGCTTGTTGATGAACAGATGTTTGATTTCATGTTTAATTATTAAATCAAAATCTAAAGCTTCCAGAAAATCTTTTCTTGTCATATGACCTTTGATTTTTGCAAATTTAGCTTTGTCAATGGAAATTGTGTAGATATTTTTACAGTACTCCTCCAAGCTGATCAATATGTCATTGGGAGCTACTAATCCGGAAAATCCTCTCTAATTTAGCAGGTTGAATTTGGTGTGAAATATTTGGACAGCAATGTCCAAAGTTTGACATTTGGTTTCCAATTGATTCAACGTATTCTTCCTCTACAAGACTTTCTTGATCTCCAAAATGGTCTATGTTCTGTATGCGAGGTTGATATGTTCCAATTCTTCCCTCCTCTTTGAATTCGGCACTTTAATCATATCTGAGGCTTCGGCTGGTTTCTGCTTCAGTGTTGCCTTTTCTTGCTCAATGACTGCTTTGCATTTATTGATGAGTTCTTCCTATTCAAAAATGATTTATATGGATGGCCATACTTCAGTCATTTCTTGGCTTATTTCAGTCCAGATGCTCTCCTTGGCTTGGGCCAAGGTGTTTGCCATTAATATTTCACTCCCCAACTTCTGAACCTTTTGTGCTAATCTGCGATATTTTTGCATCTCTTCCATGTACATGGTGTCATTCCTTATCTTCTAAGCCTCAAAGTTTCTAAATTTCCCCAGAGTATTTTCATTCTCCTACTTATATAAAGTTAAATCTTGCACAAGCATGTTTGGATCACCTGTTGTCGATGAAGAGCTCAGCTCTGTACCTGCAACTGCAATAGGTACTGCTGAAACTGGAATCATGCCAAGCTGATTTTATTGTTCTTTATCCTTAAGCAAACCTCCAATTTTTCCCTCCATCTTCTTGATCTGAATGTTCTGCTAAATTATGAGTTTGAGTATCTCCTCTCTATTTTGTTCACTTTCCTCTATTTCCTTGGTATGAGGATCTTTTGTAGAAGGCAACTTTAGATGCTTTCGAAGAGCTCCAATATTTGCATTCTTATTCTTAATTATCTCTTCTACATCTTAACAATCCTTAGGGTCATACCCAATATTAATTACATTATCTTCTAAAGACTTTAACTTATTGTCTTTGGCTAAAGAGGAAATTTTTTCAATCTTCAACTGTGATTTCACATTTGACAATGTTGTTCCCAATTTGGACAATTTCATGGTTGTGTTAGTCATGGTAGATAAAATCATCTCCCCTGATTGTGTGTGCATGTCCATATGGTCTATGGGATGAATCTGATTTTCATCAAATGAAAAATTTGTTTTCTTATAATTAGATGGACCTTTGGGAAAAGGGACTTGGGCTTGTAGAAAAGCCATCTGCATCCTTCCCTTTTCACTGTCAAAAGTTGTCAGCAGCCTATGCTGTGATGTGGAATTTTGCTTCCAAAACTGACTGTAAACATTGGCTTTTAGAGATTCATTCTTATGTTTGATCTCTAATAATTTATAGAAAATGTTATGATCACCTTGTTCACTGGTTCCAACTGATTGAATGATCTCCATGGTTTCTTGTGAATTTTTGGAGAATGATGGAACGTTAGGGACACTTCCCTCTGCTGCTATAGATACTTCTACATCTCCCAAGTCAATGATCTCTGGTTCTTTTTACTTTTCTTAGTAGAAATAGTAAAATCAGTCTTCTGCTTCTTCTGTTGAATTATGAATTCTTAAGAAATGTTTGCAGAAGATGAGTGTTCCTCTCTAGGTATTTTCTATTGTTTGTCTTGGGAGATAGGATTATGCACAGTGGATGTATAAAGAATCTACTCCTCTTATTCCTGCAATTTGTTCTCTGCCCATTGATCCTAGTTCATAAATTTCTCAATCTCTGGCCTAGGTGTATGATTGTAGGGAGTTGTCTTGAGCTTGGCCCTTAGATTTGAAATATTGTTGAATGGATAATAAGACCAAGTGAAACTTGGATGGAAATTCATCCTCTTGAGGATGGCATCTGCTTCAATCCCTGCTGATCTAGTATTGCATGTAAAATAACCTACTTTAGTTTTGATCTTGAATTGTGATTTTATTTTACCTGAAACAAAGTGCAATTCATCCATGTTAATCATCTGTCTAATATATTCCAAAGAGAAAAATCTCATTAGAACATATTTGGGCAGCTTATAAGGTGTTATTTCACATCCATATACTCAGACCTCTGTGTAATTCTGGTACAGATACCAGTGTCCATTTTTAACCTGATCACTTAGATGAAGTATTCTTTTGATATCTTGGCCAATCCTAGGCTCATTCTGGCTGCTTAGAAGTTGGGCAACTGGATGAATAAATGAATCAGTTAAATATGCAAAAGAAAACTCAGTTGAAATGGATCTAACCAACTGAGTCCAGTGAATAACTAACTGATTTACATCGTGATCATCTTGCTTGTGTAATGCGATTAGAAATGAATCCCCTGCTGAAAAGG
This sequence comes from Pinus albicaulis, assembly GCA_034641835.2. Classification (NCBI taxonomy): domain Eukaryota; kingdom Viridiplantae; phylum Streptophyta; class Pinopsida; order Pinales; family Pinaceae; genus Pinus; species Pinus albicaulis. Next base: position 390,978,410 of record CM076579.1, on the reverse strand, counting down.
AAACATGTGAACAAGTAAAGAAGTGTAATTGAACATCCCTTGAGTTGTCAATTTCATCATTTGTTCATGCATATTATCAGCCAAAAATTGGTTGTAATTGTACATGATTTTTGTTTGAATGTCTTTAGAGAAAATGGAGAAATAACCAAGAACTGACTCATCCACTGTCTTGTCATTTGGATAGCCCAGTAAACAAAAAATTAAAGAAATGATATGTCTGGTGGCTTCAAGGAACATGGAGGATGGGTAAGGATGGTTCTTCTTTGGAAGCTCGGCATCATTTGGAAGGAAGGTTTCAAATATTTGTGCTCTCCAAGGAAAGGTCAGCTTATGGTATAACTCCAAGAGGGCAGCTTGGGAGAAATGGCGAAGGGAATCACTCTATGGAATAAGCATCATTTGGTTGATGGTTTCAGGAGTGATAGAAATCATAATGTTTTCATTTTGAGCTACCATTGTCCTTTTAATGGAATCATACCTGGCTTGACACCAGGGTGACTAGGTCAGGAAATTCATGGGTATGAGGAAATGTATACAGAGGTCATAGAGTCTCCTAGAGCCTGACCTCATCATGTTTGTCTAAGTATTTATGCTTTAACCACAGGTGCAATTCATAAAGCTCGAATTCGCACTTTGTGTCTATGATCTTGAATTATTGGTCAGCCAAAGGGACATGGTCAAGATCGACCGAGGTAGACACACTAAGGTTTTCCTTAGTGACTGGTTTTCGGCCTTTTCCCTTGGGATCCATCAACCTACAGAGGAAAATAAAGAAGAAAATGATTTTGTTATGCTGATAGTTGATGACATACGGTCTTTGCAAGTAATAACTCTGCTGACAAGATGACATATGGTGAAACTGTAACTGAAAATATGTCTCCGTAAAACCTGCAATTCGACAGAAATAGCGAATGAATCAAAGGTTGTGCAGGGAACATTAAGGTTTTATTTATAGCATTGGTGGATTACCATTATGGGGGTGAATGTTAGAGAAATTACCATGGAGGTTTTAATGAATAAAAGTAATGGAGTGGTCGGCGATGAAAACGGATGAACAACACTAATGAAGCGGGCTTAATGCGACGGAAAATGGCAACGATAGGGGAGCATGTTCTAACGGGAGAATACAGGGGCGGGAGATGATTTAGCGTCGAGAAACGATCTTTGAAGGAAATTCAAACGATCATTGGCGGGATTCAAAATCATCATTGTGAGCAAGGTTGATTTCGAAGGGGGTAGGCGACGGTAAGAGGATTTGAGCGGGGGGGTGCGAACTATTGTGAGAGTGACACGTATGCGAGGGGCCCACCATTGGGAAACCACTTTTTGGACCGTTAATAGAAATGGACAAGGTGGGTGTGAAAAGCCTTCCCTGTCGTTGATCTGGGCAGGGAAGAGGTCCATCGTTCAGATCTGCTATGTCATTAACACAACATAACAAAACAATTGTGTCGCTTGCGAACTTTAGAAATAAATCAAAAATGCGCTTTATTACAATCATTTTTAACCGCTTAATGAAGCGATTAACATAATTTAACTTAATTTAACTCCTAATTTAATTTTTGGCGCATTTAAACAAGCTTCCACTAACTTTCTTTTCTTTTTTATTTTAAACTAAGAAAATTATTTCTTTTATTGCTTTCAAACTATACCTAGCATTTTCAATCATTTTTCCTTCATTTTTTAGAGCATCTAATCCTATCATTTTCTGATATGATTATTTTATTTCTCATGATTCCTAACATTTTTTTTATTTTTAATTTTTTCAAATCCAAACCTAACATATTTTAATTTTTCAATTTTCTTCTACAATGCTAACTTATCAAAACAAGAAATGTTACAACATCGGCTCCAACTAGGGGCTGCTTCCTCTTGTAGGATGCAGAGAACTAGCAGATCCAAGTGCCTTCTCCTCGGGCTAATGGAGTCTTTGTTGAGAAAAAAAACATAATTGAAAATAAAACAAACCGGTATGTATACAATTGTGAATGTGTGAATCATTCTTCTGCATCTTTAGTATTGAATGTAGTGCTTCAGAGATCTTCCATTGACTGGAAATGAAGAAAATTGCCCTTCTAAGTTCTGCAAGATGAAAGTATTGTTACCCTTGAATTCTGCAATACTAAAAGGTCCAAACAAGAGGTTGTCAAATTTTCCATGTTTTCCCCTTTCTTCCCTCCTAGCATCCCATCTCAATACCAAATCTCTTTCCCTGAAATATCTTTCTCTAGCTTTTCTATTAAAGAGACTTTTCATTTTATTCTGGTATTTCCTAATTTTGTACTGAATTCAATCCCTATTTTCATTTAGTTCAATGATATGATTGATTCTCCTAGAAAAATGATCAGGTTCTTCATTAACTTCTTGCAAAAAATTCAAAACAGGGAAAGCTAGATTTGTAGGAAAAATTGCTTCTTTACCATAAACCAACTGAAATGGAGATTTGCCTATAGATATTTTTGGAGATATCTTGTTAGCCCAAACTGCATAAATAAGATGATTGTCCCAATTCTTTTTATGATCTTCTAATGTCTTCTTGATTACCTTGACCAAACTCTTGTTTGATGACTCTGCTAGACCATTTCCCTGTTGATAGTAAGGAGTAGAATGATGCAACAGAATTTGATACTTTTGAAAAAATTCAATCATTTTTACACTACTAAATGTTGTTGCATTATTAGTTATTATCTGTTGAGGACATCCAAATCTTGACAGAATGTTTTCTTCAATAAACTTGATGACTACAGTGTAAGTGTCATTTCTTATTAGAATGGAATCTACCCATTTGGTAAAGTAATATGTTGCAGTTAGTATCCATCTATGTTAGTTGCTTAATGTTGGATGAATTTCCCCTGTGAAATCCAATCCCCACTTTAAGAAATGTGTTGAAACTAATACTAGAACCAAAGGAAGTGTTGCTAGTTTTTTCTTTCCAGCAAACATTTGACATGGAGTACAGCTCCTAACCTTTGCTCCTACTTGTGCAAACATGGTAGGCCAATAGAATCTTGCTCTCAATATTTTATATGTTGTAGCTCTCTAGGCATAGTATCCACCACATATTCCTGCATGAAATTATTCAATAATTCCTTCTGTTTCACTTTCTGTCAAGCAAAGCAAAAGGATATTGAGTGGATCCTTTCAGTATAAATTTGCATTGATGATATAGTACTTTACAGCCTTTAACTTTAGGGTCTTACATTGATCCTTTGAAAATTTAGAAGGATACTCAAAGTTAATAAGAAAATGTACAATATCAGAATACCATTCTAACAGCAAGAATTTATCACCAATATAAATAGGAACTGATTGATTTGAAGATCAAGGTTCTTGTGTATTCTTCCCTTCTGAATATTGGAAAGTTTCTTGTGGATTCTCCCCTTCTTCATTTAGAGAAGGTTCTTGTGGATTCTTCTCTGAAATTTCAAAAACAGAATTTATCCCCAAAACTTTACAAGTGGATTCAGCGAAAAGTCTAGCCAAACCTTGACCTTTTACCAACTTTGTAGTTTTGATACTAAGATCAAATTCAATAATTTGGGTAATCCATCTTCCTCTTCTCCCATCAGTGTCTGGTTGAGTTAGGACAGTTTTCACAGCACTGTTGGGAACATAAGCAGTAACGGTTGAGTGAAGGACATAAATTATGAAGGACTTTAAAGCTTGAACTAAGGAATAAGCTTGTTTTTCAATAATTTCATACTTAAGTTCTACATCTCTCGTGACTTTACTGAAAATTTTTATAGGTTGATCATCACCATCCTAGTTATTTTGCAAAAGGAGAGCAGTTAAAGTGGTTTCATAGGCAAAGGAAAATATCCTAAAGGGTTTAGAATAATTAGGGTTGGCTAAAGTTGGGGCTTCATAAATGGCCTTCTTAATCTGATCAAAAGCATATTTAGCTAGTATTTTCCACTTAACTTCATGATTCTTCTTTAACATATTAGTGATATCCTTAACTATTTCAGCATAGTTAGGAATGAATCTCCTTAGGAAGTTAATCTTTCCAAGAAAAGCTTGGATCTCCTTCTTTTTCCTTGGCAATGAAAGTGTTTGAATAACTTATACCCTTTTAGGATCAATCACCACTCCTTCCTTAGAAATGTTGTGGCCGAGAAATTTCCATTCTCTGATAGCAAACAAAGACTTCTTTGGATTGAGTGATATCCCGAATTTTCTACACCTATCAAAAACTTTCATCAAGTGTTTTAAATGGTTCTGATCTGAGTTAGAAAACACAGTAAGGTCGTCAAGATATATAAAAACAAATTTGTTTGTCTTACCCACAAAATCTAAATCCATAGCTCTCTGAAATATTGCTCCAGTGTTTTTTAGTCCAAAGGGCATCCTAGCATACATAAATGTACCCCAAGGAGTGGTAAAGGCAGTCTTCTCTCTGTCTTCTGGACTCGCCATTATCTGGTAATATCCAAAGAAACCATTAGGCATTGAAATTCTAATTGCACCTGAAACTTTTTGAAGCAGCTAATCCATTTTGGGTAATGGGTAGTTATCTTTTAAGGATGACTTGTTTAAGTTCCTGAAATCTACACAAAGCCTGATTTTCCCATTCTTCTTCCTAACGGGAACTAAATTAGCTACCCAATCTCAGTATCTTAATGGAACTATGATTTGAGCATCAAGTAACTTCTTAAGTTATTTCTCTATTGCAGGGAGCAAGACTGGATTGATTTTTCTTAATTTTTGTTTATAGGGTTTTGCTTCAGGTTTTAATGGAATTTTATGCTCGATGAGAGATGTATCATAGGTTTTTAATTCATCATAAGACCAAGAAAAAACATCCTTGTAAGCTTTAAGAAGATTCAGATATTCATTTTTTATTTTATGAGGTAGAGATGCAGATATTTCAATATTCTTGATATTTTCAGGTGTTCCAATACTAGATTCTTCAGTATCCTCTTCAGGTGAATTTGATAGTGGATTCTTGGGAACATCATTTTGGTCAAATAACTTTTCTAGAGGGACTAGACCTTTGGGAATAAAATTGTTTAACAATTGAATAATATTATTGTCAACCATTTTTTAATGTAAATCAGAAGTTTCATTTTCTTTATTAAGTTCATTTATATTTTACTAATCTTCTCCAATTTGCAAAACAGAGAGTTCATTATCCTCAAATATTTTCTAGTATTTAAGATTGTCATGAATAAATGGCCTATATTTGACTTAAATTTGATATTGCAATTGCATTTGATCTGGAATTTTAAATGAACTAGCTGAAACAGCTAGGGATTATGCATGAATATTCTCATTTCTAGGGATAGTTGTAATATCAAATGCATGAAAGAAGTTTTCCACTGAATCCCAGACCTCATTTCTGTAAGATCTAAGTCTAGGATGCTTTGTTTGGAATTCCTAACTTGTTTGAATATGAGTTCAAAGTCACTGAAAACACTTAGATTCTGCACTTTAAGACTTCTAACTAACTCTAATCCTAGAAGAAAGACTTCATACTCTGCCACATTATTAGTAACATCAAAATCAAGTTTGTGGGATTGAGTCATGTTTTCTTTTTCTGGTGAAATTAATACAACACCAGCTCCAGCTCCATCTTTTGAACAAGACCCATCAAAATAAAGTTTCGAAAAATCAGTTTTGATTGTTTTTGGGGTTTCTACAACATCTTCAATTTTAAGTTGAGAATTTTGCAATTTATTTGAAGATAATTGAAAACAACCAAAATTTTGGTCAACTGCATATATAGGATGGTTTCTAGCTTGATCAGCTTTTTAAACAGTATGAATGAATCTGACCTCCCTATATAACCTAAGGTTTTCACCCCCATATACAGGAATTTTAGCAAAAGACATATCCATTTGGAGACTTCCTCCTAGATTGGCACAACAAGACCTTGATAGAAGCATTCCAAACTTAGGAGGTATATCAGTGACCACAATGTCCAAAACTACATTTTTCACAGGTATTTGGGCTAAAGTTACCACTAAGTCCTTTGAGTCCTAGACATGGTACCCTTTTGGAATCAAAGGCATATAGGTCATGGTAAGATCAAGTAATTTCCAAATTAAGTTGATCCATAATAACATTTGGCATAAGATTATGTGAGGCTCCAGAATCTAACATGTAGTTATATAGCAAAGAATCATGTGATTTCAAAGTAACATAGAAATGTGTAATTGTTTCATCTATAATGTCAGAGCTCCGGGACCAAATACTACTGATGGTTTTTCATCTTGTAGACTAATCATGTCCCCTTCAGCGTCCACACTTGAGTTTTGAATCCATTTTGTAACTTGATTTTTGTATCAAGGGTTCTTTGAAAGTTCTAATAATGGAATGGGAATTTTGACTCTCTCTAATTCCTTTTCAACATTAAAATCATTTAAAACAGTTTTATCAATTGAAGTAATACCAATCGGTTGATTTAAAGGTTGAATGGTTGTTGTTTGTGTTTCAGCAGATTTCATGTGTGGTCCAATTATAATAGGATTTTTAGGATGTCTTCCAAGGCCTGCCCTTGGTCTTAAATCATACCTCTTATTTAGCTCTGCAATTAAGAATTCATAGAAGGCTTGATATTTAGACACTTGAGAATTTTCTTGATCCTCTTGGGATGCTTTATTTTGAGGAATAGGGACAATAGCAGTTTGAACAGATGTATTGTCAATTTTGTTGATTTCTTCCGTGATCAAAAGTGTACTATCATCATGTTGTTGGACATCAATCAACAGAGGAGGTGGAATTTGTTGATCATTACTAGGTCTTTGAAGAATTTGAAGCTAAGAAGCTTTCTTAAATTGAGCTTGTGTTTGAATTTGAGATCTAGCAATAGTTTGCTGAATTGTTCTTGGTTGAGTTTCAATTTTAGAAATCCTATTAGAAATATTCCTATGTAATGATGTTATCTCATCTATCTTTTGATCTTCATTTTTAGACTTGGAAGAAGAAGAAGCTTATTGATTAGCTTTCATTTTCCTCCGAGCCTTTTCAGCTTTGGCTTTAAGCTTAGCTGGAGTAGATCTATTAGCTTCAACTTCAATGGCATTAGTTTTCATGTCTTCTAAAGTATGAGATGTTATTTCCCTAAGCATGACTGTAAAGTTATCTTCAAAAGCTATGAAAACCTAACTTTTGCTGCAGCTACTGGTGGTTTACAATTAGTGGGCATTTTGTGATAGAGTTTATTAAATCTCTTAATGAAATCAGACATTGGTTCACCATAATTTATTTTTAGTTCTTCAAACTCTGTCCGAAAATAGATAGGATCATTTTTAACACCCCATTGATTCTTAAATATAGTGGTTAATTCTCCCCAACTTGGAATAGAGTATGCCCTCAATTGTCTAAAGCAGATCCTAACATTTTCTTCTAAGGATTGAACAATCAATCTTATATATATACATTTTCATATTCAATATTCATATTTCAGCAAAATCTAAGAATGTTGTTAAATGATCTTCAGTGGATAAACCAGTTTCCCCATTAAAACTTGGAAGGTGTTTCAAGTATCCATCAAGAAAATTGTTTAGTATGTTTGGAAGTTGTAAAGCAACATATCTTTCTTGAACAATAGGCTGAAAACCAACCATACCCTGTGATGAAGATGAAGAGGATTCTGAGGTGGTTGTTGTAGAAGATGATGAGGTAGATGTAGAAGATGAAGTTGTAGAAGATGGAGAGGTAAAAGAAGGTGGTAGAAGAATTAAAGTTGAAGATCTTCTTAAGGATCTCAAAGGTGTATGAATGTCCAAATTTTGGACCTTTGATTTTCCTTCTTTAGGTTCAAATAAAGGATTTGAATATAAGGAGAAAATATCTTCTAGTTGAGCAGAAGTAGATGGAAAAGAATAAGAGGTTGGAGAAATAAAATTAGTAGGTTTGAATTCAGGTAAGTGAAAATCCAATTCATGTTCTGATTTGGGAGATTCAGAAGTTACTTCAGGTGCTTGATATGATTCTAATGAATTACCTAGAAGATCATATTGGAAATCAACTCCTTTATAGATCAATTGATGTACCCTAGGTGGTATATCTTCTGAATTTAAAAGAATGGGTCCAGATATAAAAGGATCAGGGATTGAAGTGGCCTCCAGTTGAGGAGGAATAGAAGAATAAGGGGTTTGAAGTCTTTTTATTGAAGAGATTTGTCTTGCCAGTCTCCCTGGATCTGACAAAGGTAAGACAATCTCAGAATTAGAGTGAGACCTGGTATGTCTTGAAGGAGCCAGCTTTGGGTTTTGTGAAGTCGCCAAGTGAAATATTTTACCCTTACTAGTCATTTATTCACCCTTAAAAGAATAGAAATATCGTTCTCCCAGAGAAAATGGATCAAATTTCATATCCTCGACAACAGCGCCAGTCTGATGTTGCCCTCTGAGATAATTCTAGGTCAATTAATTATGCCAGAGCATCTAAAATATTTTGTTTGTTTTAAAAGGGGTTTTTGGATGACCAATGTATTAAGAAAATACAAACTGATGTTTTAAAATTTTGATAGTATTAAGTATTAAGAAAAGGGTTGTTGCTTTACTTCAAAACAGTCATTTAATTTTGCATGTGTGAAGGCACAAACTATAAGAAAATATGATCAGCTAAATATCCAGATTGAATGTTTAGTTTATCATAAGTATGAAAAGCTGACAAACAATGTTCATAGCTTACCAAAATATATTTAACATTACGAAAATTACTGACAATTAATTGATGTAAAGGGACTTATACAAACAGATAGTTTAATAACTCAAACTCTAAAATGGATTATAACTTCGGAGGATTTAAGATAGACTGAAACACGGTTTTATCTTACCTACTTATCTTAATAAAACTCAAATATAGGCAGAAAACATAATGAAATGAATACTAAAAAAAACTTACAAGGAGACAAACTGATTGAAACAAATCCAAAATCATTTTATTAATCATCAATGATCAAAAGCTCATACAATTCTGCTTACAAGTGCTCATCCAAGGGTGCAACCCTTGATAACTCGAATGGAGAGTTATTTATACTAAGTTTTGTCACTTAGAAGTATCTAAAATGATTACAAAAATAGTATCAAATAATAGGAATACAAAAACTGATGAGTGATCTGTCACTGTCTTTGAGGAAGTGGTTGATGATCTGGCCCCAAAATGTGTTGTTATGCTGGCATGATGTTGGAGATGAAAGTTACTCAATATTTTCACACAAGTAATCCCATCTGTCCTAACTTGGTATATTGAGATTAACTAATCTTCTGAAAACTTCATCTACTTTAGTGTATCTTTCAAAAGTGGGCTTGTTGATGAAGAGATGTTTGATTTCATGTTTAATTATTAAATACAAATATAAAGCTTCCATAAAATCTTTTCCTCTCATATAACCTTTTATTCCTGCAAATTTAGCTTTGTCAATGGAAATTGTGTAGAGATTTTTGTAGTACTCCTCCAAGCTGATCAATCTGTCATTGGGAGCTACTAGTCCAGGCAATCCTCTTTGATTTAGAAAGTTGAATTTGGTGTGAAATCTTTGGACAGCAATGTCCAAAGTTTGACATTTGGTTTCCAATTGATTCAGCAGATTCTTCTTCTACAATACTTTCTTGATCTCCAAAATGGTCTCTGTTTTGTTTGCGCTATTGATATGTTCCAATTCTTCCCTGCTCTTTGAATTTATCACTTTAATCATGTCTAAGCCTTCATCTGGTTTCTGCTTCAGTGTTGTCTTTTCCTTCTCAATGAATTCTTTGCATTTATTGATGAGTTCTTCCTGTTCAAAAATGATCTGTATGGATCACCATACTTCAGTCATTGCTTGGCTTATTTCAGTCCAGATGCTCTCCTTAGCTTGGGCCAAGGTGTCTACCATTAATAGTTCAATCTCCAACTTTTGAACCTTTTGTGCTAATCTGTGATATTTTTGCATCTCTTCCATGTACAGGGTGTCATTCCTCATCTTCTGAGCTTCTAAGTTTCTAAATTTCTCCAGAAGCTTTTCATTCTCCTGCTTCTGTAAAGTCAAATCCTGTATAAGCTTGGTTTGATCACCTGTTGTTGATGAAGAACTCGGCTCTGTACCTGCAACTGCAATAGGTACTGCTGAAACTAGAATCATGGCAAGCTGAGTTGATTGTTCTTTCTCCTTACGCAAACCTTCAATTTGTTCCTCCATATTCTTGATTTGAATGTTTTGTTCAATGATGAGTTTGAACATCTCCTCTCTATTTTGTTCACTTTCATCTATTTCCTTGGTCTGGGAGTCTTCTATAGAAGGAAAATTTAGCTGCTTTCGAAGAGCTGCAATATCTACATTTTACTTCTTAAGAATCTCTTATACAACTTTACAATCATTAGGGTCATACCCAATCTTAATTACAATATCTTCTAAATACTTTAACTTGTTGTCTTTGGCTAAAGAGGAAAGTGTTTCAATCTTCAACAATCACTGTACATTTGACAATGTTGTTCTCAATTTGGACAATGTCATGGTTGTATTAGTCATGGTAGAGAAAAGCATCTCCCTTGGTTGTTTGCGCATGTCCATCTGGTCTATGGGATGAATATGATTTTCATCAAATGAAAAAAATATTTTCTTATAATCAGATGGAGCTTTGGGAAAAGGGACCTAGGCTTATAGAAAATCCATCTGCATCCTTCCATGTTCACTGTCAAAAGTTGTTATTGGCCTATGTTGTGATGTAGAAGTCTGCTTTCGAAACTGACTGTAAACATTGGCTTTTAGAGATTCATTCTTCTGTTTGATCTCTAAGAATTTAGAGAAAATGTTATGATCACCTTGTTCAATGGTTCCAACTAACTGGATGATGTCCATGGGTTCTTGTGAAGCTTTGAAGGATGATGGAACATTAGGGACACCTCCCTATGTTGTTGTAGATACTTCTACATCTCCCAAGGGAATAATCTCTGGTAAATTTTTACTTTGCTCAGTGGAAATAGTAAAATCAGTCTTCTACTTCCTCTGTTGAATTATGAATTCTTCAGCAATGTTTGCAGAAGATGAGGGTTCTTCTCTAGGTCTTTTCTTTTGTTTGTCTTGGGAGATAGGAGTCTGCACATTAAATGTAGAAATAATTTGCTCCTCTGCTTCCTGCAATGTGATCTATGCCCATTGATCCTGGTTCATAAATTTATCAGTCTCTGGCCTATCTGTATGATTGTAGGGAGTTGTCTTCAACGCGACCCTTAGATTTAAAATAATGTTGAATGGATCATAAGACCTAGTGAAACTTGGTTGGAAATTCATCCTCTTGAGGATGGCATCTGCTTCAATCCTTGTTGACCTGGTATTGCATATAAAAGAACCTACTTTAGTTTTGATCTTGAACTGTGATTTTTTTTTTTACCTGAAACAAAGTGCAATTCATCCATGCTAATCATTTGTTTAATATATTCCAAAGAGAAAAGTCTCATTAGAATATATTTGGGCATCTTATAAGGTGCCAATTCACATCTATATACTGGGATATCTGTGTAATTCTGGTACAAATACCAGTCTCCAGTTTTAACCTAATCACATAGATGAAGTATTATTTTGATGTCTTAGCCAATCCTAGGCTCATTCTGGCTGCTTAGAAGTTGGGCAACTGGATGAATAAATGAATCAATGAAAACTGCAAAAGAAAACTCAGTTGAAATGGATCTAACCAACTGAGTCCAGTGAATAACTTACTAATTTACACCCTAGTCATCCTGCTTATGCAATGTGATTGGCAATAAATCCCCCTGCTAAAAAAGAAACATGTGAATAAGTACAAAAGTGTACTTTGACATCCCTTGAGTTGTCAAATTCTTCATTTGTTCATGCATATTATCAGCGAAAAACTGGTTGTAATTGTACATGAACGATGGTTGATTGTCTTTAGAGAAAATGAAGAAGTAATGAAAAACCGACTCATCCACTGCCCTGTCATTTGGATAGCCTAGTAAACAAGAAATTAAAGAAATGATATGTCTAATCGCTTCAGGGAACATGGAAGATGGGTAAGGAGGGTTCTTTGGAAGCTCAGCATCATCTAGAAGGAAGGTTTCAAATATTTTTGCTCTTTAAGGAAAGGTTCGCTTGTGGTATAACTCCATGAGGGCAGCTTGGGAGAAATGGTTGAGAGAATCAATCTGTGGAATAAGCAATGATTGGTTGATGGTTTCGTGAGTGATAGAAATCAGAATGTTTCCATTCTGAGCTACCACTGTCCTTTTAGTGGGATCATATCTAGCTTGACACTAGGTAACTAGGTCAGGAAATTCATGGGTCTGAGGAAATGTATACAGAGGTAATAGAGTCTCCGAGATTTTGACCTCATCCTATTTGTCTAAGTATTTCTGCTTTAGCCACCGGTGCAATTCATAAAGCTCGAATTTGCACTCTGTGTCTATGATCTTGAAGTATTGGTCAGCCAAAGGGACATGGTCAAGATCGACTGGGGTAGACACACTAGGGGTTTTTCTCAGTAACTGATTTTTGGCCTTTTCCCTTGGGAGCCATCGACCTAGAGAGGAAAAGAAAGATAAAAATGTTTATGTTATGTTGATAGTCGACGACAGATGGTCTCTGCAAGTAATTACTCTACTAACAAGACGACAGATGGTGAAACTGTAACTGAAAATATGTCTATGTAAAACCTGCAATTCGACAGAAATAGTGAATGAATCAAAGGTGGTGCAGGGTTTGGAATGGTTTTATTTATAGTATTGGTTGATTACTATTATGGGGGTGATTGTTAAAGAAATGATCGTGGAGGTTTTAATGGATAATGGTAACAGAGCTGTCGACGATGAAAACGGATGAACAACAGTAATGGAGCGAGCATAATGGGACGAAAAATGGCAACAGTAGGGGAGCATGGTGTAACAGGAGAATACAGGTGGCGAGAGATGATTTGGCGTTGGGAAATGGTCATTGAAGGAAAGTCAAACAACTGTTGGCGAGAGTCAAAACCATCGTTGGGAGGAAAGCATATTTCAAAGGGGGTAGGCGACGATAAGCAGATTCGAGCCGGGGGGGTGTGAACTATTGTGATAGCGACACGTATGCGAGGAGCCCGCCTTTTGGAAACCACTTTTCATACTGTTAATGAGAAATGGGCAACGAGGGTGTGAAAAGCCTTCCCCGCCATTGATCTGGGCGAAGAAGAGATCCATTGTTCAGATATGCTCGGTCATCAACACAATGTGACAAAACAACTTTGTCGCTTGTGAACTTTAGAAATAAATCAAATATGTGTTTTATTACAATAATGTTTAACCACTTAATGAAGCGATTAACATAATTAAAGTTAATTTAACTCCTAATTTAATTTTTGGCGCATTTAAACAAGTTGCCACTAACTTTATTTTCTTTTTTATTTTAAACTAAGCAAATTATTTCTTTTATTGCTTTCAAACTATGCCTAGCATTTTTAATCTTTTTGCCTTCATTTTTTAGAGAATCTAATCCTATCATTTTCTGATATGATTATTTTATTTCTCATGAGTCCTAACATATTTTAATTTTTAATTTTTTCATATCCAAACCTAACATTTTTTAATTTTTCAATTTTCTTCTACAATGCTAACTTAACAAAACAAGAAATGTTACAACATGTGATTTATGAGGAGGTTCCATCTAAGGTCAAGCTGGCAAACAATCAGTTTTTTTTATTACCTCTATCCTATTTTTCAACAATCCAATATAGTCAAGCACTGATTTTATAAGTGTTCGTATGCCTAGCAGTGTTGGAGGTTTCTTGAAGATCAATGCTCTAAGGATGCTTAAGGTCATCATCCATCAATGCTCTACTTTATTTGGTGATTGGTGCACTCATTTTCACCCTAAACTTGAAATCCTCTAACAATGTTTGAGGATCACAACTTTATGTATACCGTGGAAACTTAGGTGTAAGACAATTTTTGCTCATGAGGTTAACTCGTTGGCTTTATTTTTATTTTTTATTGTGGTATGAAGTTCTCCATTAGAATTTGGCCAAAAGAACTCTATTGATAAAAGATGTCCGCTCTTTGGATCCAACTAAGTATTGTGACTTGATAACCTGAAGAAAAGGATACACCCTTCCATCACTTTTTATATAGTTTTTCCTAAATATTTTTCTATAGAAATGAGATGTATTTTACACACACATATCTACACTTATCTCATGCTCTATTTATGCATGCCACATGAAGCATACTTAGTGTTATCATTTGCAACTGGGGTGCCATTGGTTGATACATTGCTATTAAATTTCCCAATTAATTTTCCTCACCATCAAAAGTTATACATGCATAATGTTAGCATTTGCATTTGGGTGTTTCATTGGTTGATACATTGTTCTTAAATTTCCTCACCATCAAATGTGTTTTATTGTGCTCTCAAATTTCACCATTGAAAAAACTTTACATCATCATCTCAACTTTCCAAGCCAATCAATTTAAAAAAATATCTCTTTTTTCTTTAACCATTAAAAGCCAAAATATTCCCTTCAAATGTTGAATATTTCTGCATGCCAAACATTGCTTTGGTTATGATGTTGTCTCTCACTTGTCCTAATACCTAAGAACCTTTCTCTCAAACTTTTGCATAATTCTTTGATGTCTTTGAATCAAATAATTGCTTTAATACCATTAACAAAAATAACATAACATGTCTCAAAATTTTATCATTTATTTCAACCCTATTAATAACATATAGGTCAATATATAAATATAGCAAGGGAAGAGACTATTTTCTCCCCTTCCCCATGAGGAACAGCCTCTCTCTTTTTACATCATGATTATTACTGTGTAGACTATATGTTCTACTTTTTTAGGGTTTTTCCAGCATATTTTCTGGTCTAATTTACCTAGAATCCAGCAAGGATTTCATGGAATCACAAAATTTGAGTTGTAAACTATCCACAATCTGCGGTCCACAAGAGTTTTTCAGAGTGTTAAATCCAAATGTGTAGTCAAAAACCCATTTTAAATAACAAAAATTGTGATTTGGCCAAAAGAAATCACCAGATTCCAGCCAAAAACTCCAAAAGGTAACATGTTTAGACAAGGCCCTTTATTACAACCTTGTCTCAACATATCATTGACTTACCTTAACATTATATCTTATTAGACATCATTTTCGGGATTCAACTGCATTAAGTCATTCATCTATGACCATTTCTATGAGAGGTAGTCGTAACTGACTAATTTCTCATGATTTTTGAATAGTCCACTTAGCACTCATTGCATCGGGTGATTTTTCCCAGTTCTTCACCCCTATGAGCATCACCCGATGCAATGAGTGCTAAGTGGACTATTCAAAAATCATGAGAAATTAGTCAGTTACGACTACCTCTCATAGAAATGGTCATAGATGAATGACTTACTTAACGCAGTTGAATCCCGAAAATGATATCTAATATAATGCACTGCGGAAACCCCTCATACTTAAATTATATCTTATTATCAATGATATGCTATATCCTCGTTACTAAATATAGATAAACCGTACATGTTTACCCGACTTAAAATGAATATTATACCTTATTATATGGTATGCTGTATCCTTAAAATTAATATCTTATTATGAATGATATGCTATATCCAAATTCTCTTAGAGGATGTCCATTTCTGTTAGGTGAATTTTTTTTGCAACTTACTGTATGTCCTTCAACGGAGCTTGTACAATATGAAATATCTTCTAGGATAAAAATCCTTCGAAATTGTTTTAACTATTATTCAATATTTTTCGAAGGCTAACCTGCCCTGGCAAATTTTCAAACAATGCTGGAATTTTAGCTCAGCTGGTATTCAAGAGAAATATCAAAACCAAAACTACCGAGGACACTGCTCACAAATAAATCTCGGAGAGTTTAAATCAACTTCCTTCACAAGGAAGTGCTATTTCGCCCAAACATTGAGAAGCCAAAAAAATCATAAACAAGCTAAAGGAATTCTAGGAAGTAATAGAAATGGCATATGATGCCAAGCCTGTTCAGTTTTAATCAACAACAGAATCACCTACAATTGTCACAAGATCTCGTATAGGTTGTCAGTGGATTAAACAGAGACCAGTCATTCGACTTATTTAAAAGTAGCTTAACTGCATTAATCTATTTCAAAAATTAGGATCTGTACGAATGGATTATGGAATCGAATGAAAAAAACAGATTCAGTATGACCTGTGTACAACATAAACAAGAAAAAGTAACAAGAACTATGTGTGCTTTTGCCTGTCTGTCTCTGTAACTTCCTTTCTTTCTGCAAGTTTAAAAGTGTCATTTACTAAATGAAAAGCGATTTCTCAGATCCAAGTGACAGCTTTGCTGGAACAGATCTGTCTCAAATCAGTTCCAATGATATTTGAAATCAGATGCCCAATTGACTCCTAAATTACAAGCTTGCTATCTTGTATAAGCCTTCATTTTCTATTTCTTTTCCAAGGAAAACCATGGCAGGAAACCCAAGGGATGTCTCCCCACACTCGTGGATGGCATCCCTGGTAAACCCATTAGTGTAGACTAATGCACCTATCCCAAGGGGATTTGAGTGGAGCACCTACTGGCACAGAATTAGCCAAATCGTTAATTTTGGGCAACTAGGTCCAAACTCCATGTTGCACTGCTCATATGATGATGATTATATTTTTGTTGAACTCCTCTTTTGGAGAGGTGCAAGATTGATCTAAAGATCATCTTGTTTGGATGAGCAGAACTTATATTTTGATTTTATTTTCCACATGTACAAATTGTCAAGGTCGGCCAGATTTGTAAATTGTAATGTAGGCTCACAAGCCGAACAGATGTGTCACACACCCACATTGATGGATATAAATAGGAGAGAGATGATGCTCATTTCATCATCATCTCATCACATATTCTTCTTGTGATCTGATTGGTTCGTACAGCCTAGGAGAGGCTTCTCTCTCTCACACGTGTGAATCTGAAGCTGGAGAAATTGCAGACTGTTTTAGGGCTTTTGCTGAAGCATTGACCGTGGGTCAAATCTTGGAGTTTGACCTTCATTCTTGGACAAAATTCCGATTTCTTGAGGCTGCATTGGAGGGCACAAAAATCGAGGCTGGAGGTTGAATTTGACTGCAGCCCGTTGACCACAGCGTTGACCAATTTATGTTGACTTGCATTGACTTTTTGTGAGAGGTCTTTGAGGGGTGTGTGTGACACTTGGACAAATGTTGATCTGGTATGTTGGAGAAGTTGGTTTGACCAACAAAAGACTTTGCTGGCTAGGGCATCCTGTTCACTGTTGTAACAAACATTCCTCTCTTTATTTGCTGGACAAGAAGAATTACAAATTCTGATATATTATCTGGCTTGTCTTCTATTGATTTATTATTATGTTCTATCGGCATTTAACTTTCATGTTTATGTGATTGCTAAATTGAATTAGGCTTATAAGAAAGATTTAAGTAAAACTGCATTAAGCATAGAACATACCATGGTTATCTAAAAAGAAAATGGTATCAGAGCTAAGGTGAAGACAAAACCCAAGCTAGTGTGAAAAGCAATCACCAAAGAAGTTGTCTTATCAAGGACAAATGGCCTCCTCAAGCTACAAGGGTTTCAAATCTGATGATAAGTTGACTGATAAGTCTCATTATCATGCTTGGAAGATGTCTTTGGATTTGGTATTAGAAGGTCAATATGTCATGGATTATGTGCAGGGGAAGATAAATGAGCCTCCATCAAATGCACCGGCTGCCACAAAAGCGAAAATGATTATCAGCGATTCTATACATAAGCACTTGGTTGCTTATATCTCCGAGCTGAGCACATCTAAAAAGATGTATGATAAGTTGGTTAGCATGTTCAGGGCTAGCAATGCTAATCAAGTTCTCTTCTTCAAAGCGAAAATGATTATCAGCGATTCTATACTTAAGCACTTGGTTGCTTATATCTCCGAGCTGGGCACATCTAAAAAGATGTATGATAAGTTGGTTAGCATGTTCAAGGCTAGCAATGCTAATCAAGTTCTCTTCTTCAAGAACAAGTTGAAGAATATCAAGAAGGGCAAAGATGAATACATTCAATCCTATTTTATGAGGCTCACGGAAATCAGGAATGATCTCCTAGCTATTGGAGAAGAAGTAGCTAACTGAGAGCTCATCCTCATTGCTCTTGGAGGAATCCCCCGAGACTGGTGTGTATTTAATACTATGATTCTTAACAATAACGTGATTCCTGATTTTGATGAATTGTTGATGAGATGCACTCAAGAGGAGACTAGGATGATGGAAAGAGACCATCCCTCGAATGGGAATGGAGGTGACCCTACTGCGTTCTCTGCTCATGCAAAGAAGAGGAACATTGTTGGTCCGAGAAATGAAAACCATGGAAAAGCAGGTCCCGAAGGAAGAAAAGAAAGATGTTACACTTGTAACAAGTTTGGTCACTACGCAAGAGAATGCCCCAATAGAAGGGACTCTCCTAGAGATGATGACAACAACAACTTCAAGGGGAATGGAAATCAAAGGAACAACAGGTTCAAAGGAAAGAGGAAGGCTCCCTCTGATCGAAGTGGAAATGGGCAACATTTCAAGAGGTCAAGGAATTCCAGGTATGATGAATCAAATGTTGTTGATAATAAAAGAAATGAATATGTTCTTATATCTGCCCTCTCTGCTGCATCTCCTTCCGATACGTTGGATAATTGGTTGATTGATAGTGGTCCCTCAAGGAACTTCACTGTATATAAGGAAGCCCTCTCTGATTTGATTGAAAAGGATACTAATTTGGAAATTATCCTTGGAGACAAAGCCACCTATCTCATGAAAGGGACAGGGATTGTGACCCTTCATCTAAATCAAGGTCAAGTCCTCCGCTTGCAAGATGTGTTGTACATACCTGACTTGAAGAAGAATCTAGTATGTATCTCGACAATGGAAGACAAAGGATTCAAGATGGCATTCATCGATGGAAAGTTACACATTTGGAAGAGGAACTTCAAAGAAGAATTCACTCTTGGTTTTAGAGTTGATACACTCTATCAGGTTGGTGGAAGTCCGCTAGGGGCCATGACATGTGACACAACCCTTCAATCCAAGCTATGGCACCGGAGGTTTGCACACTTTCATTTTAAAGCCCTTCCCGGAGCAAGGAAGGTGGTGACAGGGATGCCCGAATTCAAAGATGATCATGAAGGTGTATGTCAAGGTTGTCCCGAAGGGAAGCATACAAGGGGGGACCATTCCCCTCAAGTGTCACAAAGACATCTGATATTTTACAATTGATACATTCTGATCTATCTGGTACGTTGCCCGTAACATCCTTGGGAGGACGCTTATATTATATCACTTTTATAGATGACTTCTCCCGCAAGACTTGGATATATTTCTTGAAGGAGGACGAAGCATTCAAACGGTTTTGTACCTTCAAAGCCTTGGTTGAAAATCAAACCGGGAAGAAGATCAAAATTTTGAGGACCGATAATGGGACCGAGTATGAGTCAAATGAATTCAATGACTATTGCAGGGAAGCTGGCATTAATAGGGAGACCGCCACTGTGTATACTCCCGAGCAAAATGGTGTTGTTGAAAGAAAGAATAGAACCATTTTGGAAGCTCACCGTGCCATGCTCTATGACCAAGGTCTTCCGAAGTTTCTAAGGGGAGAAGCTGCCCACACCGCTGTGTACGTTCAAAATAGATGCCCACATTCCGCATTGGACTCCAAAACTCCTGAAGAAGTCTTCTCTAGTAAGAAGCCCGATGTCTCTAATTTTAGGGTTTTTGGAAGTCCCATTTATTTTCATGTGCCGAAAGAAAAGAGGAGCAAGTTGGATGCTTATAGGAAGAAGGGAATGTTTGTGGGCTACAGTGAAACCTTGAAGGCATATAGAATCTATGTGTCTGGTCAAAGAGAAGTGGAGATATGCCACGATGTCACCTTCGACGAAGATGTTGCCCTCAAGAAAGTGAGGAATCTTCCTAGCTCAAAGGAAGGGAAAGAAGAAGAAGAAGAAGCTGGAAGGCAGGAAGAACCGAAGGATGAACCGATGCCCAAAGTTGAAGGTCTAATGGATCCTATGGATCCACCTCCTTCAAATAAAAGGAGACCCTCATGGCTTAGGGACACTCTCAAAGATGCCGAGAGACATATTGCTCCAAGGGGAACATTCCGTGAAAGCAAGAAGCTAAATAAGTACCAAGGGTACCTAGCAGCCATGAGTATTATTGTACAATCTGAGCCTAGATCATTTGAAGAAGTTGTAAAGCATCAAGTTTAGAAGGATGCTATGCACGAAGAATATGAGTCCATTATGAAGAACGATGTCTGGGAGGTAGTCCCGAGACCGGAGGACAAATCTGTTGTCACCTCGAAATGGCTCTACAAGATCAAGCATGGAGCCGATGGAAGTGCTGAAAAGTACAAGGCAAGATTTGTTGTCTGAGGCTTCTGTCAAAAGGAAGGCATAGATTATGATGATATATTTGCACCTTTTGCCCGCTATACCACCATCCGATCGACCATTGCCCTTGCTGCAACACAAGGATGGAGTCTCCATCAGATGGATGTGAAGACTGCCTTTTTACATGGTTCAATCAAGGAAGAGGTTTATGTGGAGCAACCTCTAAGGTTCGAAATCCAAGATAGAGAGACACATATGTATGTAGGTTGAAGAAGGCCCTCTATGAGTTCAAGCAAGCCCCCAGGGCTTGGTATGAGAGGATCGATAGCTACTTAATGAAGTTGGGCTTCACTCGAAGTGATGCTAATCCAAACCTTTATTTTAATGTTGATAAAGAAAGGCCTCTCATTATGGTTCTCTAAGTGGACAATCTCTTCCTGACAGGTGTTGACCTTCTCATTCATCAATGTAAGAGGGAGCCAGCATCTGAGTTCAAGATGAAAGACATAGGATTGATGCACTATTTCCTAGGCTTGGAGGTTTGGCAAAGGCTAGGTGAGATTTTCCTTTCTCAGGGAAAATATGTCGTGAAGCTACTGGAGAGATTTGGGATAGTGGACTGCAAGTCTGTGACGACTCCGATGGAACTCAACTTTAAGAAGTTGTGTGGAAGCGTTGCTAGGCCCAAGTTGGGAAATACCACCGAGTATTGTCAACTCGTGGGGGCCTTGATGTTCTTAGTGAACTCACGTCTGGACATATGTTTTGCAATGAACACATTGCGTCAATATAAGGTTGACCCTCATCACATTCACTGGATTGGTGCCAAGAATCTCTTGAGATACCTTCGAGGCATAATCAACCATGGGTTGAGATACACTGCCGAGAGTATGAGGCTCCATGTGGATATACCGATGTTGATTGGGCAGGCAGTGTGGTGGATCGTAAGAGCACATCTGGATGTTGCTTCACTCTTGGTTCTGCTTCGATATCTTGGATGAGCAGGAAGAAGAAATAGGTTGCTTTGAGCACTGCCGAGGCCAAATACATTGCAACGAGTATAGCTCGTTGTGAAGCTGTTTGGTTGAGAAAGCTCTTCAATGAGTTGTTTGGACATGTGCTAGATACCACCGTTATCTTTTGTGATAACCAAAGCGGGATTCGTCTTTCTGAGAATCTCGTGTTCCACAACCAATCCAAGCACATTGATATTAGATACCCCTTTGTCTGGGACATGATACAGCGAGGCACCAGAAGGCTCCATCACATTGGGATTAATGAGCAAGTCGCAGATATTCTCACGAAGCCCCTGGAGAAAGTCAAATTCTTAACCTTCAGTGAGAAGCTCGGTATCGTGGACAGACCCTATATTGATGGTCCCACTTGAGTTGGACTATGAGCTCTAGGAGCTACAAGGGCTTGGGGATAGCTTCTTGGAGCTAGAAGCAACCACAGGGCAAGGTTCGCCAAACCTTGTCGGTGTGCTTCTTCCCCACCGTTGTGATATTGAGTTGGTTCACCCTCTCTTTGATCTATGCCACGCATGCATCCTACCCATGGAGTTTCAGATTCATAGGCAGTACCTCTCATTTGGCCAATGAGGTGGGAAATGTGGATAGAGATCGATAGCATGACCGATGGATGCATCGGGGATTGCCGTACTCTCTATGTCTAGGATGGGATGTGTCCAACACCTTGATTTGGGATCAAGTTTGATGAGGTTCTTACCTCCAAACTAACTTCGGGTCAGTGTGTGACTCTCTTGAGTCTGATTGAGGTTTTAAACTCTAAGCTGACTTCGAGTCAGCAGAGTGTGATGT
This sequence comes from Pinus albicaulis, assembly GCA_034641835.2. Taxonomy (NCBI): domain Eukaryota; kingdom Viridiplantae; phylum Streptophyta; class Pinopsida; order Pinales; family Pinaceae; genus Pinus; species Pinus albicaulis. Next base: position 390,956,298 of record CM076579.1, on the reverse strand, counting down.
CTTTGTGACTCATTCTTGTTTGTTTGCCCCAAGAGCCAGCAAAGCATGTTACAGCAGGATGACACAAGATTGCAGGATGATGATAGTACATGATGGTACTGGATGGCACAGGTGGATAGATGGAGTTATCCCTAGTTGAGAGGGAGTGTTAATTTTGGGCAACTAGGTCCAAACTCCATGTTGCACTGCTCATATGATGATGATTATATTTTTGTTGGATTCTTCTTTCGGAGAGGTGCAAGATTGATCTAAAGATCATCTTGTTTGGATGAGCAGAACTTATATTTTGATTTTATTTTCCACACATGTGCAAATTGTCAAGGTAGGCCAGATTTGTAATGTAAGCTCACAAGCCCAACAGATGTGTCACACACCCTCATTGATGGATATAAATAGGAGAGAGATGATGCTCATTTCATCAACATCTCATCACACATTCTTCTTGTGATCTGATTGGTTCGAATGCCTAGGAGAGGCTTCTCTCTCTCTCACACGTGAATTTGAAACTGGAGAAATTGTGGACTGTTTAGGGCTTTTGCTGAAGCATTGACCAGTGTTGACCATGGGTCAAATCTTGGAGTTTGACCTTCATTCTTGGACAGAAATTCCGATTTCTTGAGGCCACAATGGAGGGCACAAAAATCGAGGCTGGAGGTTGACCTTGAATGTAGCCCGTTGACCGCAGCGTTGACTGATTTCTGTTGACTTGGGTTGACTTTTTGGGCGCTGTCCTTGAGGGGTGTGTGTGTGAGAAAGGCTGATTTGGTATGTTGGAGAAGTTGGTTTGACCAACTAAAGACTTTGCTGGCTAGGGCATCATGTTGACTGCTGTAACAAACATTCATCTCTTTATTTGCTGGACAAGAAGAACTGCAAATTCTGATATATTATTTGGCTTGTCTTCTGTTGATCTATTATTATGTTCTAATAGCATTTTACTTTCATGTTGATGTGATTGCTAAATTGCATTGGGCCAATAAGAAAGATTGAAGTAAAACTGCATTAAGCATAGAACATACCATGGTTACCTAAAAATAACACAAATGCCCAACAGGAACCGATTCAGCTAATCCTTTAAATTTTAAGCCTTCCTTTTCCTATTCAATAAATAGTTCAGTTTCAATAAACATAATCATCTTGAATATTTAAAATGTTATGTTTCCTAAATATTCAATTACTCAAATCAGGAAATTTTCCTGACTCATATCTGTATAGCCAATATCCACTAGGCAAAGACCCTGGGAAGGAGCAGGAGGAGCAGATGCCCTTCTGCAAGTAGCATGCATAAGTTTCAGTAGATTATCCCGGGTTGCACCAGCAGCAGCCTCTCTTACAGCAGTGGCAATCAGCACACGAACCATCTGTAAAATTGCATTCCTGAATGTTACTCATATAAATCAAGCTGTTTTTGGTGATTACTTATAACATAGTATTTTTTTCAGCTAGATATATTGTCTTTTATAAATTTTAGTTGTACCTTACGCAAAAATCTGTTGGCAACTAACTCCACACACATGACGGTCCTTCCTTTGCTTGCAGTATCCTAGAAAATCTCATCGGATTTTACCCATCACATATAGACACACAATTGTTAAACACTCGGGGATATTTATCAAATCAGTAAAAACAAACTGCCATGCACAAATAGTATCTGCAACAACTGTAGAAAAATCAGATTTAAGATGATTCCAAAATCATACCTGTCCCAAGTATGGCAAAGTAGCAACTGCAGCACGAGCATGATACATAAAGCATTCTGTTGCAGGACCCCTTGAAGAAAATATGAGCTTAATTTTCAGAATCAAGGTACTTATAATATCCTCCAATATAACCTGAATCATGAAATCAAGTTAACGTTATTTACAGTTACCTGCTTCTTGATGCTTGAGTGTCCCGAGCAAAAATTCTGTAAGATAAAGACTGGCCTTCAAGCTGTTGCAAAAGCTGATTGACTGTATCAACATTGAAGTTATGGGGCTTGACCAATGCCTGATGTTTTCCAATAGCACTAATGTTCAAGGACTCCATATTTATAACATTCATGTCAGTGCTTTGATTGTCACCTTTTTCAGACAAGCATAAGCTGTCACAACTCACAGGACTTTCACCATCGGCAACTGGTTTATATCCTTCCCCATCCTTAAGAGGCAAAATGTACAGATAACGCCTCCATTTGGCAGAAAAATTAGGGTGGAATTCACGTGAGACCTACAATCTCCTGACTATGTTAGCTCTAGCCTTTATTATAATCGAACAGAAATACAAAAAACTTCAAGCACGTGCATAAAAAGTAGATCACTTTTGCATTAAAATTGGAGGCCCAGCCCAGCATGACGCACAACTACATAATGAATAGTAACCACAAACTTCAAAACAATTTACCATCATTGGAAGCTTTTGACATAGCATAAACAGTCAAACCATTGACCAATAGCACAATAGTGTGCTAGGCAAACAGCGATGTTCTCACCTCAGAGACACTCACAACTCTAAGCTTTCCTAGTGCTGCAGCATTTATCTCGCTCTCGATATCTTGTAGACTGGTGCCTTTTCTCCAAGTATCTTGGAGATAAAATTCCAGACAGTAAACAAGTCAACAAATATACAGAAAAGATGCAAAGAAATATGAATGCCATATCAACAACATGCATAAAAGTCTTTAACAGAGACAGGTTATTATTTTGTAAGCTCAACACAAAATAAAGAGTGACAATTATTCATCAGCAAATATTCCAAGAGGAGAAATGATAATGAGGACTCCAGAGAGTTTATTAAACACGTTTAAGGATGTTCACTAGCAAACATGGCTGTTTACATGTTAGTACCTATAGATCAGAGTTACAACAAAACTACAGAAGACAGGTTCACAACTATGAATCTTTCAACAAATGCAGGAAGTTGGGGAAGAAACAAATCATTTTAACATCCACCAATAATGAAAAAACAATCAATGGGGGGAAACATTAGCAGATTTCTAGAATCAAAAACTTTAACTGGTTGATTCTTACACACAAGTATTCACAAAGTAGAAAGACTTCAAGAAAATCACAACTTCACAAGATGTCATAAATGATAAGATCTCAAAGATGGACATTAAAGGACCAGCTGGACCTACCTCCCAGTCTCCATTTAGAGTAACTTGTTTTTCAGGACAAGCTTTCTAAAAATATATCTGAATTTTGAAATCATGCCCAAATACTCCTCTCTGGAAAATGGGATCCAAGTTGGGTGAGTTCAATGTAAAAAAAGGCTGTGACCTTAAAGATCTGCATCAAAATAACCCATATACGAACCCTGTCCTGAGAAGGAAACAGGTTTGGGGATAAACAAGCACTCGAAAGGGAATAATCCTTCTCCTGCTATATTAAGAGGCAAAGTGCTAAGGAGAAAAGTTTAAGATAAGGGAGGTCCATGGGACGTTCTTGTTGCACCTACTATCCATACCAATTCCAATGAGAAGACTCTCTCACTTACTAGTCCCCGGCCCTTTTGTTAGATAAATTTGGAATGCAATTCTGGTAAAGGAGATTTCCTTGTTTTCTTGGCAGATTGCACCTCACAGGATCTGTAATGCCTCACTCTCTTTATACTCCAAGCGATGGAAAGGAATATATCGTTGGAGAAAATTTGGAATTTTCTGTAGAAAGTAACCTACTGGAGGAATTAGATGAACGGGAACTGATTTATTTTTCAAAATTCAGGAAAAAGTGCCATATGGGTATCCTCCATAATTAAAGCCCTGGTTGTTGGATCAATCAAAGCTACCTCCCCGAAGCTTCCAGAATGGAATATTTACTATCATTTTCAAAAAGCATGGCTGGGAGAGTAGTCCTCAGAGCCATAGATCAAGAGATTAGTAATTTCAACATCTCACCCTTTCCTTCAGACCAATCTATTTGGGAAGAGATGTACCCCAACCAGTTATCCAGTGGGGCTTCTCAGGGCAACCCAAGTAAAGGAGCAGGACGCAGCTTAATCTATTGGCAATTGGTGTACATTCAAGCTAGGCCATGGCCATAACAACAATAATCATAAAGAAGTAGAGACAGCTGGATTTAGTTTACAACAATTCATTAAAAGTTAGAAAGGGGGAAAAATTTGGAGATTCAGATCTGGTAATCAGATTCTTGAAAGGAGAATACCCAGAAAGATCCTATTCTCAAGAACAAAATTGAAAACCATTGAGGCCAGAGATCTAGTCAACAATTTTGGAAATGTCGCTTCCATATATTCTTAGGTGATGGAATGGAAAAACAGACACCCCTACCAAAGATACAAAAGTGCCTGAAAGATAGATTACTGAATCTCAAAATCATATCTCTTGTGGTCCTTGGTTAAAACTTAATATACAAATCCAACCTCAGTCCTCTCAAGCATGAAAGGCAGGCCTTACAGTTGGTTTAATTCTCGAAACATTCTCATCTTTCTTCACAACTCAATTTGGAAGGGATAATCATGGAGGAAGTTGTGACCACTTCACGTGGTGAGATTGAGATTTTCCCCGCAGGGAGTTTTCTCCATATGTTGGATTTTTGAGGTGTGTAGTATTTTTTTAGTTGTCAGTTGCACTTTCAATAGTTGTAAAATTATTATTGTCTAGGATTAAAGTTTTAAACATAGGCTGTCTTTGAGTTCCAGAGGAATTAGAACTATAATGATGAATTTGTTAGCTTATGTAGCTCAGACAGGCGTTCTAGTCTCAGATGGTGTCTATGAGGCTAAGGAACACAGTGGATTAATTTTCTCCAATACCCAGAAAACGTTTCTAAGGAAAATTACCTTAATTAGAATTAATTAGCTAGTTTATTAATTTTCGTAAGTCTAACTTAGGGAAATGGCTTAATTAATCAGGATTAATTGAGGTAAATCTATTTTCCTCTAATGACTTATAAAACAGTCAATTGATGGGGTCAAGATGATCTTAGCCGTCAATTGATTACTCAACGAGAGATTATAAGGGGGAATCGATGAGCATTTGGAGAACAAATCAGAGACACGGAATTGCAATGATAACAAGGGCGTAGTGATAGTGTGAAGGCATTGTTACCCACCACCAGTGGGTGACCCCATAGGAGAATTTTTTCTCCTAGATTTGTCTTCAGTCGACAGCCAGTAGCCCCTGACAGCAACTAGTGTAGCCGATATTGTGCCAGATGTCTCCGCTCCTTGAGCCAGTCATGTGTCCCCTCGCCCATCTGTCAAGATCATATGTTTGAAGGTGGGCCATCCAATCCTAAAGGTATGATTTTTCAATATGCAATTGGGTGCTTATGCTTGTTTTTCTTGGGCACACTTGGGTATGAATTATTGGGTGGCTCCGAAGGAGGAAGGGTTTTGACTGTAGTCTTGTTCACTTGCCTTAACCATAGTCACCGCGTTCGTGTTCTGTTCGAGTTCGACAACTTTGAAATTCGAATAAAATTCGACAGTTAAAAATTTAACGATAAAATTTGGCATTAAGTTCAATATATATATATATATATATATATATATATATATAATTTAAACACATGCCAGAAATAAAAATAACATTGCCAAGTTGCCACCATGGTTAATAATTAAATAAACACATGGACTTAGCGTATGTCTCGTTGGTTTCCTCATCTTCATGCTATGTGACTCACCCTATGAACCCATTATTTCATGAATTTTATAAATATATTAAAAATCTTATATTATTATATATAATTATAAGGATAAATAAATAAATTATGAATAAAACTTTACATTATTATGTAAATATTTTTTTTTACATATAAATATATTGAAATATAAATAAGTTATAAATATATTCAAATATAAATAAGTTATGTAAATGTAGACCATGTTTATTAAAAGTCATGTAAATAATTTTTTTTATATAATACGACTTGGACATCATTCTGTTGGTATCATACGCGTTATCTAGATCTTGACACTCGGATTTCGACAATCATCTTTGCATTGGCATCAGACAGTTTCATTGTACAAATATTGACACTATAGATTTCGACAATCACTGATTCACCATTGCAAGTCACGTATCGTAATTCTCTGGAGTCTAAGCTTCTGAGATTGCAGAGTCACGAGACCAGTCATGACTCATGAAAACTAGGAGGGCAATGCCAGCGATGTGGTGTTTAGAAATTAGGTTTTACTCTAAGATTAAACCCTAGTTGAATTTTACGGGTGAATTTAAACGAATAAATTAAATTGGTTGAAGGTTCGACGAATTTCGAATTTCAACCTTGAAATTCGCCGAACCTAGTGACAGAGGCCTTAACTAGGGAGGGTTAATCCTCAACCCTAGTCCTGTGGGATCTCCCCTATTGGTTTATAGCTTTAGGATGGGCACTACTTTGGAAACCCCAATTTTGGTAGCATGGTCCCGTTTTCCCGTTCCCATTCCACATTTTTCACTCCCTCCGCACATTACATGCCCTATTTCATCATCTTCCCCCTTTGGGTCCACATGACCACTAGGTCCACAAGGCTTTGGTACCCCCTCCCCTTATCTACATGCTAGGTCAAGCCTAGAACAATGCCCCGGAGGTTGACGCAGCTTTAAAAAAAAAAAAGGATAAAAGCATAATATGGCCACATACAAAAGGAAATAATACAACAAAATGCAAAAAATGATCAGGACAATAAAATTTAGCACGTGGGCAAAAGCCAAACATGATCTCTACCCCTTATCATTATGGCCATCACCATGGTTTCTAGGTCCCCTATGAGTGCCCCTACATCATTAAGGAACCCATGTATGTCCCAACCCCCAGTGGGCAATGCACTGCCCCGCCTTAAGGGGGTAATCACTGCTATATCATACACATCATGCTCTCAACCCCTGGAGAGCAACTTAACTGGGGTAACTTAATTGGGGTCACTTAACTGGGGTTGGGCAACTTAACTGGGGTCTGAGCCCACCAGAAGGTCATATCGACAATTGTCGGGGAAGCGTTGAGAGCCATGGGTTTCCATCCTATAACATAGCATTATCTCATGCCATGGGCACCTTCAGCAACTTGTTCATTTCCCATATTATATGAGAGATGATGCACTTGGACCAGTAGTGCCCCCAACCAGCTTTACGGTATATACAGGGTTTGGCAGCTGATCTAAGGCCTACAGAAGGATAGCCTCATCCTTGAGACATGGGAGGGAAAGCACCATCTTTCATGCCCTCATTTGCAACAGATTACAAGCTTGTTTTTCACCAGGAGACCCATGAGACAACTACTTGTGCTCCAGAGCCACTTTGGAGCACCACATGATGTTTTACTTCGAGATTAAGGGGCCAACCCCTTTGACTATCATTGATGGAGCCCTCACCCTCATTATGGCTCCTTGAAGACTCAACGAGGCCCTCCAACAAACCAATGTTAGATCAAAAATATAATATGAACAAATAAAATGTCACTTGCAAATGTAAATCGAAATTGTACTTGTAAAGGAAATGCTCAAGTAGAAAATGACATCAAATAACCATGAGCCAATTAATCATCAAAATGACAAGTATGTGGGTTAGATAACAATATTGCACGTAAAATTGAAAATGCTCATAAGATGACTTGATTAAGATGATGTGCAAAACTATGTGAAATGCAATTATCTTGGTTAATTTTGATCTATATGTCTATTCTAAAGTGAAAATTTCCTCTTTCAAATTCTTACTAAAGGGTAAAGATTGGGGTGACTTGCAAGGAAGAGGCGCTGAGGAGGCACTAAGTCTGTTGTTAACAATACCCTTCCCCTAATCCTTACAAATCATACGTGTCATCGTGCCTACAAGGGGACAAAGTCACCTTCATAACTGCAGGGTCACGTACTTTACCTTACTCCGTACCAAATGGAAGAAGTTTCAGGAAAATTTGTCCTATGATGTCTATACAACCAAAGCTTATGTTTGGAGGTAAGTTTTAGAAATGCAAAACTAATGCTAGAATTCCTAGATGAAATGATTGAGTGTTATTGTTTCCAAAGAAGAGTGTTGAGAACAATGCTTCGAAATAAGTGAAATGAGATAATGCTCAAGATAAATTGCACCAATAACTTCAATGGAAAAATATAGTGAAACTAGCTCAATATTTCTTCACAAGTTTTCAAATGAAAATTGCATAGAATCGTGCATTCGACAAATTGTTTGCAAGTAAATGAGCTAAGTGAAATTAGACAAGTTAGTTGCTTAAAGTAAATTGCTTCAAGTAAATGATGACCATACAATCCTCCAAGGAATATCAACAATAATCAAAATGACATGTAGCATAAGTTGATAAGAATGATGAAGCACGTACCCAAATAAATTATGAAATAATTCACCTAGTTGAGTAAAAAAGGGGATGGATCAAAGCTTGCCAAAAATGTAAAGTGCTTGCACATAAAATGAGTTGCTCAAAAGTAAATTGCAACTATTGTAACTTAAGCAACAATAAGTTGAACAATGCAAGAGCTCAAGGAATGAAATAGCAAACTTGATTAGTTTAAATTAGAAAATGAAAGGAAATGTGAGTGTTGTGTTACTGTTTAGAGATTAACCATGCATGAATTAGACTAGCAAGAGAAACATGCAAATGAACTAAACATGAAAGTTAGAAACCAAACTAGAGAAATTAATCCACCGACAAGAACAAGTGCTCCCTCTAAATGAGGAGGTGGAATACCATGAGAGAATTTCCCAAGCTCCCTCAAACAAAGATGATTTTATTATTGATTAATTACAAGAGAAGAAAGCCCTTTGAGAAGAATCCTTAAGAAGTCAAGGGGAGTCTTTACAATATGCCTCTTAGAAGAGCTAGATCTCCTCCTTGAGAAAAGGAAAAAACTCAACAATAGAAATTACAAGAGAGGCGCCTCCAAAACTGAAAATATTTGCCTCCAAATCTAAAAATGTAAGGAACTTTTTTGCAGCAGTCAAATCAGCCTCAAAGAAGGTTGTAATCAGCGCAATGGAAAAGGCTATCCCTCTAGCCCACGACCTTGTCAAAGAATGATGTTGCCCTCAAGTGCAACTCGGCCTTGCAGCAAAATGGTAACTCAAATGCTCTCGGCCTCATAAAGAGAGTGTCCAACTCTATGCCAAAGTTCCTGCAAACAACTTGTTAGATATTTCAAATAGCTGTCCTTTCAAGCTGCCACAAGAAAAAGTTAGGAAAATGCCTCAAACCAGGGTTGCAAAACCAATCAAATGTTAATGGATAGCAAGCCAAGAAATGGAGAAAATATTTACAACTAGTATACAAGGAACTAAGCTAAAGAGTATGAGTAAGACTCTCTTCTTTTCTTAGCCATCATCAAGCCCTTGATAGCAAATTTAACCAATGAAAGCACAATATATTTTAAAGTAAATATTTTTGAATAAATTGGACTTGTCTACAAACTAGTGCTAGGATCCCTGCAAGAAAAACTCGGATGATGAGTATATGAGATTCAAAACAAATGAGAGTTCCTTCAAGAGCTATGCCCAAGAGTGGATGGTCTCTCCAAAGACTTCCCCTCGCACTTGTAGCTTGATCCAAACAAGATGTTCCTTATACAAAACTTAAACAAACATTAGCTCCATATAGATTTAGCAATAAACAATGATAAAAAATTCTAGAGATTTATGTGAAATCAACTAGAGCATTCTATATCTAGAGCAAAATTCTAAATCATATGTCAATGCAAGATAGCTCTACATCAACACATCTCTAAGAGTATATGGAAGCAAATAAGATCATAAGAAGAAGGAAATAATAGCATTGATCAAAAATTCGTACCACACTCAAGGAGGAAGAGCATCTCATGAATGAAACCCCAAAGTCTTTATTGATAATGAAAGTACACAAAGGAGCAAAGCTTCCGCAAGCACAATAGCTCGTATCAAGTATCAAAATGAGAGCCCAAAGGATCTCTTTATACAAATTTGAAAGGAAATCCTAATGAAAAATGCATCAACAAGTGGCAAATAATGATAATCCCAAAGTTGGTCAAGTTCCACCAAGTGGCCCTCAAACTGTTGTACGTTGCAGCCTTGACTCCTTGACTATCCATCGAATATTTTCAAATCTGTTGTGTGCATTCCTTGTGAGGATCAGTGCACTTCTCACTGTTGGTGCACATTCCTTTGATCGCTAACAGGTGGGAAATCAGTGGAGGTGTGTGGGAGCAATATCCCACTAATTTCTCAACAAGAAAATGCAATAAAACTGTGTGATGACACCTCTGATCATCAATCCAACCAACTGCTACGTGTAGGTCTTGTAGGATAGGCTGCGTATAACCTGTGATCTACATTGGCTCCTAACTTCTAAGCAATTTCCACATGTGAGATGAGCATGGAAGATGGGAGACAAACTTCCTCAAAACTTGTCTTTATCTGATGTGTCAACTCTCCATAAAACAGGTGTACTTGCTGCATATGGGTGTATGTTGGGCCTGTGTTGACCCTTCATGACTTGCATGTGTGGATCCCTTTGGTTGGCAGTAACAAGTGAGGGAACAACCTTTCATAACATCTGGAGTAAACATTTGTCATTAAATACATATCACTTGCCTTGATGCGTATCATCCTTTTGGTTGGGACCATGGTTACTTGGGAGCGAGAACGAAAGCAGGGAATGGAAGCAGGAGCGCCATTTTCAAAAGCTCCCGGTCCGGAGCATTTCGGGGAGCGTTTTTTTTAAATATATATATTTTATATATTTTATATATTTTGATGCATATATGTCAACAAAAGCATGTAGAATGATGAATTAGACATAAAAACATAGATTGAATCATATAATATCAATCATCTAGAAGTTATAATCTTCATCAACCACACCCACAAGTTGGAAACATACAACATATTGACTCTTGAGTCTCCCGAATCATCAATCTGAAGGTTTCAAGCTTTCAAAATTCAATATATAACATTTATCATCATTGATATATAACATTTATCATGATTGATTCATTGATTTCAAATTTCAATATATAACATTTATCATCATTGATATATATCATTTATCATCATTGATTCAATGATTTCAAAATTCAATATATAACATTTATCATCATTGATTCATTGATCACCATATAACTTTCACGAAGCATCATATTCATAATTCATAATGACTTATAAACTTATAACTGCCAACTTCAAAGTTTCACCTTTCAAATTCAAACTTCAAACATAAATTGTCATTAAATATGAAAGAGTCAAGTTTCAACTATTCAACAGTTATAAAAGTTAAAAACTACAAGAAAATAGAAAAGACTAGTAAACGTCAAATCTATTTTATCTATTGGCTGGCCCCTTGCCACGCCCACGAGAAATGTCTAATTTGTGAGAACCACGAGGCAATGGTGGTCTTCTAGTACTCTCAGGAGTACCACGACCATGACTAGAAGGCAGAGGGCAACGTGAGGATGTAGGTGGAGGTTGAACCTGCAAAGGAACAATAGTTGGATATCGAGCACTGGCACTAGCACCCGCACTGCTATTGGATGGTGGGACTGGCCCTATGTGTGGCGGTGGCATGGTTGCTGATGCTTCTTCATCATCCCTCAGAAGTTATGCTTCCAATTCTTCCATATGTGCAGTGTCTTCCTCCAGATTATCATTCTCTAGGTTGTTGTCACGGACTTTATATGATTGATCCTCATATGCCCGATCACAGTAATGACTCAACAACCTCAAGTTGTAATGCACATAAACCAAGCTTTCGGCTCGGTTTTCATTCAGCCTGTTTCTTCTCACATTATGTATGAAGCTGTAGGTGCTCCAACACCTCTCTGCAGAAGAAGTATTCACAACTTGTGAGAGAACTTTTTTGCCAACTTTGGCAAAAGTCCCATGCCGCCATATGCTTCCCACCATGTGAGAGCATCAAATCTGTCTTTGTCTTCCATTGCATGGAAAGAACCAAAGTTACCAGTGCAACTGAAGTATCTGCCTAATTCAAGGCGCAATCTAGCACACTCCTCCCTGTCGGGGACCAACTTGTCTAATGCCTTCATGTATCCCTCTTGTACCTCTGGATCTGTGTGAGGTTTGATCCTAACCCCACCTCCAGGTGCAGGTTGGCCCAACCAAGATGGAGAGTAGTATTTTGGCATAAGGATATATGCCAAGGCATGTAGTAGAACATTGAGTTTATTCCACCATGCACACACACAATTGTAAATCATTGCATACAAGTTGGGATCATTATCCTTAACAACATCTTTTATTTGCCCCAACATGCTATCCATCTGCTCATAAACCTCCCCAATCACTGGTTTATTTGTATCTAAAAAACGAATCATGTGATAAATGGGCTTGGTGAAATTCAAAATTTCCCTCACACGTGCCCAAAACAAAGGATCAAGGGCGGTCTCCTCCACATGTTCAAAACCTTGCCTGTCAACTATTGTCGCTGCCCTGTCCTTTAATACCTACCAGTGTGGGCTTGATACCATTGCTACCAATGACTCTCTTACCTTCAAAAGGCGCCTGAAGGTGAGGTAATAGCTAGCAAATCTAGTCTTTGCTATCTTCAACAACTCCAATTTTGAGTGAGTATGGAAAAGACCATGGGTATTGCTATGATTTGTAATAAATCTTATCATTTTTTTACCTCTCTTGTACAAATCACCAAGCCATTTGAATTGAGGTTGTTTGTTTTTAATGATATCATGCATCAAAAGGTTCATTGTGTGAACCAAACACCCAGACCAAAATATGTTGGGGTATTTATCCTCAATAATTGCTCCTGTTGCCTTACAGTTAGCAGCATTATCAGTGATGACTTGGATGACATTGTATGGCCCAATACTTTCAATTGTTTCAAGTAATGGTTCTGTAATGTTAATGCTGATCTTGAATTTGTCTGAATAATCATATGCTGAAAGGAATATTGCACCACTAACCGACACAGCCAGAACACTTATCAATGGCTTTCCTTTTACATTGGTCCATCCATCAGATACAATGGACACCCCATGCTCATTCCAAGAATTTGTCATTCTAGCCAAAGAATTATTTATCTTAGCTTTTTCATGATCAAGTCCCTCGGTTCTGGCCTTGTCATACCCAGGGCTCTTGTATCCTTTGGGGGCATCATTAATGGCAGAAACCATTTCATGCCAATAAGGTGAGCGAAGAACATTGAATGGCACCCCACATGCATATGGAAACCGGAAAATTTTTTAATCCACATCATTCCTACACCCTTCGTCAAGGAAATCGGATATGGTTCTATGCCTTAAGGAGATGTTTGGTCCAGATGTGCCTCCATACCCACTACCATGGGTGAAAGTTGATGGACTTCTTTGTCCATGATGTGATGGACCTGATGGTGCATAAGAATCAATGAAACCCCTAGATCTTTTAGATCTCTGTAGGGCAGCCTCCTCTTCCTTTCTATATTTCTCTCTCTTTGTTCCTGGCACACTTACACAAATTTTGATTCCTAGATTTTTCTCTCCATCCCCTGGCATTTTCCCACAAAGGTGCCTTTTGGCACGGGTGTATGAACCTGTGTATTCTTTATTGCAATGGGGGCAAAGAAATTTAGTGGTTCCACAACCTTTACCTCCTTCCTACCTCTGAACATATTTCCACAATGGTGTTTGACTTTGGTCTTGTCTAATTAGGTCTTTGTGGCCTCATGTTCTCCACTCTCCCCTTCCTCCTCAGCATACTCCTCCTCTTCAGGATTTTCATCAAATCCACTATAACCCACTTCTTCATCCTCCTCTTCTCTAATGAGCCTCTTTCTTCTACTCTCCAACACCATTATTACAAAGAAAGAAACCAACATGAAGAAAATCCCTAGCCATATAGCCATGATGTTTCAAGTTTCAAGTTTCAAGTTTCTAGCCTACAAAAAAAAGGGAGGAATGCCAAATGGGAATAGGAAATGCAACATAGGAAAAAAACAATTCAATTTTTCACTTTTCAACACACTAAAATGCAACATTGAGAAAAAAAAAACAAGTTTTCATTTTTGAACAACTTAAAAATGATTCCTAGAAAATAAAAAACTAGATTAGAAGTCCTACTTCTTCGTCCCGACTCCTGACTCCTTCAATCCTCCTCTTGTTCTCTTGCAGCTTGCTCCTTGCTCTCTCCTTGCTCTCTCCTTAGCACTTATGTTCTCCAAACTCTCAAGCTCTCTTGCTCTCCAACTCTCAAGCTCTTGCTCTCACTCTCAAACTAAAACAATGAAAAAACAAATGAGGAGGGTGGGCTTTTATTTACCCAACACCCCCTCCCTCCCTTTAAAAAAAAATCGGAAATTTGACGTCCAATTTTTTTTACGCACCGAGGAGCATTTGGGAGCGAACGCTCTTGACCGCTCCCCGCACTAAAAAAACACTCCCGAATCATTTTTTTAAAGGGGGAAGCGCTCATGGAGCGTTTGCTCCCGAGCGCTCCCTGAAACGCTCCCGAAAAAACAGGGAGTGGTTTTTCAGGCTCGGAAGCGCACTCCCGAAAATGCTCCCCTCAAGAAGCGTTCTCGGGAGAGCGCTCCTGAGTGCTCCCAAAGAGCTCCTGAACGGAGCAAGTTTTGGGAGCGAGACCAAGGGAGAAGCTTCCCCGCAACCTTAGTGGGGACTGCATGGAGTATTTTTTCTGCATGTGCATGGAGTCATTTTATGGCATGTGCATATATCTTCATTGTTGCCTAATGTGTATTCAAAAGCGGAAGAGAAGTGGGTCCCCTCCCAACTTATTTGCTTTTAACTTTAGACTTTCCTAATACCCCAATTAACTTGAAATTTAGTCTTCAACAATTCATGGAGTATTTCATGAGCTCACGCTGGACACTTTGACTTAGTCTTTGACTTGAGTTGGGCCTCATGTAGTGGGCCCCACATGATTGCCACATCATCTTTGACTTTCATTGGAATTGCCATGTCACTTGTTTAACTTTCATTGACTTTGGAAAAAATTTTAAAAATTTCTAATTATTGAATTTTTTGAACTTTTTTCCTCATTTTTGCCACTGGCATTAGGAAAATCGGTTTTTGAGGGACTATAAGTTGTTTTTTGACCCTCAAAGTGGTCTCTAGGATAATGTTGGGCCTTTGAGGATGAATTTCAAGTAGTCACACGCCCTAGACATTTCTTAAGACCGTTTATTTACATCATTACATAGAAAATAATTAAAAAATCTTGTTTTGTGGGAAATTTTTAATTATTAAAAATCCTACTTAGACACAGTTTTAAAACTCCGACTCGGATTCGGAACCGGCCGAGGGTCGACTCCAACTCCGACTCTGACTCGATATCGACTCAGCCTAGTTGATTTCAATGACTCGGTCATTGAAAAAAATACATTAAATATTTATTTTTTTATGAAAAACATATTTTTAAATATTTTCATTCATGTTTCCAAACTCAAAGCATTAGAATATAGAGAGGAGACAACATATGATCAAAGTATGCTCAAGAATATATCTATTATATCAAAATGGAACCCAGTGCACTGTCCAATACATGTAATATATAGAGATCAGAACAAAAACACATAACCAAGGAGACTCTAAATGGCCTCTACAACAAAACATCACTAGTCACTACTGTTAAACAAGGTAAGATCATCTGGCTCAGACTTTGAATCAGAGTTAGACGGGTAAACTCATGGCTCCTCCTCACTACTGCTCCAAAAACCAACTCCAACTCTTCACAAACTCCTCACAAATGCCATGAGATAGTTGTGAGTAAATGTGAGGGGGTTGCGTCACTTTTATGGGGTTGGGTCACTTTTATAGGCTTGGGAG
Organism: Pinus albicaulis; assembly: GCA_034641835.2. Taxonomy (NCBI): domain Eukaryota; kingdom Viridiplantae; phylum Streptophyta; class Pinopsida; order Pinales; family Pinaceae; genus Pinus; species Pinus albicaulis. The sequence continues at coordinate 390,940,590 of CM076579.1, read as the reverse complement.
AGGCGTAGAGGCATTAAGAAAAAAAAAATTGAATTTGAAATCCGAGTTGCCGCCTTTTTTCCCAGCAAACTAGCTCGGCCGTTTTAAGACAGGCTCAGCCAAACCGGTCAGTCCGTTACGGAACCGGCCGAATCGGTGTCTCGACGGTTCGGTAACAAACTAACCGTCAGACGGGTTTTTCTACCTTCCCAACCCAGGCAGGGGTCTGGCTCGGTCTACCAAGCAGAATCCGATTCGGACTGGCCTAGTTTTAAAACACTGCTTAGACCTAGTCAAATTCCGTGAAATTTTATGAGTGATCTAGCATGGTAATATACAATGACCCTAGACAATAGAACTCACCCAAGGCCTTGCCATCAAGTTGCACTCCGGCTTTGGGGTTATGCTTGGAGAAAAAAACTCAATTAATTTTAAATCTCCGAAAGCCCCTAATAATTAACCAAGTAAAAAAAGTCTCCCAGAGTAAACTCACTTGATGACAATGTCTCAAGTTACCTAGGTTTGTTATATGACTCAATTCATCACACTAGCATCACTTTACATCGTCCTCGTAGAACTTATAAAATCTAAATACAACTTAGAAGAAGATGAGAAGAAAAATTTAGAGTTAAAAAACTTTGATGATATATGAACTATGATGGTACATGAAGCCTCTGACATATCCTTGGGCATGGCGTCTTCAAAAAAATTTAGGTGTAACTTCAATGGTCAACATTGCCATTATTGTTGTTGTTGCTAGGCCTTTGAACATTTCTTCTGTCAGGACAATCTCGGGCAATGTGGCCAAATTTGTCACACCTGTAGCATTGGACTTTGGAAAAGTCTTTTATGTTATTGTTGAATGTTGGAGCTGGTTGCTTTCCATTTGGAAGGTCTTCCTTTCCCTTTTCCTTTCTTGACATTGGCTGCAAAGGTTGTAGGTTCTCCTTCCTCTTGTCTTTGGATTCTTCCTATGGAATGAGCCTGGATTCCTCTTGAGTACAATTTCCCAAAAGCTCATCAAATGTAGGGAGCTCTTTCCTGCAACTAATGCTTGTAATGAATGTCTCCCAAGACATTAGGAGTCCTCCAAGGGTCATCTACACAACCTCTCTATCAGGTATGAATTCTCTAATGGAATGAAGATGATCTCTTATTTGAGAGATCCTCATGAAGTAGGTTGTAATAGATTCATACTTGTTCATCTTGATGTCACAAAGTTGACTCTTTAAAGAGAGGAATTGGTTGAGATTGTTGACCTCATACATCCCAAACAATCTGTCATACACTGTCTTTGACTTCTTCATATTGGACACATATGTGATGAGATAATCCTGGAGAGAATTAATAATGATCTTCTTGGCCTTGATCTCACCCTTCTTGTACTTGGATTTGGCACTGGCATCGGCATTCTCAAGAGGTTCAGCTACTTGGCCCTGCACATAAATATCACATCATTCTCTTCAGGAGTAAGATCCAATCTAACCTTCTATGCTGCTAAATTGGAGGCATCATTCAACTTTTCTTCAATCTTGAAGTAAGAGGTAGTCATCTTGTCCAAGAAAGTTGATCACCAACCAGCAACAGAAGTGTATCAAAGGGGTGTTCTCTAGTCTCCTTAGGCTAACCTTCACCTCAGCTCTGATACCATGTTAGTTTTTCAGAGTGTTCTGTGTTGATATAATCACTTAAAACAGTTTTCTTCAATTTCAATCACCACAGTAATAGTTACGCAATTATAGATAGAACAGTAAACAGTAATGCACAATAGAAGATAGCTAAGCACAATGAGACACACAGATTTTGGTCAAAGACCAAGGAAAACCTACATCAATTCTTCCTCTTCTATTAGTCAATCAAAGTTCAGCATGAGGTACATCAATCCAATAGTACATCCAATAATAAGTTAAATTCAAACTTTGACTTTCCCAAGTCAACCAATCCAAGAACCAGCCAAGAGAGAGCGAAATTCAAATTTGATACAACATATCAGTCTACAACAAAGGGTCGAAATTATGGGTTATGAAGTTCGATCAACCACAGTTAATAGCTTGCCAAAGTCAATAGTCAAATCATCCCAGAAAAGTTCGGTCAACCCAGCAAATTTTTTGGCCATCCTTCCTCAGTCAAACTCAGCCAAAACGGAGATAAATTCCTCCTACAATTTTGATCAAAATGCCTCTGTCAACCTTAGTCAAAGTGCCCAAAAAAGTTCAATCAAAGTGTCCTGCAATTTGGCCTCCCAAAACAATTAAGTATTCAACGTTGATCAACGCAGGCAGAAAACAAATAAAAAAAGTCAACTCGGTCGAAACATAATACGTCCTCCAACTCCTTCACTCATGTGAACTCGCACTACAATTTCAGATGTTATTAATGTGATGTGATGTGATGGATGCCAAAATGATCCTCAAGAAAGGTATATTTATATGCATCTTGGGAGGGGGTCATTTCCTTTGGTGGGGCCAACTTGTAGACTTGAGGCCAACTTGGTCAAGGGGCAAAAATGTGACTTCTCTTTATTATTTTGGTGATGAAACTTTGACCATAGCTACCTAATTTTCAACACTTTGGAAGGATCTATAGTTTCTGGAGATACAAAGACAGACACCACAAAACTTCAGCCAAGTCTATACTTATTACAAGCGAAGCGAGTTGTACATGTGAAGCAAGTCCCTTTTTTCCATTCTTCGTTTAACCATGATGGTGTTTTTGTACTTGATACTGAGTCAAAGATCTACTAGTTCAATGGGGTAACATCCAATATTAAAGAAAGGGAAAAGGCCTTGGATGTGGTCCAGTACATCAAAGATAAGTATCATGAAGGAAAAAGTGAAGTTATAGTGATTAAAGATGGAAAGCTTGGATCAAAAGTTGACATGGGAGACTTTTCGGCTTTCTTCGGTGGTTTTGCTCCAATTGGTAAGAAGAGTAACAATGAAGATGATCTATTGTTGGAGCCAATTCCTGGAAAGCTTTACATTGTTATTGATGGCAAGCTCAAGAGCATTGAAGGTTCCTTGTCTAAGGGAATGTTTGAGTCAAGTAGATGTTATTTACTTATCTGTGGGTCTGAGATATATATTTGGGTTAGTCAAATAACTCAATTGGAAGATAGAAAAGCAACAAGTTTAGTTGTAGAGGAATTCATCTCAAGCCAAAAAAGGCCGAAGTATACACATATTGTAGAAAATCCACGAAATTATGCAACTGCTAATATGAACAATCTGAAAACTACTTTCATTTCATATAGACACAGAATTTCTCTACTAAATTTTGCAATGAAATAGGAACAGAAATAAACACACCATTTCAATAATCAAGGCACAAAATTTTCTAGGGAGCCCAACTGGGAAAACACACTGCTTGCTTGAGAATTTTATTGAAGAAATTTGAGCAATAGATCTCTTACAAATACAAATTGTTTCAATAGAGAATACAATTTGATTACCTCTGCTTGTACTAAGCTTAAACACTCCTTGCAAGACCCTTGATTTGCTCCTCGATTTCCTCCTAATTCCTTTCGCATAGGCTGCTTCTAAATTCTTGCACAATTCCCAAGGAAATTCCTCTTTCCAATAATGCACACAAGCTTCTCTTGCCACACCTTTCTCTCACAAGCTCCACAAATAAACCTGTGCAACCTTCTCACAAACCTGTGAGCTCTATTGTCTTCTCTCACCAACTAGTGCTCACAAGACAATGATCAAATCTATGCCTTCATTCCTCCTTTTAAAGGCAATTCGAATGGCTAAAGTTAGCAAGTTGTTACTTCTGGAAATTCAAACTGGTGATTGAGCGAGTTAAGTGAGTCTAACTGACTCATGTAACTCGATCTGCCCAAATTTAGACTTGGAACTCATGCATGTTGGCTTCCATAACTAACTCATACTAGAAGACACTAAACTGAGCCTTCCACTTCAACCTATTAGTTAACTACCTCATAACTCTTCCTAACTTTTAGGAATGAATCCTAAATTATAGGAATACATCCTAACTTATAGGGAACTCGAACATGCTAAGGATAAACTCATTGTGACTCCTTGAATTAAGGCACAAATCAAGAAACCCTTTCACGCTATCATTTTCAGCACTCCCTCTTAGTGAGGAAGGGAATTTGTACAATTCCCAACTTATCCCTGTGATAAACAAAATTGCTTCTTGTCAATGCCCTGGTCAAGATGTTTGTTGTCCGCTCCCTTGTTGGAATGTACAGTAGCTTCACTATCCCTTTCTACACACAATCTTTGAGATGATGGTACCTGATCTCGATATACTTTGAGCGATCATGAAACACTAGATTCTCAAAGAGCTTAATGCAACTCTGATTATCACAATGTATCATGGTAGGCTCCATCCTCTATCTGAAAAGCCCCCCAAGCAACTTCCTCATCCAAATATCCTCACATGCTGCCAAACTAGCTACCATGTATTCGGCCTCTGCTGAACTGAGTGCAACTAGACTCTGCTTCCTGCTATATCAGGAAACAATTGTTGACCCAATGCTGAAGACGCCACTTGAAGTAATCTTCTTGTCTATGAGGCACCCTGCCCAATATGCATTTGTGAAGCCCTCAAGCCTCACTCCATCAACCTACCTATACCACAATCCATAATTCGTTGTGCCTCTGAGATATCTCAACACATGCTTCGCAGCAACCCAATGCACTCTGGTCAGTTCCACGATGAACTAACTCGGTTGGTTGACTGTAAAAAAAATATCAGGTCGTGTGTTGACCAAGTACATCATTGACCCAATGAGTTGCTTGTATACAATAGGATCCACTCACTCTACTCTACTAGCATCCACCTTCCTCCAGTTTGTGACTAGAGGCGTGGCCATGGGCCTGCAATCTTGCATATGAAATCTCTGAAGAATCTTTGTGGTGTACTTTCCCTATCCCACGAAGATCTCACCATCAACCTGCCAAACCTCCAAGCCAAGGAAATAGTGCATAAGCTCCATATCCTTCATCTCAAACTCCCTTGCAAGATCCTCCTTGCAATCCTGGATCAGGATCTCATCTCCAATCAGTATAAGGTCATCAACATAGAGAACTAGAATGAGCAGAAGCCCTCCAACCATGATCTAGTATAGGTTGGCATATGCCTCACTCTTAGTGAAGCCCAATCCTCGAAGGTAGTTGACAATCCAAGTGTACCATGCTCTCGAAGCCTGCTTGAGCCCATAAAGAGATCTCTTAAGCCTGCAAACATGTGTGTCTCTGCTGAACTTCTCAAATCCCTCTGGTTGCTCCATATAAATCTCCTCCTCAACCACTCCATTGAAGAACATTGTCTTCACATTCATCTGGTGGATCTTCCACCCCATTTGTGCTACAAGTGCCATAATCGTCTTGATGGATGAATACCGTGCTACTGGGGAAAAAGTCTCATCATAGTCTATGCCCTCAAATTGTGAGAATCCCTTGGCAACAAACCTAGCCTTATACTTCTCCACACTCCCATCTGCTCCATGCTTCACCTTGTACACCCATCTCGATCCAACTACTGATTTCCCCTCCGGTCATTGAACAATCTCCGAGATATCATTCTTCATGATAGAGGAATACTCCTCCACCATGGCATCCTGCTAAACTAGCTGAGAAGTTGCCTCCTTATAAGAAGAAGGCCCAGTGTCCACCAACTTTGTCATCAGTGCCATATAACTTGTATACCTTTGTGGTTGTTTATTATGCCTAAACATGGTGCTAGGAACCTTGACCTACTCCTGAGCCTCCTGAATCAACCTCTCGGCCCACTTGGCCTTCTTCCTCCCTGTGGTGGGTGGCTCTGGTTGATTTGTCTGCTATCGGCCTGAACTCTCCTCCTCATCCTGCTTCAAATCCTGTTGTGATGCCCTCTAACCACTTGGTTGTGGCTAGGTTTGTGGCTGACTCTGAGGTACTGGTTGTGACTCCTGCTTGGGAGCGACTAGCTCCTCCTCAGATACTGCAATCTACTCATGCTCGAAGGAAACTTTCAGAGCCTAATCCTCTTGGAATCTCACATCTCGCCTAAGAACTGTTGGTCAATAATTGGCATTGATGGAAATATCATTAATGATTCTTGGATGAAGATATCCATAGCAGCTCTGTTCAAGCTACTATCCTCCCATGCACAAGAAATACTTGGGAAAAATACTTAAGAAAATAAAGGCTCACTGTCCATAATTTTTTATGCACGGGAATACAAGGACAGTCAGCAAGAAAAATGGTTTTTGGGGACATTTAAGGAAGGATATCAAAATGAGCCCTTGTCTATCTTGAAGAAGACTCCTTCCTCTTTCCAACGAGTCCTCATATGCCCCAAAACTCCCTGTGGTTTGAAAGATATGAATTTTTGAAGTTGCAGAATAATTATTTTCCTTTTGAGCCGACTTGTTCTTGCTCCTAAAGTCAGTCTGCCTTAGGGACATGGCTGTTGACGTTCGTTTAAACAAAATCACCATATATATTCATGATTCGAACTTCATTTTTGGATCATCCTTTCGGTCATCATCATAGGAAAGGAAATTATTGTTCACAACTCGTGAACATAAAGAGAAACAAAAAAATAAGGAGAAAAAGGTTCGGTTGAATGATTATGGGCTTCAAAGCAAAGAAGTAACACCTCCAGACAGCCATCAAAATACCACAGATCTGCAAATTTGTTCTACCTTAAAACCACAGATTTGTTCTTCTTAAAAACTGGGCTATTTTTCCATTGGATTGTTTCGGTGGCTTACTGCAATACAGTTCAGAACTTCGTTTTGTGATATATCACAGTGATACAGATCTTCTCCCTCACTCAGCAAAGCAGTATTGCTACAGCTCAAATTGTGAAGGATTAATATGAACCATCACAGGTATGTGCAGGATTAATACCTTTATCTCGGACTATATAATGCCATCAACCTCAAACTGTGAAAGGCTCGATGTATGTGATTCTTCGTGATTTCTAGCTTGAAAAATAGCTCGATACCTTGGTGTATTCATCACAGAGACTTGTGTTATCTTCAGACCGTTTGCTGTGGACAGGGATTATTCCTTGGGTCAGGCAGTGTGAAATTTGTTGAGGACAGAGGCTCGGATGGCTCAGATTGTGTAAAGCATTAAAGTATTACTCCTGACCTGGAACAGTGTTGTGGAAAACTAGAGTGAACAGTCAACAAGTCATGGAGTGAAAAGCTCATGAAGAACAGAACAATAAAACAATGATGAATGTATAGATTTGGATGTTGGAGCAGTGATGAATTTGAAGACATAATTCTGAACAGTAAAGTAAAAATCTGTGAGCAGTGAAGCATTAACAGTTTTGGAGTTTTTGGACAAGTGAAATATTGGACAATGAAGAAACTTGTGAAGCAATTCAAGTAAGTTACTAATTCATTTTTTATAAAGACAAGGTTGGAGCCTTGTGGAAGATAGGGTTGGAGCCCTAGAGGTCGGAGCCTCATCAAAGTCCAAGTTGGTGCTTGGCAACAAGTTGGTGCCTGTTTCATTAAAAGGGTTGGTGCCCTTCACTCATCTATCGTATACCTAAGTCACATGACACGAGGACACGAGACACGGAGGACACGTAAATACGAGTATTCGACACGAGACACCGTGACCTCGAAAACAGGACACGAGGGACACGTTTTATTTATATTTAATATATATATATATATATATATATATATATATATATATATATAAATATTAACAAATTAGTAAATTACAATTATACAACTTACAAGGCTACAAGCACATTAAAACTATAAGCTATAACAATAGTCATTAGTCAATGAGTCAATGACTCATGAGTCATTAAAATTTAACTCAAATAACCCCATCCTTGTTCCCATGCCTAATCGTTTTTTTCACAATGGCTTCACTGCTTCAACTTTTACCATTTCTCTGTGAGTTGATTTCTTTTTCCACACATGAATGAGATGAAATTCAACTTATCTGATACAAGGTAGGTGGACATTAGTCGCAGGCTCGAGAAAAATCATTAATCACAGGCTATAGACATGAAATAATTCAACGCACCTAGAAAACGAGGAAAGGCATCACTCTTTCAAGGGAGAAGAACAACACTTCCCTAGATCGAGAGTCAAGATTGCAGCCTCATTAAAACGGAAAAGAAGGAATTTTGAACTCCTTCTAGAGAGCAGAATGAGTCTGTCTATTTATCAGTTTGTTCTATTCATAATGGCTTCCATTTTATTTATTCCTCTTTTTAATTGATCCCTTTTCCCCACACAAATGAGATGAAATTTCGCTTATCTGATTCAAGGTAGGTGGTGATTAGACGTAGGCTCCAGAAGCATCATCAATCAGAGGCTACAAGATCTGGTTCTGTTTAGTTTTAGTTTATTTATTTAATTTTTTTCAAATTAATTCGACTGAGCTGGTTAAAATTTGCATTAAAAATTTTCTAAGGCTGCACCGTATAGTATGATAATACATACAAAATGGGACTTTCAGAAGTCAGTGTTCCAAGAAATCCTAAAATTTCAAAAATGGTGCCAATAAAGCTGATCTGATATTATTGTTTTGAAAATATAACTATGAAACAGACTAGTTTGGATCCTCACATTTTGATATAAGAGCAAAACTACCTTACATAACATTTAAAAACCTGAGATTAATAAAAGAAGTGTTCTCCAAGAAGAACTTCTCGCTTGATGTCTGCCTACAGCTGGAACACAAATTTGAAATTTTCCATCTTCCAATCTCCATGTGCTTGTTGGATAGTCTCCTCATCCTTTACAGCAGCAGGGACGGAGCCAGTTGATAGCCAATTGATACCTTTGATAGCCAAAAAACTAATGAATTTTTTGTCATTTTTGTATTTTTTCATGGAAAACGTGTCCTAATGCGGGGAATACGTTAGGGCAAGTATTCCAAACCTAGGACACGAGTATTCTATCCAATGACACGAATGCCAAAACGGAGGGTACGTATTCAATTTCGGAGGACACGACCAAAAACGTATTGGACACGTTTTAGGTCGTATTTGGTGTCCGACACGTGAAATACGGGACACGTGACCCTGGAGGACGTGTCCTGTGACTTAGTCGTATACTATTATTAAAAAAAGGGATTGAAGTTCTTATTAATCCTTAATATCATTATTATACAACTCTCTGTTTTTAATTGTGAAGAATCTAACTGGCAATAATTAACAATTGAAAAGAAATACGGATTCACCCCCCTCTCAGTATTTCCAACAATTGGTTTCAGAGTCAGCTTCTTCAATATCAGCCTAACAGCTAGAAGAAGGATTCTTAGGCACAATGAAGAACATGGAAGCAACAAGGGAACTACCTATCTTTAATGGAACGAATTTTGGTTTTTGGAAAAAGAGGATGTCCTACTATCTAATGTCTCTTGGTCCTAAAGTATGGCACTCTGTTCTGGATGGGTACAAAGCTCCCGCCAATCTTCCAATTGATCAAGATGAAAAAAGAGCCTACATTGCTAATGCCAAAGCTTTGAATTCCATCACTAGTGGAATTACCGATTTTGAATTTACGAAAGTCATGAACTGTGACTCAGCCAAAGAAGTATGGGATAAGTTGGTTTCTCTATATGATGGTGACTCCAAAGTCAAGAAGGCAAAGCTTCTAACCTATAGAAGACAATTTGAGAGTCTGAAAATGGATGATGAAGAAGATATTGCATCATATTTCCTCCGAGTAGCTGAAGTGGTTAACTCTCTTAGAGGACTTGGAGAAAATATTGAAGAAAGCACCATTGTTCAAAAAATCCTGAGATCGCTTCTTGACAGATTTGACTCCAAAGTAAGTGCCATAGAAGAAATGAAGGATATAGATACTCTCAAGATGGATGAACTCCATGGAATTCTCATTGCCTATGAGATGAGAAAAGGGAGTCCAAATTTCAAAAAAGCAGCCTTCAAAGCCTCAAGATCTATAGAAGAAGGAAAAGGATGGAATTACAACAGCGATGAATCTGATACTGAAAATGAATTAACTCAATTTGTATGAAGACTAAAAAGGGGATCCAAGCTAAAATGTAAGTACCCTCTTATTTGTTTCAATTGTGGAAGAATAGGTCATTACGCTGCAAAATGTCCCCATAAACATGATAGTGATGATGAAAAGGACTCTAAAAGGATGATGTACAAAAAGAAAGGGTTTAATAAGAAGAACTTATTTTCCAAACAAGATGAGTCCGATGAAGATGAATTTGTAGTCATCAAAAAGAAATCAACCAGAAATATGTGTCATCACAAAGAAAGAGATGATAAATCAGATGAGGAAAATGATTATGTTGGTAGCAAAGAAACGTAATTCATGGCATTTACAAATGATGATGACTCAAAACTGGCAGATGAAAGAAACATGGATAGTTTGTTGATGAATGCCATTGAAGAAAATAAGAATCTACAAAAGAAGATAATTTCTCTCAAAATAGAAAGAGAGGAAGCAAAAAGAAGGGAAGACTTCTTTAAGCTAAAAGAGAAGGATGATATTTGTGAAAAACGTGAAGTTGAAATAGTATCTCTAAGAAAGGAATTAGAGCAAGTCAAAAGGAGTTTGCAAAGCTCTCTAGCTCTTGACAACATTCTTAATACTCAAAAACCTCAACATGACAAGTCTAGAATTGGTTTCAACGGAGAATCATCAAGTACAAAGAATAATGCCAGAAGTTATGCTGATGTACTCTCTCACCATCCTAAAGAAGAAAAGTCATCTCGTCAGGAACAAAGTCCCATCTCAAAACCAAGAATTGAAGAAAGAGCAATCAAGGAAGAATGTTGATTCAAGCTATGGATACTAAAACAATAACAGTATCAAACTATTTTTCTTAGGCATTTTTACAATTGTAAAACTTTGGGCATCAAGCTAAACATTGCAAGGCTCATAAGAACAAAGCACCAAGATTGGAAAATCAAACAAACTAACTACATGGTCCTAAGAGCAAGGACAAATCAAAACTCAGTAATTCTTTTTCATCCCTTGGCCAAGTTTTTGATCCGTCTTACTCATTATGTGATATCCAGGATCAGCACGGAACAAAATTATCCTCAAAAAAGGAGAAAGCTAAAAACATAGATCTCAAAACCGATAAATGTGGCCTAGCTCTATGTGCTCATAGTGAATAAAATCATTTTTTCGTGGATAGTGGATGCTCGAGACATATGACAGGTGACCAAAAGAAGTTGATCTCATTGAATAAGAAAAATGGAAATGTATCCTTTGGAAGTGGATCTGCTAAAATCACTGGAAAAGGGACTGCTACCCTTGTTAATGGACTAGGAAAGGCTCAATATACCTTGCTGGTAGAAAGGCTCAAACACAATCTCTTAAGTGTCAACCAGATTTGTGACCAAGGACATAATGTTGTCTTTAGTACAAAAAATTGTGAAATAAGAGACTCATCCTCAGGAGAGCTTGTGGCGAAAGGAGTAAGAACACCAAATAATTTTTACATTATTAGTATAATTCAAGAAGATAAATGTTACTTAAGTCAAACAGATGAAATTTGGTTATGGCACAAGCGATTGGGGCATACAAGTTTTGATAACCTAGTCGACATCAGAAAAATTAATGCAGTAAGGGATATTCCAAAAATGTGAAAACCAAATCAAGTTGTATGTGGCCCATGCCAACATGGAAAGCAAACCAGAACTAGCCACAAAACTAAGGAGTTCTCAACAACAAAACCTTTGATGTCTCCAACTTTGCAACATAAGGTATGAGGGGATCCTTGATAGATTCTATAAGGATCCTTTGAGCCCTTATTTCTCCTTTCATATATTTAGCTAGAGCTTGAGCTTTTTCCTTTGGAGGTTTAGTGACAGAACCCTTAACATTTCCAATGACTTCATTTTCTATGAGGATCAAATCTGTCATCTTCTTCCATGCAAGAAAGTTCAATGACCCAACCAATTTGTTGCTCTCCTTGCAAAATGAAGTCATTTTGATAGATTCAAACATAGATATAGAGATACTTACTTGTCAAGTGAAGATACTCCTAGATGATGAAATCTTCAACTTGATGCCTTACTTGATGATGTTGATAATAGAAGATGTCTTCCTTCAAGTATGCTTTGATAGTGATCCTTGACTCAAGAGGAGAAAGATCACCTTGATTCCTTGATGATGATGGAAGTACTTCTTCCTACTTCTTTGAGATGTGGAGGCTTCAAGATGCTTCATTGTGTAGTCCTTCTTTGAGAGGAGGAAGGGTCCTTGAGATCTTCTTTGTGATGATGATTGAGAAATATATGAACTTCTCAAGAGTGCTTCAAACGTAGAACCCTTCCTTGGATGAGCTAGGGTTTAGAGGTCTTGTTGTTGTTGTTGCTTGTAGATGGTGTGATCCTCGAAATAGTCCTTCTTGATGGTTTGATGTCCTCTTTAATGCCTTGACCTTTGATATTTCTTTTCACAAGTAGCCTTTCCTTGTCTTGTCACCTTAGCTCTGATACCATGTTGAGAAATCTAGGGCAGTTAGATTAGGTGATTTCTCTTACTTTGATAATTGTTTGTGATGTATTTTTACTTATCTTAATTAGCTTCTTCTTTCCTTGATTATATTTAGTGTCCTTATCATCAAACAGCTATCAAATCATAAAGAACAATGAGATAACAGGACACAAGATGTAGGCAATCAGCCATGGCCCAAACATCTCTACTTAAGAGGAAACCCACAAGAATTATTCTCTTCCTATAGAACTTCAATCGACAAATTCCAAGGCCTATGACCCTTGAACAAGATACCTCCAAGACCAAGTTATACCTTTCCTCCTTGATGAGATTTCCTTCCAACAACTTCGACTTCAACAAATTCTGAAACTTCGACCCCCCAACAAATTCTTCTGCAACTTCGATCCAAAGTTTCTCCTGCAACTTTGACCCAGCAGTTTCTTATGCTACTTCGACCCCAGCAACTATCCAGCACTTTGACTTGCCCATCAACTTACCAGCACTTCGACTTGCCCACCAACTTTCCATCACTTTGACTTGCCCAACAACTCAACTTTCCCAGCAACTTTAGAAAACTTAACACAAGAGAGAGAGAGAGAGATCCAAAAACTTCGATCTTGCTTCTCTTCTTCTTTTTCGTCTTTTTCCAGCTTCTTTCTTATGGAGATTGAACTTGCTTGTTGTGTTTCCAAATGAGGTTGAGTTCCTTCTTATTTATAGGCTTTCTAGGGGTACGAATGGCTTCCTTGAGGCCGACTTGATCTTTCATGTAGGCTGACTTGCTTGAGGCACAATGACAAGTTCTTGGAGGGTCTTTGACTCTAATTTGACTCAACTAATTTTTTCTTTACAATATGTAACATGCCCAAAACGGTCTTTCATACATGACAATGACTCTTATGACTTGTTGACTCAAAGACAAGCCCTAGAAGCACTCAATAGATGCTTGACCTAAAAATAAATTTCCCTTTAGCATGAAACCCATGCCTAAGAATGACAATAATAAATTTATTTTTCTCCTTACAATAAATACATAAAATCATGATTACATATGTCATTATGAAGACCGAACCTAGTTACATATTTCCACAATCTTTACCTGCAACACGAGGGACTACATGATCCCGAAGTCCATCTAGGATCATTCTCTTGGTCTTAACCGTCTGCCCTTGGAAAAGCCTTAACTCATTTGGATCTGAAGGTTCTGCAACACCTTTCTCTGCATAATCCTTTAGCCCAAACTCATCCAACAAGAACATTAATGATTATCTGGACTTTCCAAACACCAAAATTTGCAGCGCCATCAAATCTATCCCGCTCTCTCAATCCTACTCCTGTGTGTGTCATCTTTCAAACTTGAACGTTGTGTGCTAGTCGATTCTTGTTCACGTCTCTGATACCATGTGGAAAATAAATGAAATTTTGCAACTACTAATATGAAAAATCTAAAAACTACTTTCTTTACATACAGACAAAATTTCTCTACTAAATTTTGCAGCGGAATAGGAACAGAAATAAACACACCATCTCAATAATCAAGGCACAAAATTTTTTAGGGAACCCAACTGGGAAAACCCTTTGCTTGCTTGAGAATTTTATTGAAGAAATTTGAGCAATAGATCTCTTACAAATACAAATTGTTTCAATAGAGAATACAATTTGATTCCCTCTGCTTGTACTAAGCCGAAACACTCCTTGCAAGACCCCTTATTTGCTCCTCAATTTCCTCCTAATTCCTTGTGCATAGGCTACTCCTAAATTCTTGCGCAATTCCCAAGGAAATTCCTCTCTCCAATAATGCGCACAAGCATCTCTTGCCACTTTTCTCACAAGTTCCACACATAAACCTGTGCAACCTTCTCACAAAATTGTGAGCTCTATCGTCGTGTCTCACCAACTCGTGCTCACAAGATAATGATCAAATCTATGCCTTCGTTCCTCCTTTTAAAGGCAATTTGAATGGCTAAAGTTAGCAACTTGTTATTTCTGCGAAGTCGAACTGGTGATTGAGTGAGTTAAGTGAGTCTAACTGACTCGTGTAACTCAATCTGCCCAAATTTAGACTTGTAACTCACGCATGTTGGCTTCCATAGCTAACACACACTAAAAGACACTAAATTGATCCTTCCACTTCACCGTATTAGTTAACTGCCTCATAACTCGTCGTAACTTTTAGGAATGAATCCTAAATTATAGGAACTAGTCCTAACTTACAGGGAACTCAAGCATGCTAAGGAGAAACTCGTTGCCACTCCTTAAATTAAGGCACAAATCAAGGAACCCTTTCTCGCTATCATTTTTAACAAATATAGCATGAGTCATTCAAGGGTTTGAGAGACTGTCATTTAAGACTAATTTTGAATTGTGGCCACATGGTCCTGGAACTACTAGTTCAGAAGAGGGAAAAGGAAAAGTTGCTTCCTTAATCAAGAAGCAAGGAGTCGATATGAAAGGCATCTTGAATGCAACTCCAAAGAAAGATGAAGTTCCACCTTTGCTAAAAGAAAATGGGAAGATATAGGTATGGTTGGTTAACAACAATACTAGGGTTCTTGTTTCAAAAGAGGAGGTTGGAAATTTTTTAATCAAGACTACAATATCATTTTGTATACTTACCATACAGAAGGAGACTAAAAAGTGGATTATTTTCTATGCCTATGGCTAGGGTAGCAAACTACACAAGAGAATAAAACAACAACAGCTCAAATGACGAACCCAATAGTTCTTTCTTTGAAAGGCAGACCCGTACAAGGACGTCTTGTTCAAGGACAAGAGCCAGCCTAGTTTATTGCTCGGTTTCCAAACCTAGCCATTTTAAATGGTAAGATGAATATCGGCAAGATAAAAGACAATGTAGAGAACAATTCAATGGATAAGACAAATATGGGAGATTGTTAGTCCCCATAATACTAGTGTACCCCCATATTGTTATTGTTGTGCCCCATGTAGCCCCCATATTGTTATTATTATGCCTCATAGAAGCCCACTATTACTATTGTTGTGCCCTTACATTATTATCGTTATGTAAGCCATGATTATATTGTGACCCTTTAGACTCATATATGTACCAAGGAGGTCTTATCATTTTTATCACCAATAATTGTTAATTTATGTGATGTAAAAGGAGGTTGCCCCCTCGAAGAGACATATGTTCAAGTCGTTGATCTATTGTTTCTTCTGTTTTTTGATCTGGCTACGTAACATTTGGTATCAGAGCTCTGGATCCTAGGATTTCGCTTCTTCAAACAGGTCATCTTTGCATTTTCGCTATAGATTTTTTTCTGTGAGGCTTCAGAAGCTAAAATTTTGACCACATGGAGCCGACATCTTGATGAACATCGTGTAAAAATTTCAGATCTTGGTTTGCTATATTTTCGAAAATATGGTCCAAGAGAGTTAAGGTTTCTACATGCTCAAGAATTCAGTCACAAACAGGTGTTCTGGGAAAATCATCATAACTTTCTCTTCGAGCATCGGATTTGAATTTCATAAGAAGTGACAGAAAATGCACGAACTATATTTTTTCGTGTATAATCTTAAGGGTTGAAAGTTAAAATAGTGACATGTGGCATACCGTACAAGTTCGCTCTACTAAACCAGTCCATAATCAGGTCATCTAGGGAAAATTGGAATAACTTTACCTTGAAGAATCCAATCTTAGTCTAACTGGTGGGGTTGGAAAGAAGACACTGAGGGTTACCACAGAACGAAATTTTCAGACTTTGGAGAGCCGAAATTACAGAGATACAACAGTTTTAAGATCGAGCTCCTAAAATCAAGAAAAAGGTATGTATTTTTTTAAGTTTGCATAACTTTTGTTTGAAAATTTAGTTTGAAGTGATTCAAAGGGCATATTGAAGCCATAGATATCATTATTTATTTTAAAATGCCTCGAAACAAAAAAATGGATACATGTAGTAAGCTAATAGAAAGCTCTAGTATGACGCATGAAGAAGAAGAAATGCAATATGATATATCAAAATTACGAGACTAAGTGCAACAAATTTCGCTCTCACGAAGAGTAACCAAAATGAACTGGAAGCTAAGATGAATTGTTTGAAGAATGGTTTAAAAGCAGACATGGAAGGTTTGAAGGATGGTGTAAAAAAGAAATGAAAAGGGACCTGGAAGGTTTGAAGGAAGGTTTAACAAAGTTGCTACAAGAAATGCTTCCTAATGGTAACAAGGTAGTCCATGAAACTCATGAAGAAAACAAAAAGAATGTGAATCATGATTTTAGAGAATCTAACTCAGGGTTGAAGATCAACCATATTCAAAAGATCGATATGAGGAAGTTTGATGGGAAGAATCCGATAACATGGATACTATAGATGGAGCAATTCTTTGATCTACATGATGTGCCACACACACAAAAGGTAAGCATTGCATCTTTATATTTAGAACCCAATTAGTTTATGTAGTATCGATGGCTTTGTTATGTGGTATCGATGGCAACTCAGGGATGAATTTCCTTTTTTAAAATCTCATTTCTGAAAATTCTGGAGTGACTTTCTAAAAATAGAAAGTCATGTCTAGCATCTCAAGCATGACTTTCCAAAAATAGTAAATCACCTTGTTCAATCTCGACTTAATCATCAATATTATTATTATTACTATTATCCTTTATGATACTATTATATTATTATTAAAAGGAAATTCATGTCTCTCAATCATCGCTCTCAATCATGTCATATGTAACTCCCCTCAATTAATGCATATGTTACTCTCTCACTTAATGGATACGTGACACTCCCTCTTACGCACTCACTAAAAGCATGGCATATTCCTCTTACACACTCATTAAAGCATGTCATAAAAGATTCATCTTATACGCTCTCTTATGCATATGTTACATTCTCTCTTTCATGGCATAAGTTACTAAGGCATGCGTTGATCTCCTCTATGGCATAAGTTACTAAGGCATGTGTACCTCCTTAATGGTATGAGTTACAAAGGCATGTATACATCCCTAAATGGCATATGTAACTCTTCCTCAAGAAATGCGTATTGCTCCTCCTTTATGACCAAAATTTGTTGCTCCTCCTATAAACATGTATCTCATATCATCTCATTCTCACTACTTGTGCATTGTGAAAGAAGAATTCGAACTTAAGAGAGAGAATTGGAGAGACTTGAAGAAGATTGTGAGAGAGAGACTTGGAGAGTAAGAGTAGGACCTGGTGAGCCAAGGTTGATTTAGTGTTTCGGTGTTTCAGTGTTGATTTAGTTGAAGGGAAGGTTGATTCAGTGTTTGCATCTGCTACTGCTACCAGTGATCTTTATGCTACAACTTGTTCAGATTTGGGTGAACTTACTCATTCTCTTGATCTCTCATTGTACTATGAATCTCCACTGAACAATTGATATTTAATAGAAGAATCTGGTTGGGTTTTCCCCTTGTGAGTTTTCCCTGGTCATTGGACCTAAATTCTTTCTGTTCTTAGTTGTATTTTATTGTGCATTTGGTTTATGTTCCATCTACAATTGCTTAACTAATATTGCAGCAAAAAGAAGTTTTTGAAATAAGTAATTGTTACAGCATAGAACATGAGAATTTCAACATGATAAAAAGCTAGTGTTGATTACGCTTGGAGGTCTTTCTCCAACTTCGGAAACTTTTATTACTACCATCAGCAACAATGATATGTTTCCCACATTTGATGAGCTCTTGGGAATGTTCAATCAAGAACAGGTCAAAATGATTTCCAAAGGAAGAATTCCCAAGCATGAAGAGGGAGAACCTACTACCTTTGTTGTCCAAGACAAGAAGTAGGAAGGGAAAAGAGGTCATCACTTTTCAACTGCTCCTAGATCCAACAATTCCTATAAATGGAACAAGGACTTATCAAAAGTTCAATGCTACAATTTCCATAAGCTTGGCCACTATGCTCATGACTCCCCAGAAATTTAAAGAGCACCAAGATCCAACCAATGTTTTAAAAACCGAAACCGGTGACCGGACCGGTGGACCTAATGAACCGGGTTTCTAACCGGAACCGGTCTAACCGGGAGTGGTCAGATCTCAATGAATCGGTTTTAAAAAAAATACATTAAATAATTATTTTTTAATAAAAAAAACTATTTTTAAGATTTGCAACCATGATTCCAAGCCAATAGAGACAAAATATGCAAAGTTTTCTCATTTATATACCATGCAAAGGTGAATATATCAAAATTGCACCGAGTGCAATACATATCATCAAAAAATACATAAGCAATGAGGCTCCAAATGGCCCATAAAGTCCAAAAACAATGCTACAAGCTATGAGGCCATTGGCCTAATACAAGACTACATATTAGTGATCAATAACATGATCACTCCTCATCATAATCAAAATCATCACCACTACTAGACAAGGAATCATCAACATGAGCTACATAAATAATATGGCTCAGAGTTTGAGGACTCCTAAAACTTCTCTACAACTTTAGTAGTAGTAATAGTAGTAGCAAAAATAGACATCAAAACTACAAATCACTCAGCAACATGGTCTCTCATGAAACTCATCATTGATTCATCGCTACTAGAAATGGGATCATCAACAAGAGATACATAAACATCATCTAGCTCAAAGTCTTCACACTTGGATTGCTCAACCTTATAACATGATAGAAATTGAAAAAGTTTAACATGCCTAACCAGTGATTTTGGTTTGAGTGAAGGGTTCATCTCCTCAACCTTAAAATGTGGTAGAAAAATATTAGCATGCCTAACCAGTTGTTTTCCTTTCAGTGAAGGGTAAATTCTTGTTAAGGCCACGGTAGGGGAGTTCAACAATCAATACCACCAACATCAACAAAGTTCAACAATCAATGCCACCAACATCAAGGTTCTTAAATGACTTCATGCTCTTGATCAAATACCAATCTCGTACCCTTACACATGATAGAAACAAATGGAAACATTGCAAACCCCCAAACCATGAAACCCTGAAAACCATTAAGTCTGCTGAATTTTGAGTGAAATCTAAAATTCTAGTTTCTCCACATGAAATCCAATGAGGACGAAACCACTCTTAAACATCCTGAGTCATTTCATGGTAATGTTAAAAATTTAAGTAAAAGGACTTTTACTTTAAGAATTTAACATTACCATTAATTGCCAAGAGGATGGGTCAGGAAAATGAAAGGGTAGGCAAAGTCAAGTGAAGCCCCCCTTGCCCTCCTGAAATGGTAGCACAAACTTGAGCATGGGACACCTAACCGGCCGGTTAGGTACAAAACCGGCCGGTTTATGCATTAACCGGCCGGTTAGGTCCGGTTAACCGGGATTTTTTGGTGAGATGCCCCCTTGAACCCGGTTGCAGGGCTGGTTCCACCCGGTGACTTAGCTGACCGGCCGGTTTGGCCGGTTACCGGTTCAAACCGGCCGGTTTTTAAAACACTGGATCCAACTACAACAATTTCAGATCTGATTATAGAAAAAGAAGAGAAGCTCTTGTTGTTCGTAAAGAAAGCTATCATTCTTCCAAGAGTTCAAGGAACACACGGTATGATAATAATGCAGCTGAAACACAATCACAATACTTTCTCGTTTCTACTCTTTCTAGTTCCTCTCCTGCAGATTCTTGTGACAGCTGGTTGGTTGATAAAGGTGCTTTGTAATGTTCCCTGGAGATTAATTTCCCTATAGACAAAGTAGCCTATCAATCCCCATAGGCTATAGTCATTGATAACGGGGAAAACCCCAAAATACCCAATGTCTGGGAAATATTTGATGCAGCTGGGCAAAAAACCCAAAGTTGGGGTTTGGAGTGAATTTTATTCAATTGATTAAGGCGAGATTCCATCAAAAGAAATCTATAAATACAAGAGGATGGAATTCATTTGATCATCATTGGATTAGATCAATTATCTTGGTTTTCTTTGAGCCTGGGGCTCTGAGGGTTTTAAAACCCCTTTTTGCCCTACTAATTTCGGTGGTGAAAGATTCCACCCTCTTTAATTCCTTTTCTATTTTCCTTTCTCTTTCTTGTTTTGGCACGGGTTCTTGGAGCAGTTTTGTTGGTTCAGGAGTTAAAACTCTATTTTGTTTTGAGACTGTATATCCTCGTGTAAGCAACTTGGTTTTGTCTATTAAAAATTTCTTTGTGGTTACTTTCTTGTTCGATCTTTAGAGGAGCGAGGGTCTCATGTAGATGCCTGGCCCCTGAATTTTAGTTTAGAAGCAATGAACTACTCGGGGGTTAAGGCATCGAAAGCCGATGAAGATAGCAAGGATAGTTCATTGTATTACATGCTCAAATTTATCCATCACAAGGGAAAAGAAGATACGCACTTGCTAGAAAGATACAGACTTTCGCGCTACCCTAAAATAGGTAGTTTGAGGTTCAAAGATAATCTAAGTTTTGTCAGCAAGAACATTTGATTAACCCTTGTCAACGACGTCTTTGAGGTTGATTGAGGCAGTGGCCTCCTTATGAGGCTTGTGGTGTTAATCAAGATCATTTGGGCAGCATATCTCCTCAAAAATTCAACCGCTAGTCCAAAATTTGCCATTGAGAACAATGACACGCTATGTGGTGTCGTATTCACTCTCATGGAGGGTTCATCACCTTGAATTGAGCACAGAAGGGTCACGAGTTCCCTGACGAACATTTTCGAGTTTCTCGATTAATCTTGTGGTCACTCGAGTCCTAGATCGAGCAGCCAGTTACTTTCTATCTTGAAGTACCATCATACAGAAGGAGTTTATCCAGCATAAAAAAATCTAATCACGAGTTGGAAGTGTTGTTGGGTATTCAGTTCTTAGTTGACAGGAGATCGGTTTACAGGTCAATTGGGGAATGTCTCATCTACATGGAGTTTGTAAGTCGGCTTCCCAAATTTATAATAGAGCAAACTAAATTGAAGGTTGCGAAGGACCACTAAAGAATATCAAAGGCAACGCAATTTCTCTGTGGGTGGTTTGCCAGTGAATGGGAGTGTGTGGGAGTTAGGTGTCTTGAGCAGAAGATTTCGCTAGTGTTAGTTGTCGGGAGCAGCTCCCAAGGGCATGCTGTTGTGTTCATTTGTGAACTTGGACTATTTTGATTTTGATTCTATGTGGCGTCGTATTCACTTTGAAATTTGATATATTCCTTGTGGACTTAATGTCGTAGGGCCTGTTGGGCCATTAACTTTTATATATTGGAACTGTTTTGGAAATATTAAATGTTTATTATATGTAAGGACTTAGCACTATTTATATAGAAAGATATATCATTATATTGAAATGCCTTGTTATAGTCAAGGAAAAGTCTTATTGTTACAAGGGAAAAATTTCCCTAGCACACAACATGCTTCAAGACACTTTATTGGTTATGAAGAAGTTCTCTCAAATCTGGTTGAGAGAGAGACAGATCTGAAAATCATTCTTGGAGATAACTCTACATATCCTATAAAGGGATCTGGTTCTGTTTCTTTTCATTTGGATCAAGGTAAAACTATATCTCTTCAAGAAGTTTTGTATGTACCTGCTTTGAAAAAGAATCTTATGTCTATATCTATCTTAGTAGACAAAGGAATGAAAGTTGTTTTCATAAATGGAAAAGTTCTCACTTGGCCAATGAGATCTATCATGAGAGATGCCTTCACTCTAGGATCAAGATTTGAAATATGCGTTGATTCATAGCAACAATCATCAATGTGAACTTTGGCACCAAAGGTTTGTGAAAATTCCTAAATCTGGAATCCTATTGCAGCAACTAGAAAATATTCACCTAATGTTCATTTTAACTTAACAATTTATTTGCAGTTTTCTACGGCAAACACTGAATACATCACACTGCAACCTACACAAATATAAATATACTGTGGAAACAAATATACAGCGCAGGAAAGAAATAAACACACAATCGACACCGTTATTTTTGGACAATGTCCCCGGAAAAACCCAATGTGGGAAAATCGGTGTAGCAGCTAAGGGTTTGTATTATTATGCAGTAGTTTCTAAATACAATCTTGGATGCCTTACTGGCTATCCAATACAGAGAATATAACTATCAGAAAGTTGGTGAGAAAATAACCTCAGACTATCACTGACGAACCGACACTGATTCAACCTCTGAATGGCTAGCCCCACGCTGCCTATGCGTCACAACTAATAGGGACTACGTCACTCCCTTGGTTGATCGATCTGCTGGCTGGATGCTCTGATCTCTGACCCTCTGGTCTCACACCCCGGCTCCTGGCACTAGATCAGGACTGCTCAACAGAAATGTGGATCTCCTCTCAGGCTCTGCGCTGCCCAACGTGGATCTGCATTACCTCTTTGGATCTCTCTCTGCCTTCTCTATGTTGCATTCACCAGATCAGGAAAACTTCCACCAATCACTCTCCTTACCCCTCACTGCAAGAAACCTCCTCGGTCTTCCTCCGACAACTGCTGCGCTACTCTCTTGAGAAATCGATCTCTAGATCTCTAATTCGATGTATCTTCCAAATGCCCATCGAGCCTCTCATTATAATCTTCTCGTTGAACATTCAACAGCCCAGATTAATTCCTAATCAATGACTCAAATCATCTTGACTCGATCTTCGTCTTTTTCTATAAGATTCACACCCAGTTTCATTAAGTACCCTTTAATTATTTTAATTTCCTAAGTTTAGACTTAGGCATCCATTAAAAATAATTAATTATTTTAATAAAACTATCTCTGGGTGGAATTTCCCAAAACGATTTCTAGGCCTTGGAGGATGCATGTGTCCTAGCCTCCTTGCAAATTTAAGGCTTAGAGCACATCCGATGCTACCAGAAATCAACAAGGTTCGTTCATATGCACTATAAAGCATGGCCTCATGTTAGAAAGATGGTTTTCGGAATGCCTGAGATTAGAGTGGATCATGATGGGGTTTTCCAAGGGTGTGCAAGTGGAAAGCATGTAAAGGGACCATTCCCTTCAAGCAAAATCAAAACCAGTCAGGTACTTCATCTTATACATTTTAATTTATGCGGATCTATGTCTGTAACTTCTCTTGGTGGCTACTTGTATTATATAATCTTTGTGGACGATTTTTCTCACAAGACATGGATTTTCTCTTTGAAAACAAAAGTCAAGCATTTAACATGTTCAAAGACATCAAAGCTCTGGTAGAAAAACAAATTGGAAAGCAAATCAAAATCTTCAAATCTAACAATGGAGGAGAGTTCACTTCAAATGATTTCATTGACTTTTGCAAAGAAGAGGGAACCAGGAAAGTGACCACCATACCATATAACCCAAAACAAAATGGTGTGGCTAAAAAAAAGAACAGAACTATCATGGAAGTAATCAAAGCTATGTTGCATGATCAAAGCTACCAAAGTTTCTATGGGAGAAGCTACTAACATTGTTGTCTATGTCCAAAATAGATCTCCACATCGAGCCTTAAACAACAAGACTCGTGAAGAAGTCTTCACTAGTGAAAAGCCTGAGGTTGGGCACTTGAGAATTTTTGGTTGCCTTGTCTATTTCATGTGCCAAAGGAAAAGAGGAACAAACTGGAAGCTTCAGGTAAGAAAGGTACGTTTGTTGGTTATTGTGAAAATTCTAAAGCTTACAGAATATAATACCTGGTCAAAGAACTATAGAGTTTAGCAAGGATGTAACATTTGATGAAGACACGGCTCTTGGAAAGGAAAGAGACACTCCTCTTCCTCGTGCTAATCTTGATAGACAAGATGAAGCCTTTGAAATTCAAGAAGATCCTGAGCCTAAGCCTGATCTTGCTGATGAACCCATGGAGACCATGGACCCCTTGGATCCTCCTGCTAGAAAGAGACCAATATGGCTTCGTGACACTCTACAAGATGTTGATAGGCATGTTGCCCCCAAAGGAACCTTTAGAGAAAGCAAGAAACCATGTCAGTTGCAGAGATACATTGTAACCATGAGCAACATTATTCAGGCTGAACCACACACTTTTGAAAAATAATTGAAAGATCAAGTATGGAAAGATGCAATGGTCGAAGAATATGAGTCCATCATATATAATGATGTATGGGAAGTAGTTCCAAGACCCAAAGGTAAGTCTGTTGTGACTTTTAAATGGTTGTATAAAATTAAGCATGGTGCGGATGGCATGAAAAATATAAAGCTAGGTTTGTGGCCAAAGGTTTCTCTCAAAAAGAGGGAATAGACTATGATGAAATTTTTGCACCTGTTGCTCGATACACTACCATTCGATCTATTGTGGCTCTAGCTGCTAGGCAAGGATGGACTCTTCACCAAATGGATGTGAAAACTGCTTTTCTGCATGGCTTCCTCAAGGCTTTGAAGTACATGATCAAAAACTCATGTGTGTAGACTAAAGAAATCTCTCTATGGATTGAAGCATGCCTCAAGAGTTTGGTATGCCCGCATTGATAGCTTCTTGAAGAAGCTTGGTTTTACCAAAAGCAATGTTGATCCAAATCTCTACTTCAAAATGGTCCAAGGTATGCCTTTGACTTTGGTATTATATGTTGATGACTTATTCTTGACAGGTGGAGAACCTCTTATCCTCCAATGTAAGAGGGATTTTGCTTCTGAGTTTGAAATGAAATATCTTCAATTGACGCACTACTTTTTGGGCCTAGAAGTATGGCAAAGACCTGATGAGATTTTCCTTTCTCAAGGAAAATATGTTGTCAGACCATTGGAAAGATTCAATATGACAAAATATAAGTCCATGAATACTCCAATGGAAATGAATTTCAAGAATTTATGTGGTGAAGTGGCAAGTATTGATTTGACAAATCCCTCTAAGTATCGATAATTGATTGGGGCAGTGATGTTCTTAGTGAACACTAGACCAGACATATGTTTTGCAGTCAATGCTCTAAGCCAATATATGATTAAGCCATCACATGCACAATACATTATTACAAAGCATGTGTTGAGATACCTGCATGGGACCATCAATCTTGGATTGAGATATATTGTCAAAGATGTGAGACTACATGGGTACTCTGATATTGATTGGGTTGGTAACTCTACTAACAAAAAGAGCACATTTGGATGTTCCATGATATCTTGGATGAGCAGAAAACAGAAGGTTGTAGCCCTTAACACGGCTAAAGTCCAATACATTGCTACTAGCATGACTAGCTATGAAGCAGTATTCGACTTGCAAAAATCTCGTGTTCCATGACAAGTCCAAGCACATTGAGATTAAAAATCACTATATCCGGGATATGGAACAGAGAGGAGTAGTGAGACTCCATCATATTGCACCTGATGATCAAAGAACTGACATACTTACCAAGCCTTTCCCGAAAGGGATGTTCTTGGTATTCATTGTTCAAAGAGAAGCTTGGAATGACGGATGTGACACTTCCTAGTGGGGGCGGTCATGGATGATCAAGAACACTGAGTTATGCTCTTCCCTCTTGTTTGAGCTCACAAATTGGAAATGGAGCTAGGAGAGCTCATGGGATTGAGGGAACTCTTGACTACAGATTGTGTGCAATCCTTGTCATGTGTTGACAAGTGGTAACCCCCCCAAAGTCTGTGGATGCAGGTGTTCTACCACTTGACTCTTATGGTAAAGCTTGGTTGTGCGTGTTCCTTGTCATGTGTTGACAAGTAGTAATCCTCCCAAGTAGAGATGAGACTTGGTTATGCGTAATCCTTCTCATGTTTTGACAAGTGGTAATCCCCCCAAGTCTATGTCAAGGTGGGAAGATCAGTGGATATAGGGTGATAGATGAATCTCCCCTATGATGATTCTTCTTCATTTGTTAATTTTGGGCAACTAGGTCCAAACTCCATGTTCAACTGCTCATATGAGTATGGTCATATTTTTGTTGGATTCCTCTTTCGGAGAAGTGCAAGATTGATCTAAAGATCATCTTGTTTGGATGAGCAGAACATATATTTTGAATTTATTTTCCACACATGTGCAAGGCCGACCAGATTTGTAATGTAGGCCCACATGCCTAATAGATGTGTCATGCACCCTCACTGATGGACATAAATTGGAGAGACTTGGAGGTCAATTTCTTATCAACTCATCACACATTCTATCATTGTGATCTGATTGGTTCAATAGCCTTTGGAGGCCTTTTCCCCTCATACGTGTGGAGCAAACCTACTATTTTCTGCGGATCTGTTTAGGGCTTGTTGCTGTAGCATTGACCATGGTCAACCCTTGCTCGTTTGACCTCAAATTTCTGCCAAAATTCCGATTTTAGGAGGCCGTACTGCTAGGCACTAAAATCGAGGAAATCTGAGCTGTTTACCAAAGCCCTAATCTGTTGCATTGACTTTTCTATTGTTGTCCTGCATTGACTTTGGGTTGACCAGCGTTGACTTGTGATGAGCAGGGTTGTGGGAGTGACACATGGAAAGTTGGGTGATCTAGAAAGGCTTTGCTGGCTTAAGCATCTTGTTGACTACCATAACGCAAAAATATCTCATATCTTTGCTGGAAAAAAGGAATTGTAAATCTGATCTATATTTGGCTCATCTTCTATTGGTCTATTATTGTGTTCTATTAGCGTTTTACTTTAATGTTTCTATGATTGCTATTTTGTATCGGACCTAAGAAAGATTGAAGTAAAAGTGCATCAAGCATAGAACACCATGGTTATCTAAATTTAACATGGGATCGGAGCTGAGGTGAAGAGAAAGTCCAAGCTTGTGTTAGAAGCAATCGTTGAAGGAAGAAATCCTATCAAGGACAAATGGCCACCTCAACCTACAAGGGTTTCAAGGCTGATGATAAATTAACTGATAAGTCTGATTATCATGCATGGAAGATGTCCTTGGATTTGGTGCTAGACGATCAAGATGTCATGGACTATGTGCAGGGGAAGATTCAAGAGCCTCCATCAAATGCAGCTGTTACCACGAAGACTAAGTATAGAAAGGGGTGAGCATGTTCAGGGCTAGCAATTCTAATCAAATCCTTTTCTTCAAGAATCAATTGAAGAATATCAAGAAGGGCAAGGATGAATCTATTCAATCCTATTTTATGAGGCTCACTGAAATCATGAATAACCTCCTAGCTATTGGGGAAGCAATATCTGATCGAGAGATGGTTCTTATTGCACTTGGAGGTCTCCCCCGTGATTGGTATGTATTCAATAGCACTATTCTTAATAATAATGTGATTCCTAATTTTCATGAAATATTGACGAGATGCACACAAGAGGAAACAAGAATGATGGAGTATGCCTCTAATGGAAATGGAAGTGACCCTACTGCCTTCGTCGATCATGCAAAGAAGAAAACCAATGGTGGCCCGAGAAATCAAAACCATGGAAGAGCAGGGCCCAAAGGAAGGAAGGGAAGATCTCACTTGTAACAAGACTGGTAACTATGCAAGAGAGTGCCCCAATAGAAGGGACTCTCCTAGGGATGATGACAACAACAACTCGAGAGGGAATGGAAATCAAAGGAACAACAGGTTCAAAGGAAGAAGGAAGGCTCCCTCTGATCGTAGTGGAAATGGGCAACCTTTCAAGAGGCTAAGAAATTCCAAGTACGATGAGTCTAATGTTGTTGATAATAAGAGAAATGAATTTATTCTTGTATCTGGCCTCTCCGTTGCATCTCCTCCCGACACCCTGGATGTCTAGTTGATTGATAGTGGTGCTTCAAGGCACCTTATTGCTTATAAAGAAGGCCTCTCTAATTTGGTTGAGAAGGATACTAATCTGGAAATTATCCTTGGAGATAATGCCACCTATCTCGTGAAAGAGACAGGGACTGTGACCCTCCATCTATCTCAAGGTCAAGTCCTCCAATTACAAGATGTGTTGTACGTACCTGATTTGAAGAAGAACCTTGTGTCCATTTCGGCAATGGAAGACAAAGGGTTCAAGGTAGCACTCGTTGATGGAAAGGTACTTATCTAGAAGAAGAACTTCAAGGAAGCTCCTTCTATTGGTTTTAGAGTTGATACACTCTACCAGGTTGGAGGAAGCCCATTGGGGACTATGTCATGTGATACAACTCTTCAAACAGAGTTATGGCACCGGAGGTTTGCACACCTTCATTACAAAGCCCTTCCCAAAGCAAGGAAGATGGTGACAGAGATGTCCGAATTTAGAGATGATCATGAAGGTATATGTCAAGGTTGTGCCGAAGGGAAGCATCCAAGGGGACCATTCCTCTCAAGTGTCACAAAAATAACTGATATCTTGCAATTGATACAATCTGACTTGTTTGGTATGCTGCCCGTGACATCCTTGGGAGGATGTTCCTATTACATGACTTTTACAAATGACTTCTCCTGCAAGACCTGGATATATTTTTTGAAGAAGAAGGACGAAGCATTCAAATGGTTTCGTACCTTCAAGGCCTTGGTGGAAAATCAAACTGAGAAGAAAATCAAAGTTTTGAGGACCGACAATGGGACCGAGTATGAGTCAACTAAGTTTAATGACTTTTGTAGAGAAGCTAGTATTAAGAGGGAGACCACAACTGCATATACTCCTGGGCAAAATGGTGTTGCTGAAAGAAAGAACAAGACCATCGTGGAAGCTGCCCGCGCCATGCTATGTGACCAAGGTCTTCTGAAGTTTCTATGGGAGAAGTTGAGAACACTGCTATGTATGTTCAAAATAGATGCCCGCATTCCGCTCTGGACTCCAAAACTCTCGAAGAACAATTCTCTGGTAAGAAACCTGATGTTTCTCATTTTAGAGTTTTTGGTTGTCTTGTTTACTTTCATGTGCCGAAAGAAAAGAGAAGCAAGATGGATGCTTCTGGAAAGAAGGGAATGTTTGTGGGCTATAGTGAAACTTTGAAGGCATATAAAACCTATGTGCCTGGTCAAAGAGAAGTGGAGATATGCCACGATGTCACCTTCAATGAAGATGCTGCCCTCAAGAAAGTAAGAAATCTTCCTAGCTCCAAGGAAGACAAAGAAGATGAAGAAGCAGGGAAGCTGGAAGAGCCGAAAGATGACCTGATGCCCGATGTTGAAGGACCTATGGATCTTATTGATCCACCTCCTTCAAATAAGAGAAGACCCTCATGGCTCAGGGATACTCTCGCAGATGCTGAGAGACATATTGCCCCAAGGGGTACATTCCGTGAAAGCAAGAAGTCGAAGAGGTACCAAGGGTATCTAGCAGCCATGAGTACAATAGTTCAATCTGAGCCTAGATCATTTGAAGAAGCCATAAAGCATCAAGTTTGGAAGGATGCTATGCACGAAGAATATGAGTCCATTATGAAAAATGATATCTAGGAAGTGGTCCCGAGGCCGAAGGACAAATCTGTTGTCACCTCGAAATGGCTCTATAAGATCAAGCATGGATCTGATGGAAGTGCTGAAAAGTACAAGGCAAGATTTGTTGCCTGGTGCTTACCAAAAATACAGGCATATATTTACACATGTTTGCACTGTGGTCACATACTCACTACATCCGAACAATTATTACCTTCTTAAGACACTGCAGTAGTGATGGAGTCCTATTGTGATGTATGTGAGCATCACTGGCATGTTATTCTATAGTAGTAGGTATGGTGAGTGCCTCTCTGGGTTCCAAGTCCTGAGACAGAGATCACCCATAAGTGTTAGCAGTTCATAGCTGAAGTGTTCAGGACTAAGGTTTGTGGAGATGATGGCTACTTGATGAAGTTGGGCTTCACTCGAAGCAATGCTGATCCAAACCTTTATTTTAAGGTTGATAGAGAAAGGCCTCTCATTTTGGTTCTCTATGTGGACGATCTCTTCCTGACAGGTGCTAACCCTCTCATTCAGCAGTGCAAGAAGGAGCTAGCCTACGAGTTTGAGATGAAATACCTAGGACTAATGCATTACTTCCTAGGCTTGGAGGTCTGGCAGAGGCCAGGCGAGATTTTCCTTTCTCAAGGAAAATATGTCGTGAAGCTGCTGGAGAGATTTGGTATGGTGGATTGTAAGCTTGTGTCGACATCGATGGAACTCAACTTTAAGAAGTTGTGTGGAAACGTTGTTGGGCCCGTACTAGCAAATCCTACCGAGTATCGATAACTCGTGGGGGCCCTGATGTTCCTAGTGAACTCCCACCCGGACGCATGTTTTGCAGTGAACACTTTGAGTCAACATATGGTTGATCCTCATCACATTCACTGGATTGGGGCCAAGAATCTATTGAGATATCTTCGAGGCACAATCAACCATGGGCTGAGATACACTGCCGGGAGTTTGAGACTCCATGGATATTCTGATGCCGATTGGGCTAGCAGTGTGGTGTATCGCAAGAGCACATCTAGATGTTGCTTCACCTTGGGTTTTGCTTTGATATCTTAGATGAGCAGGAAGCAGAAGTCGGTGGCTTTGAGCACCGTTGAGGCCGAATACATTGCAGCGAGTATGGCCTGTTGTGAAGTTGTTTGGTTGCGAAAGCTCTTTAGTGAGTTGTTTGGGCATGTCCTAGATACCACCGTTATCCTTTGTGATAACCAAAATGGGATTCATCTTTCTGAGAACGTCGTGTTCCATGATCAATCTAGATTCTAAGCATATTGATATCAGGTACCACTTTATCCGAGATATGGTACAACGAGGCGTCGTAAGGCTCGATCATATAGGAATTGATGAGCATGTCGCGGATATTCTCACGAAGCCCCTGGGAAGGTCAAGTTCCTAACCTTCCGTGAGAAGCTTGGAATCGTGGAAAGACCCTATTATGAGGGTCCTTCTTGAGTTGGACTATGAGCTCTTGGAGCTCCACGGGGCTTGGGGATAGCTTCTTGGAGCTATAAGCACTCACAAGGCTAGGCTTGTCGAACCTTGTGGTGCTTTTGCCCCACCGTTATGATATTGAGTTGATTCACCTCTCTTTGATCATGCCCCGCACGCATCCTACCCATGGAGTTTCGGACTCATGGGAAGTACCTCTCATTTGGCCAATGAGGTGGTAAATGCGGATAGAGACCAATAGCAAGACCGATGGACGCAACAGAGATTGTCGTACTCTCTATGTCTAGGATGGCACAGGTCCAACACCTTGATCTGGGATCAAGTATGATGAGGTTCTTACCTCTAAACTGACTTCGGGTCAGTGAACTAACTTCGGGTTAGTATGAGACTCTTTTTGAGTCCAAGAGAGGTTTTTACCTCTAAGCTGACTTCGAGTCAGCTGAGTGTGATGTCTTTGTGACTCACCTTTGTTCTATCTAAGAACGAGAGCCAGCAAGGAAAGTTACAGCAGGATGACGCACGATGTTTGGTGAAAATACATGATGGTATTGATGGATGACACTTGTGGACAGATGGATTTCTCCCTAGTTGAGAGGGAGTGCTAATTTTGGGCAACTAGGTCCGAACTCCATGTTGCACTGCTCATATGACGATGGTCATATTTTTGTTGGATTCCTCTTTCAGAGAGGTGCAAGATTGATCTAAAGATCATCTTGTTTGGATGAGCAGAACATATATTTTGAATTTATTTTCTACACGTGCAAGGTCAGCAAGATTTTTAATGTAGGCCCACATGCCTAATAGATGTGTCACACACCCTCACTGATGGAAATAAATTGGAGATACATGGAGGTCATTTGCTAATCAACTCATCACACATTCTCTCATTGTGATCTGATTGGTTCGATAACCTTTGGAGGCCTTTTTCCCCTCACACATGTGGAGCAAAGTTGTTGTTTTCTGCGGATCTGTTTAGGGCTTGTTGCTGCAACGTTGACCGTGGTCAACCCTTGGTCCTTTGAGCTCAAATTTCTGCCAAAATTCCAAGTTTAGGAGGCCGTACTGCTGGGCACTAAAATCGGGGAAATCCGAGATGTTTGACCGAAGCCCTAATCTACTGCGTTGACTTTTCTGTTGTTGTCCTGCGTTGACTTTGGGTTGACCAACGTTGACTTGTGATGAGCTGTCTTTGAGGGTTGTCGGTGTGACACATGGAAGGTTGGCTGATCTAGAAAGGCTTTGCTGGCTGAAGCATCCTGTTGACTGTCGTAACGCAACAATATCTCATATCTTTGTTGGACAAAAGGAATTGTAAATCTGATCTATATTTGGCTTGTCTTCTATTGATCTATTATGGTGTTCTATCAGTATTTTACTTTAATCTTTATGTGATTGCTATTTGTATCGGACCTAAGAAAGATTGAAGTAAAAGTGCATCAAGCATAGAACACCATGGTTATCTAAATTTAACATCATTGGATTGAAACATCATTGTTCCAGAGCAGAGATGAGCAGAGAAAGCAAAGATCTTTGTTGTAGAAAGAAATTACTCCCTAGCTAAGAGGGAGAGTTGAAAACCAGCAACTCAGGGATGAACTTTGTTCAATAAAATCTCATTTTTGACAATTCTGGAGTGACTTTCTAAAAATAGAAAGTCGTGTCTATCATCTTAAGTGTGACTTTGCAAAAATAGTAAATCTCCTTGCATCAATTGGTAATTAAGTATAATTGAAGGAAAATCACTTAACTTATCATTAATCAATCCTAATAGTTCAATTTCGACTTAATCATCAAAATTATTATTATTATCCTTTATGATACTATGATATTATTATTAAAATGAATTACAAATCACCTTACCTTCAAAACCTCAATCACTTCACATCTCTCTCCTTGATGATTCTCATGACATTATGTCACTCTCTCTTTCTCTTAATGATACATTACCCTCTCTCTTACGCACTCATTAAAGACATGGCATATTCTTCTTCCACTCATTAAAGGCATGTCATAAAATATTCCTCTTACGCTCTCAAGCACGCGTATTGCTCCTCCTTTATGACAAGAATTCATTGCTCCTCCTATATATGTGTCTCATGTATTTTCACCTGATGACTACTACTTGTGCATTGTGAAAGAAGAATTTGAACTTGAGAAAGAGACTTGGAGAGTAAGAGAAAAATTTCGTGAGCCAAGGTTGATACAGTGCTTCAGTGTTTCAATGTTGATTCAGTTGAAGGGAAAGTTAATTTAGTGTTTGCATCTATTGTTGCTACCAATGATCTTCATGCTACACCTTGTTCAAATTTGGGTTAACTTACACATTCTCTTAATCTCTCATTATACTATGTATCTCTATTGAACAATTGATATCTAAAAAAAGAAGAATTTGGTTGGGTTTTCTCCTTGTTGGTTTTTCCCTGGCCAATGGACCTAAATTCTTTGTGTCTCATTTTGTTCTTGGTGGTCTTCTATTGTGCATTTGGTTTATGTTCTATCTACAATTGTTTAACTAACATTGTAGCAGAAATAAGTGTTTGGAATAAGTAATTGTTTCAACGTAGAATATCAGAATTTCAACAGCCATTCCAAGTCAGCGTTAGGAGGAGGTTTCGATGGATTTGATCACGGGTTTACCCAAGTCCGAAGGTAAAAGTGTCATCATGGTGGCAATGGATAGACTTACCAAATATGCACACTTTTGTGCACTATCTCATCCTTTTAAAGCCAATACGGTCGATACTACATTTATGGAAACAGTTCAAAGCTACATGTAAACCCAAGATTATTGTAAGTGACAATGACCCCATTTTCACTGGAAATTTTTGGACAAAATTATTTTCTTCTCTTGATACTCAATTAGCTCATAGCTCATCTTATCATCCTCAATCTCATGGGCAAACTGAGATAGTGAACAAATGTTTGGAATGATATCTTTGTTGCTTTGTATATGATAAACAAACACAATGGGTCAAGGGGTTACCTCTGGCAGAATGGTGGTATAACACTTCCTTCCATACCGCAGCAAAAATGACCCCATTTATGGCATTTTATGGATATCATCCACTGTCCATCACATTGTCTTTAAGAGAAAATTCTAAAGTTCAAGCAGTGCAAGATCACATCGAGCATCAACAACAAGTTCTCCAACTCTTAAAAGGATAACCTGACTCTGGCACAAAATCAAATGAAACAACAGGCAGATCGGCATCGCAGTGAAAGAAGTTTTGACGTAAGCGACTGGGTGTTTTTATGGCTACAACCATACAAACAAACATCCCTCAAGCAAGATAAGAAGGATAATAAATTATCGCCCAAGTACTATGGTCCTTAAAAGGTGTTGCAAAAGATTGATTGTTAATTTTGGGCAACTAGGTCCAAACTCCATGTTGCACTGCTCATATGACGATGGTCATATTTTTGTTGGATTCCTCTTTCAGAGATGTGCAAGATTGATCTAAAGATCATCTTGATCAGATGAGCATAACATTGATTTTGAATTTATTTTCCACATGTGCAAGGTCGGCCAGATTTATCCCACATGCCTAAGAGATGTGTCACACACCCTCATTGATGAATATAAATTGGAGAGACTTGGAGGTCATTTTCTCATCATCTCATCACACATTCTCTCTTTGTGATTTGATTGGTTCGATAGCCTTTGGAGGCCTTTTTCTTCTCACACGCGTGGAGCGAAGCTGCTGTTTTTTGCCCTGATCTATTTAGGGCTTGCTGTTGTTTTCTGTGCTAATATGTTTAGGGCTTTTCTGTTGCAGTGTTGACTAGCGTTGATCGTGGTCAACCCTTGGTCGTTTGACCTCAATCTTCTGCAGAAATTTCTATTTTAGGAGGCCATACAACTGGGCACTAAAATCGAGGAATTTCGGGCTGTTTGACTGAAGCCCTAGTTTGTTGCATTGACTTTTTTGAAGTTGCCTGCGTTGACTTTTCTGCGCTGTCCCTGGTTTGACTTGCGGTGACTTGTGATGAGCCATCTTTGAGGGTTGTGGGTGTGACACATGAAAGTGCTGGGTGATCGAGAAAGACTTTGCTAGTTGAAGCATCCTGCTGATTGTCGTAACGCAACAATATCTCATATCTTTGCTGCACATAAGGAATTGTAAATCTGATCTATATTTGGCTTGTCTTCTATTGATCTATTATTGTATTCTATCAGCATTTTACTTTCAGGTTTATGTGTTTGCTATCTTGTGTTGGGCCTCTGAAAGATTGAAGTAAAAGTGCATCGAGCATAGAACACCATCGTTATCTAAATTTAACATGGTATCAGAGCTTAGGTGAAGACAAAGTCCAAGAGTCCAAGCTGGTGTTAGAAGCTATCTCTGAAGGAAGAAATCCTATCAACGACAAATGGCCTCCTCAACCTACAAGGGTTTCAAGGTTGATGATAAATTGACTGATAAGTTTGATTATCATGCATGGTATATGTCCTTGGATTTGGCGCTAGAAGATCAAAATGTCATGGACTATGTACAGGGGAATATTCAAGAGCCTGATCAAATGTAGCCGCTGCCACGAAGACAAAGTATAGAAAAGGGGAAATCAAAGCAAAGATGATTATCCAGGATTCTATTCATAAGCACTTGGTTGCTTACATTTCTGAGCTGAAGACATCTAAGGAGATGTATGATAAGCTGGTGAGCATGTTCAGGGCTAGCAATGCTAATCAAATCCTCTTCTTTAAGAATCAATTGAAGAATATCAAGAAGGATAAGGATGAATATATTCAATCCTATTTTATGAGGCTCGCTGAAATTAGGAATAACCACCTAGCTATTGGGGAAGCAATATCTAATCGAGAGATGCTTCTTATTGCACTTGGAGGTCTCCCCCATGATTGACATGTATTCAATACCATTATTCTCAATAATAACGTGATTCCTAATTTTGATGAAATATTGACGAGATGCACTCAAGAGGAAACAAGAATGATGGAGTATGCCTCTAATGGTAATGGAAGTGACCCTATTGCCTTCGCCGCTCATGCAAAGAAGAAGAACCATGGTGGCCCGAGAAATCAAAACCATGGTAGAGCGGGGCCCAAAGGAAGGAAGAGAAGATGTTACACTTGTAACAAGACTAGTCACTATGCAAGAGAGTGCCCTAATAGAAGGGACTTTCCCAGGGCTGATGACAACAACAACTCGAGAAGGAATGGAAGGAACAACAGGTTCCAAGGAAAAAGGAAGGCTCCCTTTGATCATAATGGAAATGGGCAACCTTTCAAGAGGTCAAGAAATTCCAGATACGATGAGTCTAATGTTATTGATAATAAGAGAAATGATTTTATTCTTGTATTTGCCCTCTCTGTTGCATCTCCACCCGACCCCCTAGATGTCTAGTTAATTGATAGTGGTGTTTCAAGGCACCTCACTGGTTATAAAGAAGCCCTTTCTGATTTGGTCGAGAAGGATACTAATCTGGAAATTATCCTTGGAGATAATGCCACCTATCCCGTGAAAGGGACAGGGACTGTGACCCTCCATTTATCTCAAGATCAAGTCATTTGATTACAAGATGTGTTGTATGTACCTAATTTGAAGAAGAACCTTGTATCCATTTCGTCAATGGAAGACAAAGGGTTCAAGGTGGCATTCGTTGATGGAAAGGTACTTATCTGGAAGAAGAACTTCAAGGAAGCTCTTTTTATTGGTTTTAGAGTTGATACACTCTACCAGGTTGGAGGAAGTCCATTGGGGGCTATGACATGTGAAACAGCTCTTCAAACAGATTTATGGCACCAGGGGTTTGCGCAATTTCATTACAAAGCCCTTCTCGAAGCAAGGAAGGTGGTGACAGAGATCCTTGAATTAAGAGATCATCATGAAGGTATATGTCAGGGTTGTGCCGAATGAAAGCATACAAGGGGACCATTCCCCTAAGTGTTACAAAGTCAATTGATATCTTGCAGTTGATACATTCTGACTTATCTGGTATGTTGCCTATGACATCCTTGGGAGGATGTTGCTATTACATGACTTTTACAAATGACTTCTCCCGCAAGACCTGGATATATTTTTTGAAGAAGAAGGACGAAGCATTCAAATGGATTTGTACCAAGGCCTTGGTGGAAAATCAAACTGAGAAGAAAATCAAAGCTTTGAGGACCGACAATGGGACCAAGTATGAGTCAAATGAGTTTAATGACTTTTGTAGAGAAGGTGGCACTAAGAGGGAGAACACAACTGCGTACACTCCTGAGCAAAATGGCGTTGCTAAAAGAAAAAACAGGACCATTGTGGAAGTTGTCTGCGCCATGCTATGTGACCAAGGTCTTCCGAAGTTTCTATTGGGAGAAGCTGCGAACACTGTTGTGTATGTTCAAAATTGAAGCCCGCATTCTACTCTGGACTCCAAAACTCCCGAATAAGTCTTATCTGGTAAGAAACGTGATGTTTCTCATTTTAGAGTTTTTGGTTGTCCTGTTTACTTTCATGTGCCGAAAGAAAAGAGAAGCAAGTTGGATGCTTCTGGAAAGAAAGGAATGTTTGTGGGCTACAGTGAAACTTCGAAGGCATTCAGAATCTATGTGCCTGGTCAAAGAGAAGTGGAGATATGCCACAATGTCACCTTCGATGAAGATGTTGCCCTCAAGAAAGTGAGAAATCTTCCTAGCTCCAAGGAAGACAAAGAAGATGAAGAAGCAGGGAAGCTGGAAGAGCCGAAGGATGACTCAACTCGTTGAAAATGCAAACAAGATGATGGAGTTTAGGTGAAAGATGAAAATGGGAAGTCGCTTCACCCTAGTGGTCCAGTAATTTGGGCAAGAAGTCTATTTTTAGACTATGTCTATTTTTATTATATGGAGCATATCCAGGTTGCAAGATGTTGTCTTCTTGAGTATCGGGGTCATGCTTGTAAAATAGATGATTCCTTGTATTTTTAATTCCATAGGTCGTCTTATTTTTACAATCGCCTATCCTAAAATAGGGAAGTCAAATATTATTTACCCTTAATAATATTTTTATTCTAAACTTCGCTTACTCTCATTTGAATCTTCTACCCAGGCTATGTATGGCTCATGCATCTGACAGAGGAATTACACTATTCCTAATGGTTTGGTGAGCTCATGCATGGTTGACTTCAGTTAGGACTTCAGTGGCAGAAGTTTGGTGGAGTTGATGAGACAGTTGGTGGAGTTGTGTTCGGTTTAACTTAGTTGAATTAGTTGAGATTAGTTTAACTAGCTAATCAACTAGTAATGAGTGGAGTGAATTAAATATTATTTAATTCATTAATTAGTAACTCTTTATTCAACTCAAGAACACATCAGTTCACTACAGTGCATGGACAGTTCAGTGGAGACCAGTGAAAGAGGTAGATGAAAGGGTGAGTACAGCTATCAGTTGTGACATCAGTTGTGCATGAGATTTGCACCACACTTGGAGGCAATTGCCAATGATGATTGCGTTGTCAAGCCAAGGAGATTCGAACCTTGGATCTCTCATTAGACCAGCCTTGATTGCGCAATAGAGGCAG
This sequence comes from Pinus albicaulis, assembly GCA_034641835.2. Lineage (NCBI taxonomy): Eukaryota > Viridiplantae > Streptophyta > Pinopsida > Pinales > Pinaceae > Pinus > Pinus albicaulis. The sequence goes on along the minus strand of CM076579.1, from coordinate 390,902,102 downwards.
GCAATTAGTGGATGTGTTTTGAACCTGTGACTTGTTCAAAACCAAGCTAGTTGTGTGTAACTTCATGAGATAGTACTGAGTACTTGTGAGGAGTATTGTACTGAGTTTGTTACATGTTTTCTCCATTATAATATACACATATAGCTGTGGGGTTTTCAGCTATAAGCTTTCCCCATACATACTGTGTTAATGTGTATGATGATTTGATGTGTTATCGCTTGATTTTATTTCCGCATGTGTGATGATCTGAGTGGAAGAGATTATGTGTTGCATATAAATTCGAATTTTATGTGATCAGGATAGTCTCGATGGATAATTAATCATTATTCAGCAAATTTCTACATGGTATCGGAGCTATTGAAGCAGAGATTGATCATCACAGTGATTACAAACTTATTTCGGTAGACAGAGTCTGCATGCGGGCCAGGTAGCCTCTGGATCCATCCTTTCCTTTGAAAGGTGATATATCCAGTAAATGCCCCTGCAGTCGATCTTTGTGCTAGAAATAATTTGTTCTCACAGATCCAGAGCGGTTGAGCTTTGAGTTGGAATTCGAATTTTGCAGCAGTTTTGTTTTCTTGGTGTCGGAGTTGAAAATGTCTTTCAACGGTTTGCGACTCGAATATGCTCTTGAAGGCAGTTCGAATTATGTTGCATGGAAGGATCGCATGGAGGCAGTATTAGAAGATAATGGTCTAAAGGAGTTTGTAGATACGGATGTCCAAAAGCCCACTGATCCTGCTGAAGTTGAAGCATGGCAAAAGAAGATGGCGAAATGTCGAAGGATCCTGTTGGAGGGCGTCAAGGATCATATTGTATCCAGCCTGCATGGAAAGGCTTCTCCATTTCTAATGTGGAAAGATTTGACGGATCTATTCCAGAGTAAGAGTGACCAAAGGAAGCTGGCGCTCAAAGATAAGCTCGGGAACATCAAGATGGAGAAAGGCGACAGTATCGCCAAATACCTCACGAAGTTCACTCAATGCAAAGATGAGCTGGGAAGTGTGGGGGTGACTGTCGAAGATGAGGACATGGTCGACCTGGCTCTCCTTGGTCTTCCGAAGGCTTGGCACTCATATCAAGATAGTGTCAATGGTCGGGAGAAGCTGCCGAGATGGGAGCGCCTTTGGGCGGATCTCATGCAGGAGGAGATAAGGAGGACTACTCGGGATGGATCTTCATCAAAGGGAGCTAATGAAGAAAATTGTGCTTTGGTTGCCAAAGAAAAGAAGGGGAAGGGTAAGAAAACTTCTCATTCCGGTGCAAAGGGCAAGAAGCAGGATATGGCGAAAGTGAAGTGTTTTCACTGCCATGATCACGGACATTATGCTACCAATTGTCCGAAGAAGAAGAAAAACAAGCAAGCGGGAAGATCTGCAGATGGAGAGGCTTTGGCTTCGCAGTTCGAGCTTGACTTTTCACTGATCGCATGCTTGGTTTCAAGTGTGATGGGATCGGTGTAGTTCTTGGACAGCGGTGTGTCATTTCATATGACGGGAGATCGGGATTTGTTCTCAAATCTGGAGGACAAAGATCTGGGTGTGCACATCGAGATGGGCGATGATGGTAGATACAGTGCGACTGGTATCGGTACCATATCCTTTCAGAGGGAGTCTGGTAAACCCTTCGTATTGAAGGATGTCATGCATGTACCTGGATTGAAGAAGAACTTGATCTCTGTGGCGATGTTGGAGGATAAGGGGTATGATGTGGTCTTCGGCGAAGGAAAAGCCTTCCTGCGCAGTAAGACTACTGGAGAGACCCGGAAGATAGGGGTTCGAACCAAGAACCTTTATCAGTTGCAAGTAGATGGCTGCGCAGCAATGGCATGCAAGGCGGGAGAAGTGGTGAGCGGGGATGATGAGGGCGAACTGTGGCACAGGAGATTGGGCCACCTTCACCATGGAGCTTTGAAGATCTTGCAGCAGATTTCTACTGGGCTTCCTAAGGGCACTCTTGCGCAGTCAGATCAGTGCAAGGGGTGTACTTTAGGGAAGTATGTGAAAGCCACCTTTCACGAGAAGGATAATCGCGCCACGACGATCCTTGAGAGAGTTCACACAGACGTGTGTGGTCCTTTCTCAGTTGCTTCGACAACAAAGCACAGGTATTATGTGATCTTTGTTGATGATTTCTCTCGAAAGTGCTAGATCTTCTTCATACAGAAGAAGAGCGATACATTCGCGAAGTTCTGTGAGTTTAAAGCACTGGTCGAGAAGGAGTCGGGGAAGAAGGTGATTGCTCTAAGGAGCAACAATGGTGGTGAATTCATCTCGGCTGAATTCAAGGAGTTCTGCAGCGCAGAAGGGATTTGGAGAGAGCTCATCGCACCCCATAACCCACAGCAGAACGGGGTGGCTGAGCGGAAGAACAGAACGATCGTGGGTGCTGCACGGGCAATGTTGCATGATCAGGGCCTACCCCTTCACTTGTGGGTTGAGGCATGCAATACAGCAGTGTATGTTCAGAACCGTTGTCCTCACAAGGTTCTTGGCATGAGTACACCAGAGGAGGCTTATTCTGGCAAGAGGCCTGATATTTCCCATTTGCGGATTTTCGGATCTCCTGTCTACATGCATGTGACGAGGGATGCAAGAAGGAAGCTGGATCCAACTGCTGAAGTTGGAATATTTGTGGGGTACACTGATACACCTCACAACTATCGGGTGTATGTGCCAGACAGTCGCAAGACTGTTGTGCGACGGGATATAAAATTTCAGGAGGAGAAAGCCATGCGGTGTTCGCTTGAGAGGGAGCTACACTTGCATGCAGATGAGGAGCTGTTAGTTCCTAAGGAGGAGCTTCCGGATGTGGATCAGCCACAAGAGGAGGTTCGGGAGGTGGAAGAAACCACCCAGGCAGCGCCAACCATCAGAGGGCGCATGCGCACTACAGAAGCTGAGCGACTGGCTCGGGATGCAGAGAAGGTTGTAGGACCACCTACGGCACAGCGCAGACAGAGACAGTCACCGGATCGGTACACTGGATACATGGCTCTCGTGAGTCGGTGTGTGCAAATTGACGGAGGTACATCCTCTTTTGAAATGTTTGTGGAGGAACCCACATGGGTTGATGCCATGATCGAAGAATAGGATTCGATCGTCAGAAACAGTGCATGGGAGATTGTCCCAAGACCGGAGGGGAAATCAGTGGTGGGTTCGCGATGGATCTACAAAGTGAAGCAGGCGGCTGACGGGAGTGTGGAGAAGTACAAGGCGAGATTTGTCGCCCGTGGCTTCTCACAGATCGAGGGGATCGATTATGAGGAGACCTTTGCACCTGTCGCAAGGTACTCTTCCATACGGACGATCCTTGCTCTCTCAGCGCAGATGGGGTGGCACATTCATCAGATGGATGTGAAGATTGCGTTCCTCAACGGAGTCATTGAGGAGGAGGTGTACATAGAGCAGCCTGAAGGTTTCGAGATCTTCAGCAGTGAGTCGCATGTGTGCCGACTCAAGAGAGCACTGTACGGGCTGAAGCAAGCACCTCGTGCTTGGTACACTCGGATAGATAGCTACTTCACCGGGCTTGGATTCTCCAAGAGTGAGGCGGATCCTAACTTGTACCAGATTGTGGTGGAGGGGAAGCTGTTGATCATCGTACTGTATGTAGATGATCTGATTTTGACTGGCGATGAGCAGTTGATACTTTCATGCAAGGAGGATCTTGCAAGGAGTTTGAATGAAGACCTGGGCATCACCATGATTTGGACGGTTGAGTTTGCAGCAGTGACATTGTGTTGTTCCTAAGGCCGTGTACCTGATGGCAGTGAAGGGCACTCTCAAGCATGCCAGCAGCACAAATGGTGATTTGACACTCTCCTCTTCTTGTGGTTGGAAGAAAGAGGAAGTGTCTTCTTCCAGTGGTGGATGCCTCCATGTCTTATCGACAGTCTGTGGGTGCCTATGTATCCTGGTCAATACAACAATGATATATATTATGTGTCAACCAGCTCTTAGCAGGCTATGCTTAGCCATAAGCTACTGGAGTGGAAGGCTGCTTGCAGATGTCTGGTGGCACATGGTAGTACAGTCTATGGTCGGCTTGGGGAGGATGGGTAGCTTTCTGCTTCTTTTCAGCTCAGATTAGCAGAAGCTATGACAAAAGAGCACAGAGAAGAGGAGTTTTCAGCATTGGGTCGACAGCAGTTTCCTGGTACAGCAAGAAGCAGAGATCCGTGGCACTCAGTTCAGCAGAGGCCGAGTACATGGCAACAAGTTTGGCTGCATGCGAGGCTATTTGGATGAGGAAGATCCTCGTTGGATTGTTCGGGTTGCATTTGGAGCCTACAGTGATTTACTGTGATAACCAAAGTTGCATTAACCTCTCGGCTAATCCAGTATTTCATGATAGATCCAAACACATCGACATCAGGTACCATCATATCAGAGATTGTGTTCAGCAAAGAATCATGATGCTTTCATATGTTCCCACGGAGGATCAGGATGCCGACATCCTGACGAAGGCGCTCACCAGGAGCAAGTTCGAATTCCACAGAGGCAGGATAGGGGTTGCAAATAATCCATATCTTGCTGAGAGGGAGTGTTGAAAATGCAGAAAGATGATGGAGCTTAGTGAAATGAAGTCGCCTTCACTAAGTGGGCCCGCAGGCAAATTCTGGCGCAAAGTCTATTTTTAGACTATGTCTATTTTTAGACATATGGAGCATGGTCCAAGGGTTGCAATATGTTATTCTTGGAGTATTGGTCATGTTGGTAAAAATAGATGGACCTCTATTTTTAGACATATAGGTCGAAGTCTATTTTTAGACTGCCTATCCTAAAAATAGAAAAGTCAAATATTATTTACCCTTAATAATATTTGGACTCTAAACTTCAGTTTACTCTCTTGGAGCACTTCAGTTCGAGCTACGGAAGTGGCTCATGCATTTGACAGAGGAATTACGCTATTCCTAGGGGTTTGGTGAGCTCATGCATGGTTGACTTCAGTTAGGACTTCAGTGGCAGAAGTTTGGTGGAGTTGATGAGACGGTTGGTGGAGTTGTGTTCGGTTTAACTTAGTTGAACTAGTTGAGATTAGTTTAACTAGCTAATCAACTAGTAATGAGTGGAGTGAATTAAATATTATTTAATTCATTAATTATTAACTCATTATTCAACTCAAGAACACATCAGTTCACTACAGTGCATGGACAGTTCAGTGGAGACCAGTGAAAGAGGTAGATGAAAGGGTGAGTACAGCTATCAGTTGGGACATCAGTTGTGCATGAGATTTGCACCACACTTGGAGGCAATTGCCCATGATGATTGCGCTGTCAAGCCAAGGAGATTTGAACCTTGGATCTCTATTTAGACAGGCCATGATTTCATAATAGAGGCAGGCAATTAGTGGATGTGTTTTGAACCTGTGACTTGTTCAAAACCAAGCTAGTTTGTGTGTAACTTCATGAGATAGTATTGAGTACTTGTGAGGAGTATTGTATTGATTTTGTTACATGTTTTCTCCATTATAATATACACATATAGCTGCGGGGTTTTCAGCTATAAGCTTTCCCCATACATACTGTGTTAATGTGTATGATGATTTGATGTGCTATCGCTTGTTTTATTTCCGCATGTGTGATGATCTGAGTGGAAGAGATTATGTGTTGCGTATGAATTCGAATTGATATGTGATCAGGATAGTCTCGGTGGATAATTAATCATTATTCAGCAAATTTCTTCAATGCCCGATGTTGAAGGACCTATGGATCCCATTGATCCACCTCCTTCAAATAAGAGAAGACCCTCATGGCTTAGGGATACTCTTGAAGATGTCGAGAGACATATAGCCCCAAGGGGGACATTCCATGAAAGCAAGAAGCCGAAGAGATACAAAGGATATCTAGCAGCCATAAGTACGATAGTACAATCTGAGCCTAGAACATTTGAATAAGGCGTAAAGCATCAAGTTTGGAAGGATGCTATGCATGAAGAATATGAGACCATTATGAAGAATTATGCCTGGGAAGTGGTCCCAAGACCGGAGGACAAATCTGTTGTCACCTCAAAATGGCTCTATAAGATCAAGCATGGATCTGATGGAAGTGCTGAAAATTACAAGGCAAGATTTGTTGCCCGAGGCTTCTCTCAAAAATAAGGCATAGATTATGATGATATATTTGCACCTGTGGCCCACTATACCTCCATCCAATCTATTATTGCCCTTGTTGCTACGCATGGATGGAGTCTACATCAGATGGATGTGAAGACCGCTTTTCTGCATGGATCTATAAAGGAAGAAGTGTATGTGGAGCAACCTCTGGGGTTCTAAGTCCGTGATAGAGACACCCATGTATGCAGGTTGAAGAAAGCCCTCTATGGGTTGAAGCAAGCCCCCAGGGCTTGGTACGAGAGGATAGATAGCTACATGATGAAGTTGGGCTTCACTCGAAGTAACGCTGATCTGAACCTTTCTTTTCAGGTTGATAGAGAAAGGCCTCTCATTTTGGTTCTCTAAGTGGACGATCTCTTCCTGAGAGGTGTTGACCCTCTCTGTAATATTCCCAATTAGCTTTGCTAATTGGAATATTTCATTTTTGCTTTATTTTGCCGCTTTAGCTAGAAATAATAAGTAAAGTGAGAAATAAGAGGGGTCACCTCACTTTAGTCACCTCACTTTATAAAATAAAGTGTTTTCCTAGTAGATTGACGTTATAACTTAGAGAGGGGGCCTTGGGGGTCCACATGTGCATGAGGGGAGGCCTCAGGCTGACCCAAGGTTAACTGCGCAGGCCAAGGAGAGTGAAGCACGCAGTCAAGGTTTTGGAGGGAGTTTAGCACTATAAAAGGTGGGGCTCTCACCTCATTATGCAGGCATGATTTGATATTGATATTGAGAGCTAGACTTCGCTGCAGCATTGCAGCAAGTTGTTTAGTCGGTACGCGGCTTCTTGTTTAGTGCAACGAAATTGTCTCGGGTAGATCTCACACATAGCCTCGGGGGACTTCGAGTGCACCTTACTGACCAGGTTATTTTTACGGTATCACCCGCAACCGAGGACTTCGAGTCACCGCCTAGTAAGGTTATTTTACGAGTAACATCCTTGAGTTTCGGTGGTAATTGCGAGCGTGTTTACGGTGGAGATTTGGAGAGGAGAAACCCCCTTCTTGTGACTGCGCAGATCCAGGAGGTAGGACGCTGATCCAGAGAGGGAAGGACGCAGATCCAGCAGGAGGACTCAGATCTGAATAGTGAGGACGCTGATCCATCTGTCCAAGGCAGAGAGGACGCAGATCTGAAGAGGTATGGGCAGATCCAGTCTTGGGGGACGCAGATCTGGAGAACTAGTAGCAGATCCAGCCTTGGAGGACGCAGATCTGAGGAGATATTGGCAGATCTAACCTTGGAAGGTGCAGATCTGGAGAGATACCATCAGATCCAGCCTTGGAGGATGCAGATCTGAGGAGATGTTAGCGGTCCGGCCCTGGGTCCCGGGGTATAGCGACGGAATCCGGCCTTGGAGACGCCGGTCTGTGGGTGATAGGACGCGGTCTGGATAGGAGGACTCGGATCCAGGGCGGATGCGGGCGAGGAGAGGACGCGGTCCGGTCGGGGAGCGACGGATCCGGCCTTGGAGGGAGCGCGGTGCGGGTATTAGGACGCGGTCTGGATAGGAGGAGACTCGGATCCGGCGGAAGGACGCAGTCCGGTCGGGGAGGGACGGCGGTCGATGGCGAGGATCTTGTGTGTGGGGTTTGGCAGCGTTTTTCAGTGTTTCCAGCCTTGAGGAGCTGATCATTTCATCTGGAGGTTTTGTGGCCAGCATTTCATCTGTCTTCTGCGCTGTCACTAGCAGAGACAGCGTTTTTATTGGTGAGGGTTTGGAGGACTGAGATCAGCCATCTTCTAGTCTTCAGTTCATAGCTCCATTGCATTCCAGCAGCAGCTCTTCATAGCAGATCTTCAGCCAGCTAGGACGTTGTCCTTATTTGCAGCCATTATTTGTTCTGAGAGGGTCTCCACTTGCCTAGGGCAAGGATAGGTGCACTCATCCTGATTATCTTGTACTCCTCTATATGTACTCTCAGATTAATAAAATGGCTTAGTTTTCTGGCATTCTATGTGTACTTGTTCCATGATCTGGTTCCAGCATTGTATTTTGTATATCTGTCTGGCATATTTCTGTGTATTACTGGTTATTTCCCTTTGGGGATATTACACTCTCATTCATCAGTGTAAGAGGGAGCTAGCTTCCTAGTTTGAGATGAAAGACCTAGGACTGATGCACTACTTCCTAGGCTTGGAGGTCTGGCAGAGGCTAGGCAAGATTTTCCTTTCTCAAGGAAAATATGTCGTGAAGCCGCTAGAGAGATTTGGTATGGTGGACTGTAAGTTTGTGTCGACACCGATGGAACTCAACTTTAAGAAGTTGAGTGGAAAGTTGGGCCCGTAGGGGCACTGATGTTCTTGGTGAACTCCCATCCAGACGTATGTTTCGCAATGAACACTTTGAGTCAACATATGGTTGAACCTCATCACATTCACTGGATTGGTGCCAAGAATATGTTGAGATATCTTTGGGGCATAATCAACCATGGGCTTAGATACATTGCTGGGAGTTTGTGACACCATGGATATACTGATGTCAATTGGGCTGGCATTGTGGTGGATCGCAAGAGCACATTTGGATGTTGCTTCACCTTGGGGTCTCCTTCGATATCTTGGATGAGCAGGAAGCAGAAGTCGGTGGCTTTGAGCATTGCTGAGGCCGAATACATTGTAGCGAGTATGGCCTGTTTTGAAGGTGTTTGGTTGCGAAAGCTCTTAAGTGAGTTGTCCGGGCACGTATTAGATACCACTGTTATCTTTTGCGATAACCAGAATGGGATTCCCCTTTCTAAGAATCTTGTGTTCACGTTCGATCCAAGCATATTGATATCAAGTACCACTTTATCCGGGATATGGTACAGCGAGGCGCCGTAAGGCTCGATCATATAGGAACTAATGAGCAGGTTGCAAATATTCTCACGAAGCCCCTAGGGAAGGTCAAGTTCCTAACCTTCCATGAGAAGCTTGGAATCGTGGAAAGACCCTATTATGAGGGACCTGTTTGAGTTGAACTATGAGCTCTGGGAGCTCTAAGGGGCTTGGGGATAGCTTCTTGGAGCTATATGCACTCACAGGGCTAGGCTTGTCGAACCTTGTGGTGCTTCTGCCCCACCGTTATGATATTGAGTTGGTTCGCCCCTCTCTGATCTGTGCCCTGCACGCATCCTACCCATGGAGTTTCGGACTCATGGGAAGTACCTCTCATATGGACAATGAGGTGGGAAATGTGGATAGAGACCAATAGCAAGACCGATGATGCATCAGAGATTGTCGTACTCTCTATGTCTAGGATGGCATGTGTCCAACACCTTGATCTCGGATCAAGTATGATGAGGTTTTATCCTCTAAACTGACTTCGGGTCGGTAAACTAACTTCAAGTTAGTATGAGACTCTTTTGAGTCCGAGAGAGGTTTTTACCCCTAAGCTAACTTCAAGTCAGCTGTGTGTGATGTCTTTGTGACTCACCTTTTGTTCTAAAATAAAGAGCCAGCAAAGAATGTTACGGTCGGATGACGCACGATGTTTGGTTTGGTACGTGATGGATGTTTGGTTTGGTACATGATGGATGGCTTTTGTGGACAGATGGAGTTCTCTCTAGTTGAGAGGGAGTGTTAATTTTGGGCAACTAGGTCCAAACTCCATGTTGCACTGCTCATATGACGATGGTCATACTTTTGTTGGATTCCTCTTTCGGACAGGTGCAAGATTGATCTAAAGATCATCTTGATCGGATGAGCAGAACATTGATTTTGAATTTATTTTCCACATGTGCAAGGTTGGCTAGATTTATCCCACATGCCTAAGAGATGTGTCACACACCCTCATTGATGAATATAATTTGGAGAGACTTGGAGGTCATTTTCTCATCATCTCATCACATATTCCCTCATTGTGATCTGATTGGTTCGATAGCCTTTGGAGGCCTTTTTCCCTCACACATGTGGAGCGAAGCTGCTATTTTCTGTGCTAATCTGTTTAGGGCTTTCTGTTTTCTGCGTTGATCTATTTAGGGCTTTTCTGATGCAACGTTGACCAGCGTTGACTGTGGTCAACCCTTGGTTGTTTAACCTCAATCTTCTGCAAAAATTCCGATTTAGGAGGCCATACAGTTGGGCACTAAAATCAAGGAATTTTGGGTTGTTTGACTGAAGCCCTAGTTTGTTGCGTTGACTTTTTTGGACTGTCCTTGGTTTGACTTGTGATGAGCTGTCTTTGAGGGTTGTGGGTGTGCCACATGAAAGTGTTGGCTGACCGAGAAAGACTTTGCTGGTTGAAGCATCCAGCTGATCACCATAACGCCACAATATCTCATATCTTTGTTGGACAAAAGGGATTGTATATCTGACTTATATTTGGCTTGTCTTCTATTGATCTATTATTGTTTTCTATCGACATTTTACTTTCAAGTTAATGTGACCTAAGAAAGATTGGAGTAAAAGTGCATCAAGCATAGAACACCATTGTTATCTAAATTTAACATTGGTACTATAGCATACAAATTGGAGTTGCCTGCACCTTCCCAAGTACACCCAATTTTCAATGTCTCATGCTTAAGGAAGGTTAAAGGTGACAAGCTTCAAGTTCAAACAATATTGCTAGAACTTGACGAGGGAGGAAAAATCATATTGGAGCCTGAAGCAGCCATGGGAACAAGAACCTAGCAGTTACAGAATCGATCAATTTCAGAGTATCTCATTATGTGGAAGAACTTGTGTTAAAATTGGCAACTAGCACCAAATTCCACTATGGTCCGCTCAGATGATGGAGATAATAATTCTATTGAATTCCCCTTTTCGGGAGGACCAAAATCGATCTAAAGATCGTCAAATTTGGACAAGGAAAATATTTGTTTATTCTAGAGGAAATTTGTTAAATTTGGACAACTAGGTCCAAACTCCATGTTATGATGCTCAGATTAAGAGGCTAATATTTTTGTTGGATTCCTCTTTCGGAGAGGTGTAAAATCCATATATAATATGTCTTAATCCAATGAGCAGAACATTTATTTTGAATTTATTATTCATAATAAATTATATGTGCAGGTCGGCCTTAAGGTTTCACACCCCCAGCAGATGTGTCACACACCCCAATGATGGATATAAATACAGGCAAAGTTGGAGAGCATTTCACAACAACTTAACACATCTTCTTCTCTCATTTGATGTAGTACGAGCTCCTTAGAAGACATTTCCAGCCCACACGTGTGAAAAAGAAGGACGAATTTCTGTACGGCTGAGCTGAAGGACGAGTTGCTGCAGCTAGGGTTTTGCTGGAAGTTTGACCAGCGTTGACTTTGGTCAACGCATGGTCCGAATGGGCTGAAATTTGGTGAGAAGTTTGATTTTGGAAGGCCGTACTGTTTGGCACAGAAATCGAGGTCAAAGGGTTGACCAATCTGCTGCTGCATTGACTTTTAGCTTGCTGCCCTGCGTTGACTTTTTTCTGGACAGCGTTGACTTTTTTGGAGTTGACTTGGGTTGACTCGTTTGCTGATTGGAGGACTGTTGTGACACATTCTGGGTTGGCTGACCAAGGAGACTTTGCTGGTTGAAGCATCCTGTTGACCGCCGTAACGCACCACCACATTTTTTCTGTTTCTGATTTGTCTTCTATAAGATCCACTTATATGTTCTATCTGCATTTTACTTAACTATTTGTATGATTGCTGTGAGAAAAGTAAAGTTGCTCCAAGCATAGAACATCTACTAAAATTTACATGGTATCAGAGCTGAGGTGAAGACAAACTCTATCTTTAGCAATCACCACCGGAATAAATGGGTTCCACTAGTCTTGAATTCAAGGAGAATGACAAGCTGACTGGAAGGGATGACTTCCATGCCTGGAAGATGATATTAGATCTCAAATTGGAAGATCATGATCTCTTGGATCATGTGACGGGTAAGATTCAAGAACCTCCATCCAATGCTACCGCTGCTGTTAGAAATAAGTATAAGAAGGGAGAAATCAGAGCAAAGCTGTTGATCAGGGAATCCATACATAAGAGTTTGGTTGCCTATATATCTGAACTAGGCACATCCAAGGAGATGTATGACAAATTGATCCTCATGTTCAAGGTAAACAATGTGAACCAAGTGCTATTCCTCAAGAACAAGTTGAAGAATATGAAGAAGGGCCGGGATGAGTCTATTCAAACTTTCTTTCTGAAATTGACCGAAACAAGGAACAATCTGCTAGCTATTGGGGAGACAATAGTTGATCGTGAGATGGTTCTCACCGCACTTGGAGGACTTCCATATGAATGGCAAGTATTCACAACTACCATTCTCAACAATAATACCATTCCTAACTTTGATGAGCTTCTGTCTAGATGTATGCAAGAAGAAACAAGGATGAAGGAATTAGATAATGACAGAAATGCTGCCTATGGTGCTCATTCCCGAAAGAAGAACTCTGGTGGTTCTAAGGACAAAGGAAGAACAAGGACTCAAGAAAAGAAGGGTAAGTGCTTCACTTGCCATAGGCCTGGTCACTATGCTAGAGAATGCCCCTTCAAGAAGGATTCTCCCGATAGTGATGATAACAACAACAACCGAAGGAATGGGAATCGAAGAAATGACAAATCCAAAGGAAAGAGGAAGGCTCACTTTGGTGGAAACAATCAACCTTCTAAAAAGTCCAGAAATACCAGGTATGAGGAGTCTAATGTTGTTGATAAAAGAAATGAGTATATTCTAGTATCTGCTCTCTCAGCTGCATCTCCGCCCGACACTATGGATGTCTGGCTAATCGATAGTGGTGCCTCAAGACACATCACCGGATTCAAGGAAGCACTTTCTGACATGGTTGAAAGGGATACTAATCTAGAAATTATCCTTGGGGATAATGCTACATATCCCGTGAAAGGGACAGGGACTGTGACCCTCCACTTGTCTCAAGGACAAGTCCTACGTTTGCAAGATGTACTCTATGTACCTAAATTGAAGAAGAACCTTGTGTCTGTATCTGCCATGGAAGACAAAGGATTCAATGTAACTTTCTCTGATGGAAAGGTGCTCATGTGGAAGGAGAGCTTCAAGGAAGCTATCTCAATTAGTTTTAGAGTTGGTACACTCTACCAGGTTGGAGGGAGTCCGTTGGGAGCTATGACTTGTGATACTATCCGACAAACCGAACTATGGCACCGAAGATTTGGACACCTTCATTACAAAGCCCTTCCCGAAGCAAGGAAGGTGGTGACAGGGATGCCTGATTTTGGAAATAATCATGAAGATGTATGTAAGGGCTGTGCTGAAGGAAAACATACAAGGGGACCTTTCCCCTCAAGTGTCACAAAGACATCTGAGATATTGCAACTGGTTCATTCTGATCTTTCTGGTATGTTGCCTGTAACATCCCTAGGGGGATGTTCTTACTATATGACATTTACTGATGACTTCTCTCGCAAAACCTGGATATACTTCTTGAAGAAGAAGGATGAGGCTTTCATGTGGTTCCGTACCTTCAAAGCCTTGGTGGAAAATATGACCGGAAAGAAGATCAAGATTTTGAGGCCCGACAATGGCACTGAATATGAGTCAAATGAGTTCAAAGACTTTTGCAGAGAAGCTGGCATTAAGAGGGAGACTACCACTGCATATACTCCTGAGCAGAATGGTGTTCTTTGAACGGACTATTGGTGCCGTGCCATGCTATGTGACAAGGTCTCTGGCAAAGGTTACGGCAAGGCACAAAATATTTGTGTACATTCAAAACCGATGCCCTCATTCCGCTCTGGACTCCAAAACTCCCGAAGAGGTTTTCTCTGGTAAGAAACCTGATGTCTCACATTTTAGAATTTTTGGATATCCTGTCTATTTTCATGTGCCGAAAGAAAAGAGAAGTAAGCTGGATGCTACTGGGAAGAAAGGAATGTTTGTGGGCTATAGTGAGACTTCTAAGGCATATAGAGTCTATGTACCTGGTCAAAGGGAAGTAGAGATAAGCCATGATGTCACTTTTGACGAAGATGCTTCCCTGAAGAAAGTAGTAGATCTTCCTAGATCGGAAGAAAATCATGAAGGAAATGCGGAAGAACCATGGGGATGAGACACTGCAAAGCATAAGGACCAATGGACCCTATTGATCCATCTCCTTCTTTGAGAAAAGACCATCATGGCTAGGGACACCCTCGAAGATGCGGGGTCATCTTTTGCTCTGGGGACATTCAAAAGCAGTGTGAATACCGAGGGTATCTGGGCGCCATAATTACTATTGTACAATACGAACCTGGATCTTTTGAGGGCAGCAAAGCAACAAGTTTGGAAGGATGATATGCACGAAGAATATGAGTCCATAATGAAGAATGATGTTTGGGATGTGGTCCCGAGACCGAAGGACAAATCAGTTGTCACCGCGAAATGGCTCTACAAGATCAAACATGGATATGATGGGAGTGCTGAAAAGTTCAAGGCAAGATTTGTTGCCCGTGGCTTCTCTCAAAAGGAAGGAATAGACTATGATGACATATTTGCACCTGTGGCACGATATACCACCATTCGATCAATCATAGCCCTTGCTGCTACGCAAGGATAGAGTCTTCATCAGATGGATGTCAAGACCGCTTTTCTGCATGGTGCAATAAAGGAAGAGGTGTATGTAGAACAACCTCTGGGATTTGAAGTTCAGGATCGAGACACTCATGTCTGCAGGTTGAAGAAAGCCCTCTATGGGTTAAAGCAAGCACCCAGAGCTTGGTACGAGAGGATGGATAGTTGCTTGATGAAGCTGGGCTTCACTCGAAGTAATGCTGATCCGAACCTTTACTTCAAGGTTGTGCAGGGGAAGCCTCTCATTCTAGTGCTGTATGTGGATGACCTCTTCCTGACAGGTGCTGACCCTCTCATTCATCAATGTAAGAGGGAGCTGTTCTTGTGAGTTCAAGATGAAGGACCTAGGATTAGTACTACTTCCTAGGCACAGAGGTTTAGCGAGAGACACAGAGGGAAGATTTTCCTTTCTCAAGGAAAATACATTGTGAAGCTTAAGAGATTGGGATGGTGGTGTACTTCGTGTATACCAAATCGGAATAACTTTAAGAAGTTGAGTGGCAGCGCTGCTGGGCCTATCTTGGCCAATCCTACTGAGTATCGTCAACTCATAGGAGCTTTGATGTTCTTAGTGAACACCCGACCAGATATATGTTTTGCAGTGAACACGTTGAGTCAACAGATGGTTGAGCCTCATCACTTTCACTGGGTTGGTGCCAAGAATCTTCTGAGATATCTTCGGGGCACGATAAACCATGGTGCGACATACTGTCAAGGTGTGATATAAAGTGGATATCTTGATGCAGGTTAGTGCAGCGATTGTGGTCGGATACGTAAAGAGCACATCGGATGTTGCTTCAATCTTGGTTACGCTTCGATCTCATGGATGAGCGAGCAGTCGGTAACTTTGAGCACGCGGTAAAGATACATTCTTGCCCTAGTGGCACAGCAGCAAGCGATTTTGGTTGCGAAAGCTCTTTAGTGAGCTGTTTGGACATGTGCTAGATACCACCGTGATACTCTGTGATAACCAGAGTGGGATTCGCATGACTGAGAATCCTGTGTTCCACGACCGATCCAAGCATATTGATATAAGGTACCACTTTATCCGGGATATGGTACAGCGAGGCGCCGTAAGGCTCGATCATATAGGAACTGATGAGCAGGTCGCGGATATTCTCACTAAGCCCCTGAGGAAGGTCAAGTTCCTAACCTTCCGTGAGAGTCTTGGTGTCGTGGAAAGACCCTATGATGTGGGTCCTGTTGGACGATGAGCTCTGGGAGCTCTGGGGGGCTTTGGGGATAGCTTCTCGGAGCTATAAGCACTCATAATGCTTCTGCCCCACCTTTGTGATTATTGAGCTGGTTCACCACTCATTTATCTGTGCCCCGTATGCATCCTACCCATTGAGTTCAGGGCTCATGGGAAGTACCTCTCATTTGGCCAATGAGGTGTGGAAAAGCTAGAGACTATTAGCAAAGACTGATGGACGCATCAGAGATTGCCGTACTCTCTATCTAGGATAGCACGGTCCAACCACTTGATCTGGGATCAAGTTTAGTGAGGTCTGGGACCTCTGCCTGACTTCGGGTCAGATGAACCAACTTCGGGTTGGTTGGAGACTCTTCGTGAGTCTGATAGAGGTTTCGGACCTCTGGGCTGAATCTGTCAGCCGGGTATGATGTCTTTGTGACTGACCCACTTCTGTTCTGAAATAAAGAGGCCAGCAAAGCAAGTTACGGCGGGATGACGCACGATGTTTGATTGCACTGATGGATGGAGTTCTCCCTAGTTGAGAGGGAGTGTTAAATTTGGACAACTGGGTCCAAACTCCATGTTATGATGCTCAGATTAAGAGGCTAATATTTTTGTTGGATTCCTCTTTCGGAGAGGTGTAAAATCCATATATAATATGTCTTAATCCGATGAGCAGAACATTTATTTTGAATTTATTATTCATAATAAATTATATGTGTAGGTCGGCCTTAAGGTTTCACACCCCCAGCAGATGTGTCACTCACCCCAATGATGGATATAAATACAGGCAAAGTTGGAGAGCATTTCATCACAACACAACTCACATCTTCTTCTTTCATCTGATGTAGTACGAGCTCCTTAGAAGACATTTCCAGCCCACACGTGTGAAGAAGAAGGACGAATTTCTGTACGGCTGAGCTGAAGGACGAGTTGCTGCAGCTAGGGTTTTGCTGGAAGTTTGACCAGCGTTGACTTTGGTCAACGCATGGTCCGAATGGGCTGAAATTTGATGAGAAGTTCGATTTTGGAAGGCCGTACTGTTTGGCACAGAAATCGAGGTCAAAGGGTTGACCAATCTCTTCTTTGCGTTGACCTGTCACTTGCTGCCACATTGACTTTCGAGACAACATTGACTTTTAGAGTTGACTTGGGTTGACTCGTTTGCTGATTGGAGGACTGTTGTGACACATTCTGGGTTGGTTGATTTTAGCTTGCTGCCCTGCATTGACTTTTTCAGGACAGCATTGACTTTTTTGGAGTTGACTTGGGTTGACTCGTTTGCTGATTGGAGGACTGTTGTGACACATTCTGGGTTGGTTGAAGCATCCTGTTGACCGCCGTAACGCACCACCACATTTTTCCTGTTTCTGATTTGTCTTCTATAAGATCCACTTATATGTTCTATCTGCATTTTACTTAACTATTTGTATGATTGCTGTGAGAAAAGTAAAGTTGCTCCAAGCATAGAACATCTACTAAAATTTACAAAATTCTATATGTCATAATTTTGTTTAGGCAAGAAAAAATGAAAATTTGAATTTTGAATTCTGAAAGAAGCCTGGCACTATTCTCTACATGAATGGATCCTTGGTTGAATATTGAACTTTGGGAGCTCCTGGGGGCATGGGGTACTTATTGAGCTATGAGCGACCACAGGGGGAGTGGTTCACCTTCCCCTATGATACCCCTTGGTGGTTGACATGTGTGTAGGGTGAGTGGTTCACTTTCTCCTACGATTGCGGACACGTGTATAGGGTGAGTGGTTCGCCTTCCCCTACGCTTGCAGACACGTGCATAGGATGAGTGGTTCACCTTCCTCTACTGTTGATGTCATATGAGCAGGATGAGTGGTTCACCTTCTCCTGCGAATACTCCTATGAGAGATGCATTCAGGCATCTGCTTGTATTCATGTCAATGGGACGTGGTTCATCTTTTCCCCACATATAGGAGGATCATTCCATATTATTGATGATTGAAATGTCGGTGGGATGTGGTTCTTCCTTTCCCCACTATTGATGGTTTTTGCATGCGTGTAGGAGGTGGTTCATCCTTTCCCTACGATGATTGTGACATGTATTTGTAGGAGGTGGTTCATCCTTTCCCTACAAATGACTGTGATGTGTGTTTGTAGGATGTGGTTCGTCCTTTCCCTACATGAGATTATGAGCAGGATGTGATATTCTCTTTCCCTGTTGATGTTTTTGCATCATCCTACCCATGTAGTCTGGGATTCATGGGAAGTACCTCTCATCTGGCCAATGAATTTGGAAATGAGGATAGAGACCATGGCACTACTGATGGACACATCATGTATTGTCATACTCTCTATGCTAGGATGCATGGTGTGTATCTACTTGATCTGGGATCAATTGAGATTCTACCTCCGGACAGGGTTTTGTTAGTGGAGTGTGGCAAGGTCTTGTGACTCACTCTCGATCAATTCTTCTTTATTATTCACATCAATACAGAGATGATTCATGATGGCAAGATGGCATGATGGTCTATGGCAGCAAATGGATTGACAAGAGGAATTCTCCCTAGTTGAGAGGGAGTGTTAAAATTGGCAACTAGGGCCAAATTCCACTATGGTCCGCTCAGATGTTGGAGATAATAATTCTATTGAATTCCCCTTTTTGAGAGGACCAAAATCAATCTAAAGATCATCAAATTTGGACAAGGAAAATATTTGTTTATTCTAAAGCAAAATTTATATGTCATAATTTTGTTTAGGCGGGAAGATTTGAAAATTTGAATTTTGAATCTGCCTCCAAATGTTCATGTCTAAATTGTAATAAGGAAACTCTTCTCATCTCATTTGTCACATCTATAATCTTCTGACTCATAGCTCCCTCTGAAAAGGAAACCTTGCCCAAAGAGATATCTGCAACCGGTTATAATTACATGGATGACTTTCTTAAAAATAATGGGTAAGAGAAGTTATTGATCCATACAATCATAGCCAGTCCCAGTTTTCTGAAATACTATTACTCCCTTTAATCTTAATGGAGGAAGACAGCCATCAACTACAGCTTCATCATTATAAGAACAAGATTACAGCAGCCATCTCATTTCTTGGTGAAGCCTGTAAATGAAGGTTTTGAACAGTGTTGAATCTTGATAGATAAATAACTCTTTTCTTTTGAATTCCTCCTAAGGTTCAGATATACCCAGCGATCCTCATTTCTAGCTATCTGCTTCTGAGAATTTCTAGCTATGATACAGATTTGTCCAGTACAAATTTCTGCTGAAATACGCTGTGACTTCATGTATCATCATTGTCACCTTCGTCATGTTTATAATGCAGTCATAAGGGTGCTGTTGTAGTATCTGTACTCATGTCCTGCCAATTTCTTGATGAATTTGAAGTCTCCGTACTGATCACACCTAAGCAGTACTGTCACATGAAGCAATGACAAGAATATCCCCCCTGTGGTTCAAATACTGATTGCCTCTCACTATTAGATGCTAAGTGATAATCATTTGGTGAGAACTATGCCAAGGATAGATTTCACATGGCCTTCAAGAGCAAGAATGCTTCTTGCAATACGACCTACAGATTGTTGTCATCTGAGATAACATCCCATAATTTCCAAAAGCTAGCAGTGCCCAGATATAGCCCAGATGGGTGGAATGCGAGATAAGCTAAATGACGCTCTTCATATGATTTCATCCGAAAATCTTTCAGAATTCCATAGTGCGATCAGCATAGGCAGAGAAAATGCCACATCAGCAACTTGATTTGTATGTCCCTTAAAGAATAAGTCTTAGATTCTTTTTCTGAGCAACAAAAGTGTTTGTTCTAACAATTACATACACCTTTCTCCTTCAGCACCTCAGCAGCAATAGGTACAATTGAGTTTACAAGGTTACTGATGATTTGAATGAAGGCATTAGGACTGTTGTCTGCAACAGCTTCTACCAAGGTTCTCACAATACCCGCATTGATGTTGAAAAGGTCATCTCGAGTCATGTCTGGCTTTCTTGGAACTCCTGCAGGGAGGACCACCACATCTACACCCTTCAAAAAATTTGCCAGTTCAGCTGGTCTAGTAAAATCTAGAACTTGTGCTGGAGTGTTGCAGTGGCTAAGATCTGCTGCAACACCTTTCACATTTGCAATATCATAAAGATGCAAACCAGAAATCAGAGGAGACATTTTAATCAACAGTGAGAGAGACTACCCAATCCCTCCAGCAGCTCTAAGAATAGCAACCTTAAGTGTTGATGCTCGAATCTGACCAGCCTTTGAACAGTCGGCTGATTTTCTGCTGACCTTGGCCTGCTAATAGACGACCAGGGAACCGCATTTGTCTCATGATTAGAGAAGGATGACTCAGATTCACAGGCTACACCAGCTTTCAAGTCATTGAAAAGTATTGAAAACCTTGTTGGAAGGAAAGCTGACTGCAGAAGCCTGAAGTCCAGCAGCAGATGGACAAGTTTCACAAATGGGTGCTAGAACCCCAGAGACAGCAACTGAATTCATGAACAGTGTTGCAGATGCCAGAGCACCAGCCAAGTAGTATGGAACGTTCAGCCAACCACTGACATAAACGACCGACAATTCTCTTCTACAGTGGGCGATATTCGATGATCTTCAAGCCGATGCGAGTGCCTTCAGTTCTCTGAAGAATGATGATCATGTCAGCATTCACATGCATGATCTCTTTCTAGCAGTTGATTTGTCCCGAAACCCTCATGTGCTGTAGAATAAGATTCAGCGGTCAAGACTCGTCGGATTCATTTTAGCTTGCGCTATTACCACTTCTACACTGAGATCCGCTGACTGTGGAAACCATCAGAAAATAATCTCAGTAGCCACAGAGCAATATCTTCTAACACCTTTCTGTTGATGTCGTCCAGCATCCTGATATTCGCCAAAACCAAGCAATATCTGGAAGAAAATTTCATAGGTTTGATCTTGTCGTGGTCGTTGGTCCGGACACTGATCGTAAAATCGTTCGCATTGTCGTCTCGGCCAAAAAAGGGCACATCGCCCTCGAAATTGTTGAGCACATCATAGGAATTTGTAACAT
Source organism: Pinus albicaulis (assembly GCA_034641835.2). NCBI lineage: Eukaryota > Viridiplantae > Streptophyta > Pinopsida > Pinales > Pinaceae > Pinus > Pinus albicaulis. Next base: position 390,881,266 of record CM076579.1, on the reverse strand, counting down.
TTAAGGTTGCAGGATCGAAAGTGACAATGGACACCTGCGAAATGCCAAGAATCCTATTATACTGCCCTCGCCACGATTGTTTCACCGCCAGGTAACGCACAAGGTAATCTAACTCCTCCGTCGGAACATTGCTGGAAGAAGACAACGGTTCAGGTTTGCGTCACATTCGGGCAGAGGAGCCACCAACCCCTGCCACTTAACCACTGTGTTGCGTCCGCCCTTCGACTGATCCGCCCCCAGCTCTCCATTTTTGAAGCCCTAAAGAAAGGTAGTTCACGATGATCGACCAATCAGATCTTAATTTGTCTTCCATCCTTTTATCACTCAAGGGAAGCATATTCATCAGCAGCCTCTGCTTGTACCATGCACAATTGCGATTGTCATGAATCCAAACCTGCCTTCTCAGTGATCGATCTGATTAACCTTTGAGACTGAATAGTGAAATCATTATTGCAAAGAAGCAAGACTCACTATGACAGAGATCATTGTAGAGAATAGAAAGTCCCTTCCAAAGATACAGCCTGTGTCGAAAAGGTGTCTAGAAGCCCTCCAGAACATGCACAGGCTTTTCTTCTATGACAGCCTCGAATATAGGAACTCATGTCGGCTTATATACATGGCACATATTGGCTTATCAACTACTGTATATATAGGCAACAAGGGTTACCACAGAAGACATATCACAGTTCGGATTCTCTCTGAGAATCTCGATAGGTGATCACAGTTTGGATGACACAGTTAAGGGCTTGGATATCTCTGAATTTCGAACAGACAGCTCCAGCTTGGGCTTGACTTCTCTAAGCTCCGATTTCATGTTAATTTTAGATTAACATGTTCTTGCTTAACACAGTAACTTCAAATTCCATATAAGCCCATTATACTTTTATTAGCACTGAATCATTTGTCATTGATAACAACTTAAGAAAGAACATGTATGATCGATTTAGAAGACAAGCCAAGGCAAGAGAACACAAATATATGGCACAAGCCAAGGAAAAACCCCAAGACGGGGAAAACCCTTAATCAATTCTTCTTTATTATTCACATCATTGTTCAGCAGAGCAGAGTAGGCAGAGATGGTTCATGATGGCAGGATGGCATGATGGTCTATGGCAGCAGATGGATTGACAGGCGGAATTGTTCCTAGTGGAGAGGGAGTGTTAAAATTGGCAACTAGGACCAAATTCCACTATGCTCCGCTCAGATGCTGGAGATAATAATTTTATTGAATTCCCCTTTTCGAGAGGAACAAAATCGATCCAAAGATCATCAAATTTGGACAAAGAAAATATTTGCTTATTTTAAAAGAAATTGTATATGTCATAATTTTGTTTAGGCGGGAAAAATTGAAAATTTGAATTTTGAATTTGCCTCCAAATGTTCATGTCTAAATTATCCATAAGGAAACTCTTCTCATCTCTTTTGTCACATCGATAATCTTATGGCCACTCTAAGGCAGCGAAGTTCAAGGAGGATGAATTTATGGGACTATTTTGGTAAGGGCTTTGTCCCCACGGGTCTGGATTAAGGGCTGATTGTTAGCCGCAGGCTTAAGCACCGATCTGGGTGACGTCTTGGCATATCCCTTGGATTAGGAGCTCTCCTTAAGCTTGCCGCATCCATTGTATGTAGCCACAGGCCTAATAGTCATGGATCTGAAGGTCGTAAAGCATTATTGTTGTGCCCTTTTATTATTATTGTTATGTAGGCCCTGATTATATTGTGACCATTTAGACTCCTATATATACCAAGGAGGTCTTGTCATTTGTATCATCCAAAAATTGTTCATTTATGTTAAGTAAAAGGAAGTTGTCCCCTCAAAGAGATGTATTTTCAAGTCGTTGATCTATATTTTCTTCTATTTTGTGATATGGTTACATAATAGAGATTGTGTTGCACTTTTCAAAGTCTGTGGTACAAATCATCTGGAAATGTAGTCAAAATCAAAACCCTTAGAAAAAGAAGTGTCGTGTTAATTTTGGACAACTAGGTCCAAACTCCATGTTGTGATGCTCAGATGATGATGCCAATGTTTTTATTGGATTCCTATTTCGGAGAGGTGCAAGATCAATCTAAAGATCAACTTGATCGGATGAGCAGAACATGTATTTTGAATTTATTCCACATGTGCAAGGTCGGCCTGATTTATCCCACATGCATTAGAGATGTGTCAGACACCCCCAAAGATGCCTATATATTGGAGAGACTTGGAGTTCATTTCACACACACATTTTGTGGAGGCATTTTCTTCTCTCTTGGATAGCAATGGAGCAGCGTTCGTGGTTCTGGGTTTAGGTCTTCTTGGTGCAACGTCTTTGTGGAGTATTCTTGATGAGACGTCTTGGGGTTGTGTGACACATTGGGTTGGCTGACCTTATGGAGACTTTGCTAGTTGAAGCATCCTGCGGACCGCCGTAACGCCACCATTCTTTATCTTTATTTTTGGCTTGTCTTCCATCAATCTATTGGTATGTTCTATGTGCATCTTACTTTCATTAAGCCCTAGAAGTTTAAAGCATATTTGCATCTAGCATAGAACATCTTCAGAATTTAACATGGTATCGGAGCTAGGAGAAGACAAAGCCCATCTAGTTGAGAATCTAGGGCAGCGAGATAAGGATTGTTTTCAGGTGACCGAGCTGCTGTGTAGAAATTTGAATAATTGTTAAATTATTCACCGAGATTATCCTAATCACACACTATTTGAGCTTCATGCATAATACATAACCTCTTCTACTATTGATCATCAATTTGCAGAAATATAAACAATCGCATGCGCACATTAAAACCATAAACAATCACACATATAAACACAGTATTTATGGGAAAGCTTAAAGCTGAAAACCCCCAACTATCTGTATATTATAATGATAGAGATCATGTAACAACCATTGTACAAACTCCTCACAAGCTCTCAGTACAATCTCCAATTGTTACACACTACACAAGCTCAGATCATACAAAACACATGCTCCAATCTGCTCCACCTGTTAGCTAGCCTCTACTACGCAATCCAATATGGATAATCATGAGATCCAGGTTCAAATCCCACCAGTATGTACTACGCAATCCTCATTGGCTTCTCCATCAATGTGTGTGCAAATCTCATGCACCAGTATAGTCACAACTGATAGTCACACTTGCTCTTTCACCTACCTCTTCACTAGTCTCCACTGAAACTGTCCATGCACTGCAGTTAACTGATGTATTCTTTAGTTGATTTATGAGTTAATAATTAGTGAATTAATTAATAATTAATTTACACCACTCTCACTAATTGTATCAATCAGTTAGACTAGATACAACTAGCTCAACTAAGTTAAACTGAACACAACTCCATTAACTGTCTCATCAACTCCACCAAACTTTGTCACATGAGTTCTAACTGAAGTCAACCATGCAATGGCTCCACTAAACCCTAGGAATAGTGTAATTCCTTCTGTCAGCTGCATGTGCCACATCCATGCATCAAACTGAAGTGCTCCAAGAGGATAAGATAATGTTTAGAGTCCAAATATTATTAAGAGCTAATAATATTCGACATATCTATTTTTAGACTGGCAATCTAAAAATAGATTCCGCCCAGTATGTCTAAAAATAGAAGTCCATCTATTTTTCCCGACTTGACCAACCATCCACAAATAGCATCCTGCAACTCATAGAACATGATCCATATGTCTAAAAATAGACTTTGCGCCAAAAATACCCTGCGGGCCCACATAGTGAAGGCGACTCCTTTCCACTAAGCTCATCATCTTGTTGCAATCTCAACATGCTGGAAGAAGGCTTGTATTGTTGACTGTATATTGAGTGGAGGGCTCGAACAACAGACTGAAAACTTCAGCGTATGGAAGGAACCTATCATATGATGGAACCCACAGCTGATAGGAGGGCTTAAGTGTTGTAAACAGGGGTTGAATTAGGAATGGCTTCTTGCCCTAACCAGGTCGTGGTCAACATCAGTGAAACCTACCTCAAACAGTGAGCAATACACTCAACGAATACCTCTTAAATTTCGTGGAGAAGAAGCCACAGCAAAGGAGCATAAGACAGCGTGGAGGAGCCTAGAAAATAGCGTGGGATCTTCTGTGATTAAGTTGCAGTGCTATAAGTGACAGCATGGCATTTTGAAAGTTGTTTTGGCAAGTGTTAAGGGTTGTTCTTAGGTTCAGATTGCAGGGCTGGAAGACCGCAACAAGGAGGAGAAGGACGTTGTTGTTTAAGGACAGAATTAGAGCTAGACAACAACCGCAATCCACTATTGGGCTAGGCTGCAGGCCATAGCCAGCAAGTAGAGCCTACAGGAGCTGCGTTAAGGCTAGACAGCAGCCCTATAAGGCAGGAGGAGTCTCCCTAAGGTGGACCGCAGTTAGATTGGAGGCTTGTTGTTGAGTTGTGAGGAGGTTAAATGCAGCGTGGTGTGCCCTAACCAGTGGTGCAACAGTACAGCAGTGCAGCCTGGTAACAGCAGTGATGTTGTGATGTGTATTAGATCTAGGTGTGACCAGGATTAGATCAGATTCATATGCAGCCTGCATGGAAGTGTCGTGGGTGCAAGAAATGGCAGCATATGATGCTGCAGGTGGGCTTTTGTCCCTACCTCTTCTTTGGAGGGCAACATGGAGCTGTTTAGAAGCTGTCTATGCCCAGGACAGCAGTCAAAGGTGCCAGCCCTTCTCCAAGTCAAGGCCGCAGCAAAGATGTTTTGAGTGCGGACTAGTGCAGAAAAGAGCTCACATCTAGTCCAAGGAAGTTAAGAGGGCATCGCAGCTATTAAGAGTATTTGTTTGGGCCTGTTGAGGTGACCAATAGGCTATAGCAAGTTGCTGAGCTAGGCCACAGGACATAGCCAGAAACTTGAGGCTGTTTCTGGGTTGCTTTGAAGTATTTAAAGAATTCAGATTTGTTGTAACAATGATTTGAGGAGATTGCAACTTGTTCCTGTGTGTAGAAGACTCGGATTACTGAGACAGTCACAGTAAAGAGATTTAGAATTATTGGAACAGTCACCTAGGCAATATATAAACGTGGTAGCTTGTACTTCTGTGGAGAGACTAATTTGCAAAGAACTGTGTCAACCTTGAACAGAGACACGGACAGTCTTGTGTAGCTCGAACTAGTTTCTATAACAGTGTGAAGACTCTTGCCAAGCTCTAACTGCAGCCTCAAGACTTTGGTTCATTTGTCTTTGCAGCTATAAGACCTCAGACCTGTTTCGCAGCCTTGAACATGAGATAAGTAAAGGACTTTGTTGCATCCCTGGAGGTTCAAAATTCTGAGTATAAGCAACAGCTCTCTGTGGAAAGGATCCTGAAGGGACAGTCACTGTGGAAGATCTATCCTAAGCTTCTCAAGGATTAAATCTTCGTTATTAAAGCATAATGTTGATCATTTTATGAAGAGTCGAGACAAGCATCAGAAGTTCCAGAAGTCAGTATTGATCTCCAGGGAATCATTGACACATTATTTCATCATTGTTTTGAAAGTTTCTAGAAGATCTCACTGTGACATCATTCAAAATCACTGTGAGAATTTGTGAGGAATATGTACTATTCAGGACAAAGGAACAGTGGCTATCCTTAGCATGAAAAGGAGTACAGTGGAGTGTCTGTGTTGAATTGAACATCCTCAAAAATTACTCCAGGAGTGATATTTTGCAGTCTTACTACAGCAACATCAAATATTTAATCAATTCAACTACATCATCATCATTAGACGTCTTGTATGAAGAATTTGTGAAGACCTTCCAGCTTGTGAAGTTTGATATCTTCAATTCTGTATAGCAGTGATGTGTATGATAATATTATGGCAACACTGTAATCAATGATATATGATAGCTGTCAAGATGTATGACAGATATATTGCAGCATATGGCTATGATTTTTGTATGGCCTTGACAGTGGGAAAATAAGATTCAGGCCCATGAGTACAAAACTCCTTTCCGAGTTGGTGTCTGGGATGCCCACATTTAAAGTAATCATAAAGGCATTTGAAAGCATAAGGGATTTTTTTTCCTCAAGTGTCACAAAGACATCTGATACACACTATCTTATCTGATATGCTTGAGAGGATGTTCTTATATGTTGGAACACCTAATCCTCCATGGGTAGGTGTGGAATGCGAAAAGTCACAATGGAGTCCAAGTGACCTTGGAATGTGAAACCAAGAGTCACACCATTGTACTATAAATGTACATCTTTGTATAATGGAAAATAAGAAAGCCGCACGCTTATCCTTCATTGTGTGTTGAGTCTCTTGTGTGTGTGTTTATCCTCCTCATACACCATGTGTGTGTTTTAACATGGTGTTTAACATGGTATCAGAGCGGGCTATTGGTGTCACTACTCCAAATTGAGTGAGACATTTGTGTTTATGTCCTGTGCATATCTGCAAAAATTCTTGACATTTTTTGCAGCACTCAGAGTTTCTGCAGCAGTCATTTTGCCGCATTCAGAAAGTGATTTTGGAGAAGGAGCAGCATTCAGAAATTCGCAGCATTCCGGCATTGGTTTAAAAAAAAAAAAGAGCAGCTCTGCACATCTGAAGGTTGATTTCTTCCTGCAATTTCTGCCCATTAAATTCTGCATTTTGGAGAGCTGTTGGAAAAATTGCTTAAAGTTGATTCCTGAAGAAGTTTATGAGTTTTTTTAGTGAGAAAGATTTCTGAGTATTTTTAAATTCTGCACCATTTTGAAGAGCTACTGGAATATTATTTAAATTGGGTTTTTGAAGAAATTCCTGGGTTTTACTGCTATATTTTCTGCTGCTAAGCTATTGGAAAAATTTCTGGGTTTTATTGGCAATCTGCTGTTGCATTTCAGTACTTCAAATTTGTACTGTTGCCCCCATTTCTGCAATTTTGGAATCTCTCTCTGCTATTTTAAAACAAACAAAAAAAATAATAAATAAAAAAATAATAAAATAAAAAAAATTCTCTGCAACCCACAGCCCTTACGCTCCCTTTGAAATCTGCTACAGCACTCCGCCCCATGCTCACCTTCCTAACCCCACGGCCTCCACTCATCCTTCTACCTGCGCTAAACACTCAACGCACCCTTATCACTCCAAAGCTTGCTTCACTTCTCTCACACGCTCATCTCCTACTCACTACGCCCTCCCCTCCTTACCAACTACGCCTTCTCACCGCTTCCCATCTCCCCCTGGCTGCATTCCACGCGCCCTCCCTAACACATTATACGCCCCTCTCTGCGTCTAACTCTCGGCCCTTGCAACTCATCCCCACCCACCATACAAATCCGGACCCTCCCTAAGCTAATCCCCACGGCCCCCTCGACCTGCAACACGCCTTACACCTCCGCCCCTTCCAAACGCTCTGTTAAAATTGGACAACTAGGTCCAAACTCCATGTTGTGATGCTCAGATTAAGATACTGATATTTTTTGTTGGATTCCTCTTTCGGAGAGGTGTAAGATCCATATATAATTTATCTTAATCTGATGAGTAGAACATGTATTTTGAATTTATTATTTATAATAAATTATATGTGCAGGTCGGCCTTAAGGTTTTACACCCCTAGCAGATGTGTCACACATCTCAATGATGTATATAAATACAGTCAAAGTTGGAGAGCATTTTCACACTCACTCATCACACATCTTCTTCTCTTCTCTGATTTAGTACGAGCTCCTTGGAGGACGAATTCAGCTCACACGTGGGAAAAAGGACAAGCTACTACAGCCAAGAAGAAGGACGCAGTTTGCTGCAGCTAGGGTTTCCTAGGAAGTTTGACCAGCGTTGACTTTGGTCAACGCATGGTCCAAAGAGGCCCAAAATTTGTGGAGACTTCGATTTTAGTAGGTCGTACACTTTGGCACAAGAACCGAGGTCAAAAGGTTGACCGAAGTTGGAGCTGCGTTGACTTTTATGTTGCTGCCCTGCGTTGACTTTTCTGGACAACGTTGACTTTTCTGGAGTTGACTTGTGTTGACTGATTTGAGGATTGTTGTGACACATTCTGGGTTGGCTGATCAAGGAGACTTTGCTGGTTGAAGCATCCTGTTGACCGCCGTAACGCACCATCACATTATTCTGTTTCTGGTTTGTCTTCTATAGATCCACTGGTATGTTCTATCAGCATTTTACTTAACTGTTTGGGTGATTGCTGTAATAAAAGTAAAGTTGCATCAAGCATAGAACATCTACAAAAATTTACATGGTATCAGAGCTGAGGTGAAGACAAGCCCTAACTTTAGCAATCACCATCTAAGAAAATGGGTTCCACAAGTTATGAATTCAAAGAGAATGACAAGCTAACTGGAAGAGATGACTTCCATGCTTGGAAGATGATATTAGATCTCAAATTGGAAGACCATGATCTCATGGACCATGTACTGGGCAAGATACAAGAACCTCCATCCAATGCTACTGCTGCTGCTAAAAACAAGTATAAGAAAGGGGAGATCAAAGCAAAGCTGATGATCAGGGAATCCATTCATAAAAGTCTGGTAGCCTACATCTCTGAGTTGGGCACATCCAAAGAGATGTATGATAAATTGATCCTAATGTTCCAATTTAACAATGTGAACCAAGTGCTATTCTTCAAGAATCAATTGAAGAATCTAAAGAAAGGCAGGGATGAGTCTGTTCAAACATTCTTTCTGAAATTGACCGAGATTAGGAACAATCTGCTGGCTATTGGGGAGACAATAGCCGATCGTGAGATGGTACTCACTGCACTTGGAGAACTCCCATATGAATGACAAGTATTCACCACTACCATTCTCAATAATAGTACTATTCCAAACTTTGACGAGCTACTGTCCAGATGCATGCAAGAAGAGACAAGAATGAAGGAATACGAAAATGACAGAAATGCTGCCTATGCTGCTCATTCTAGAAAGAAGAACTCTGGTGGTCCTAAGAATAAAGGAAGAGCTAGGGCCCAAGGAAAGAAGGGCAAGTGTTTCACTTGTCATAGGCCTGGTCACTATGCTAGAGAATGTCCCTTCAAGAAGGATTCTCCCGATAGCGATGACAACAACAACAACCGGAGGAATGGAAATCAAAGAAACGACAGGTCCAAAGGAAAGAGGAAGGCTTCCACTGGCGGAAACAATCAACCTTCTAAAAGGTCTAGAAACTCCAGGTATGAGGAGTCAAATGTTGTTGATAAAAGAAATGAATATATTCTTGTATATGCTCTCTCTGCTGCATCCCCGCCCGACACTATGGATGTCTGGCTAATAGATAGTGGTGCCTCAAGACACATCACTGGGTTCAAGGAAGCACTCTCTGACATGGTTGAGAAGGATACCAATTTGGAAATTATCCTTGGAGATAATGCCACATATCCCGTGAAAGGGACAGGGACTGTGACCCTCCACTTGTCTCAAGGACAAGTCCTACATTTGCAGGATGTACTCTATGTACCAAAATTGAAGAAGAACCCTGTGTCTATATCGGCAATTGAAGACAAAGGCTTCAATGTGGCATTTATTGATGGAAAGGTGCGCATATGGAAGAAGAATCTCAAGGAAGCTATCGTGATTGGTTTTAGAGTTGGAACACTCTACCAGGTTGAAGGAAGTCCACTAGGAGCTATGACATGTGATACTATGCGACAAACTGAACTATGGCACCGAAGGTTTGGACACCTTCATTACAAGTCCCTTTCCGAAGCAAGGAAGGTGGTGACAGGGATGCCCGAATTTGGAAATAATCATGAAGGTGTATGTAAGGGTTGTGCCGAAGGAAAGCATACAAGGGGACCTTTTCCCTCAAGTGTCACAAAGACATCTGATATTTTGCAACTGGTCCATTATGATCTATCTGGTATGCTGCCCGTGACATCCCTGGGAGGATGTTCCTACTACATAACATTCACTGATGACTTCTCCCGCAAAACCTGGATATACTTCTTGAAGAAGAAGGATGAGGCTTTCATGTGGTTCCGTACCTTCAAAGCCTTGGTGGAAAATATGACAGGAAAGAAGATCAAGATTTTGAGGACCGACAATGGCACTGAATATGAGTCAAATGAGTTCATAGGACTATTGTGGAAGCTGCCCATGCCATGCTATGTGACCAGGGTCTACCGAAGTTTCTGTGGGGAGAAGCTGCAAATACTGTTGTATACATTCAAAACTGATGCCCTCATTCCGCTTTGGACTCCAAAACTCCCGAAGAGGTTTTCACTGGTAAGAAACCTGATGTCTCACATTTTAGAATTTTTGGATGTCCTGTTTTTTTTCATGTGCCAAAAGAAAAGAGAAGCAAGCTGGATGCTTCTGGGAAGAAAGGAATGTTTGTGGGCTACAGTGAAACTTCTAAGGCCTATAGAATCTATGTACCTAGTCAAAGGGAAGTAGAGATATGCCATGATGTCACTTTTGACGAAGATGCTTCCCTGAAGAAAGTAGTAGATCTTCCAAGATCTGAGGAAAATCATGAAGAAAGGCCTGGAAATCAAGAAGAACCGCAGGATGAGACTATGCCTGATATTGAAGGACCAATGGACCCTATCGATCCATCTCCTTCACTGGGAAAGAGACCATCATGGCTCAGGGACACCCTCGAAGATGCTGAGGGACATGCTGCCCCAAGGGGGACATTCCGTGAAAGAAAGAAGCCGTGTAGATACCAAGGGTACCTAGCTGCCATGAGTACTATTGTACAATCTGAACCTGGATCTTTTGAGGAAGCCGTAAAGCATCAAGTCTGGAAGGATGCTATGCACGAATAATATGAGTCCATAATGAAGAATGATGTCTGGGATGTGTTTCCGAGACCAAAGGACAAATCAGTTGTCACCACGAAACGGCTCTACAAGATCAAGCATGATGCTGATGGAAGTGCTGAAAAGTTCAAGGCAAGATTTGTTGCCCGTGGCTTCTCTCAAAAGGAAGGAATAGATTATGATGACATATTTGCACCTGTGGCACGATATACCACCATTCGATCAATCATAGCCCTTGCTGCTACGCAAGGATGGAGTCTTCATCAGATGGATGTCAAGACCGCTTTTCTGCATGGTGCAATAAAGAAGAGGTGTATGTAGAAAAACCTTTGGGATTTGAAGTTTAGGATCGAGACACTCATGTCTGCAGGTTGAAGAAAGCCCTCTATGGGTTAAAGCAAGCACCCAGAGCTTGGTACGAGAGGATGGATAGTTACTTGATGAAGTTGGGCTTCACTCGAAGTAATGCTGATCTGAACCTTTACTTCAAGGTTGTGCAGGGGAAGCCTCTCATTCTAGTGTTGTATGTGGACGACCTCTTCCTGACAGGTGCTGACCCTCTCATTCATCAATGTAAGAGGGAGCTCGCTGCTAAGTTCGAGATGAAGGACCTAGGACTGATGCACTACTTCCTAGGCCTGGAGGTCTGGCAGAGACCTGGAGAGATTTTCCTTTCTCAAGGAAAATATATTGTGAAACTTCTGGAAAGATTTGGTATGGTGGACTGCAAGACCGTGTCAACACCAATGGAACTCAACTTCAAGAAGTTGAGTGGCAGCGCTGCTGGGCCCGTATTGGCCAATCCTACTGAGTATCGTCAACTCGTAGGAGCTTTGATGTTCTTAGTGAACACTCGTCCAGATATATGTTTTGCAGTGAACACTTTGAGTCAACAGATGGTTGAGCCTCATCAGTTTCACTGGGTTGGTGCCAAGAATCTTCTGATATATCTTCAGGGCACGATAAACCATGGGCTGAGATACACTGCCGGGAGTGTGACACTCCGTGGATATACTGATGCCGATTGGGCTGGCAGTGTGGTGGATCGTAAGAGCACATCGGGATGCTGCTTCAATCTTGGTTCTGCTTCGATCTCATGGATGAGCAGGAAGCAGAAGTCGGTGGCTTTGAGCACCGCCGAGGCCGAATACATTGCAGCAAGTATGGCCTGTTGTGAAGCAGTTTGGTTGCGAAAGCTCTTTAGTGAGCTGTTTGGACATGTGCTAGATACCACTGTGATACTCTGTGATAACCAGAGTGGGATTCGTATGACTGAGAATCCCGTGTTCCACGACCGATCCAAGCATATTGATATCAGGTACCACTTTATCCGGGATATGGTACAGCGAGGCGCCGTAAGGCTCGATCATATAGGAACTGATGAGCAGGTCGCGGATATTCTCACTAAGCTCCTGGGGAAGGTCAAGTTCCTAACCTTCCGTGAGAATCTTGGTATCGTGGAACGACCCTATGATGTGGGTCCCGTTGGACGATGAGCTCTGGGAGCTCTGGGGGGCTTTGGGGATAGCTTCTCGGAGCTATAAGCACTCACGGGGCTAGGCTTGTCGAACCTTATGGTGCTTCTGCCCCACCATTGTGATTATTGAGTTGGTTCACCTCTCATTTTTCTGTGCCCCGTATGCATCCTACCCATTGAGTCCAGGGCTCATGGGAAGTACCTCTCATTTGGCCAATGAGGTGGGAAAAGCTAGAGACTAGTAGCAAATACTGATGGACGCATCAGAGATTGTCGTACTCTCTATCTAGGATGGCATGGTCCAACCACTTGATCTGGGATCAAGTTTAGTGAGGTCTGGGACCTCTGCCTGACTTCGGGTCAGATGAACCAACTTCGGGTTGGTTGGAGACTCTTTGTGAGTCTAATAGAGGTTTCGAACCTCTGGGCTGATTATGTCAGTCGGGGGATGATGTCTTTGTGACTGACCCACTTCTGTTCTGAAATAAAGAGGCCAGCAAAGCAAGTTACGGCGGGATGACGCACGATGTTTGATTGCACTGATGGATGGAGTTCTCCCTAGTTGAGAGGGAGTGTTAAAATTGGAAAACTAGGTCCAAACTTCATGTTGTGATGCTCAGATTAAGATACTGATATTTTTGTTGGATTCCTCTTTCGGAGAGGTGTAAGATCCATATATAATTTATCTTAATCCGATGAGCAGAACATGTATTTTGAATTTATTATTTATAATAAATTATATGTGCAGGTCGGCCTTAAGGTTTTACACCCCCAGCAGATGTGTCACACACCTCAATGATGGATATAAATACAGTCAAAGTTGGAGAGCATTTCACACTCACTCATCACACATCTTCTTCTTTTCTCTGATTTAGTACGAGCTCCTTGGAGGACGAATTCAGCTCACATGTGGGAAAAAGGACGAGTTTGTACAGCCAAGAAGAAGGACGCAGATTGCTGCAGCTAGGGTTTCCTAGGAAGTTTGACCAGCGTTGACTTTGGTCAACGCATGGTCCAAAGAGGCCCAAAATTTGTGGAGACTTCGATTTTAGTAGGCCGTACACTTTGGCACAAGAACCGAGAACCGAGGTCAAAAGGTTGACCGAAGTTGGAGCTGCGTTGACTTTTATGTTGCTGCCCTGCATTGACTTTTCTGGACAACGTTGACTTTTCTGGAGTTGACTTGTGTTGACTGATTTGAGGATTGTTGTGACACATTCTGGGTTGGCTGATCAAGGAGACTTTGCTGGTTGAAGCATCCTGTTGACCGCCGTAACGCACCATCACATTATTCTGTTTCTGATTTGTCTTCTATAGATCCACTGGTATGTTCTATCAGCATTTTACTTAACTGTTTGGGTGATTGTTGTAATAAAAGTAAAGTTGCATCAAGCATAGAACATCTACAAAAATTTACACGCTCTCTCTTCCTCACCTTGGCCGCTCGGCCTTCCAGCTCGCTCCCCATCCAAACTCTATAATACTGCCCTTGCCTTTTTAAATCCATTTTTAATTTTTAATATCCGCCTCCTTGCGTACAATAAACGCTCTCCCATCTTGTTTAAAATATAAACTACCCTATCTCGTTCGGCCTTTCCATTTTTAAGAAGAAAAAAAATCGATTTTTTATATCGTTAAATTCGCCTTCCCTCTTTTTTTTTAAATTTGACTTTTAAAACTAATTCTCCCTCCCATATAAATACAATACCCCCCATCCCAATCAATTTCCCTCTTTTTTTTAAATTCCATCCCTTTTAATTAATCCCATTCCCTTTCAATTTTAATTATTCTCATTTTTTTAATTAATTTTTAATTAATAATAGCAAAAAAAAAAAACAGCAGAGAGAGAGAAGAGAAAATATGAACAGCAGAAAAAGAGAAATGGCATATGAGGAGCAGATGGACTATACATAGAGAAAATTGCAGATTTACATTGTGATTTGTGGCATTGATTTGAAGGGTGATTTTCTTAAAGAATTTTACATGTGAAGACAAGTTTGCCATCATTGCAAACCAGTTATTTGAAGAAATTTCAGTTGCCTTAAAGGCCTCTTGCACAAGTCTTTTGCTGCACACTCATACATTTTTGCAGAAATATTGTATTGAACTGATATTGTATTGCATTGACATAGTTGCAATCAGTACTTGAGTTGTTGAAAAATTGTTGATTGCCCTCCATCATTTGAGGAGCAGATTTTGTACTTGAGATTTCCATAGTTGGAAATTGTTTTGAGTCATTTCTATTTGTTGTTGCATCACATTGTAAACGGGTGCATTTTCGGTTACAGCCGACACCCTTTCATTTTGTGAGCCTAAATTGTTGAAAATGGCTAAAATCAGTGAGGTATTAAAGTTGTTGAATAGCCTCATTCATTCAAATGTTCATGATATGATAAAAATGAGCAAGGATGCTCTTTGTAATATTCAAAGTTGTTTGCAAGATGCACAAGAAAAGATTGAGTTTTTGCAGTTGGAATCTCAGCTTCAGCGAGACGAACTTCAGCAAAAGAGTCACCATTCTGAACCTGTTTCTATTCAGAAGATTGTGAAGGACTCTCATTAGAAGAAAGAAGATAAAGTTGCAGTTGATCCTCATTCAGTTCATTGTACTAGAGCAGATTTACATGTAGATGAAGCAGTTCAACCTGCACTTCTCAAGCCCGTCATCAGCCCTGGGGAAGAGCTTGTCCACAACAAGCACAGAACTGGTCTTGGATATGACAAGGATGTGTCTTTTCATATTCCAGACTACACCAAGCCCATCATATTTCAAAGTGTCGGATTCATGTATGACAGTTCACCTGCAGTTGTTTGAGATCCTGTTCCACAACAACATCAGATTGTAAAATGCCAACACTGTGATCGAGTTGGCCATATGAAAGATCATTGTTTTGATCTTCATCCATGCAAGCACTGTGGTCGAGACTCGACACACTCATTCTTCAGACAGATGCTTCAGAAACAAGCCTCCTGCAAGAACAAAGATTCATTTTGGATGGATCACTTCTTGGCAATGGGCATCAGCAGCCAAGAAAATGTTTACGACACATGTTAGAACTTGCTCAAGGATATTGAGCAAACTTGCAGTTGAGTTTTCGCCATCATCTCACCTTGTCCCTGACAGGGGGGAAAATGGTGGTCATGTACAAGCTTCGACGACAGATCAAGTGAGCCTGAGCCACAATCTCTCATTCCATGTTCAGAGTTGTAGCCAGCAGTTCAAGCGAGCCTGAGCCACAATTCGTCATTCCGGATTCAGAGATGTAGCCGGAGACACGGATGCCCATGAGCATACCTTCGGTTGGTGGATAACCTAAAAACCATCATCTTTGGTTGGTGGATAACCTAAAACCATCACGGAGTATGGAACCTCCCTTCTTTTAGGTCGAAGGTCTCCCTTTCATATATGAGGAACACTTCCTCTAGCAGAAGCCTTCAGCTTAGTAGCCTTCAGCTTCTTGCCAGCATTGGTTGAGTTCCAGGAAATGCTTCAAGCATTCCAGAGTTGTTGGTAATCCTAAAACCATCACAGGTAGTAGACCTCCCTTCTTTTAGGTTGAAGGTCTCCCTTTTTTTATGAGGGACAATTCCTCTAGCAGAAGCTTTCAGCTTCTTGCCAGTTTTGGAAGAGTTCCGGGAACTGCAACAAGTTTTGCGTTCCAGTGTTGGTGGTCATCCTTAAACCACCTCTTTTTCCAACATTTCAGAGAGTTGATTCAGCCCAAGTGCTGCCATGTATACTTTGCAGATTTGTATTACAACTCTTTTCTTAGACTCACACATACCCCTTCGGATTAAGGGGGGATGTTGGAACACCTAATCCTCTATGGGTAGGTGTGGAATGCGAAAAGTCACAATGGAGTCCAAGTGACCTTGGAATGTGAAACCAAGAGTCACACCATTGTACTATAAATGTACATCTTTGTATAATGGAAAATAAGAAAGCCTCACGCTTATCCTTCATTGTGTGTTGAGTCTCTTGTGTGTGAGTTTATCCTCTTCATACACCATGTGTGTGCTTCAACATGGTGTTTAACATTATAGATGTCTTCTCTCACAAGAGGAGCTGGCATTAAGAAGGAGACTCCAACTGTATATGCTCCTGAACTAATATCATTACTGGAAAAAAGAAGACCCTCATGGCTCAGAGACATATGGCTCCAAAGGGGGAAATTCCAAGAAAAGCAAAAAGCCATATAAATACAAGAGGTATCTAGCTGCCATGAGTACAATATGAGCCTGGATCATGTGAAGAAGTTGTAAAGCATCAAGTCTGGAAGGATGCGATACACTAAGAATACGAGTCCATTATGAAGGATGATGTCTGGGATATGGTCCCCAGACCGCAGGACAAAACTGTGGTCACCTCGATATGGCTCTATAAGATCAAGCATGGATTTGATGGGAGTGCTGAAAAGTAGAAGGCAAGATGTGTTGCCTGAGACTTCTCTCTAGGAAAGCATTGATTATGATTGCACATGTGATCTATTATCACCCTTGCTGCTACGCAAGGATGGAATCTTCATCAGATGGATGTGAAGACCGCCCTTCTACATAGTGCAATAAAGGAAGAGGTGTATGTAGAGCAACCTCTAGGGTTCGAAGTCCAGGATCAAGACACCTATGATTGCAGGTTGAAGAAAGCCCTCTATGGGTTGAAGCTAGCCCCAGGGCTTGGTACGAGAGAATAGATAGCTACTTGATGAAACTGGCTTCACTCGTAGTAATGTTGATTCAAACCTTTACTTCAAGGTTGATAAAGAAAAGCCTCTCATTTTGGTTCTCTATGTGGACGATCTCTTCCTCACAGATGTTGACCCTCTCATTCATCAGTGTAAGAGGGAGCTCGCTTCTGAGTTCAAGATGAAGGACTGATGCATTACTTCTTAGGACTGGAGGTCTGGCAGAGACCTGCGAGATTTTTCTTTCTCAAGGAAAATATATTGTGAAGCTGCTGGAAAGATTTGGAATGGTGGACTATAAGTCCGTGTCGACACTGATGGAGCTCAACTTTAAGAAGTTGAGTGGTAGCGTTGTTGGGCCTGTGCTAGCAAATCCTATTGAGTATCGTTAACTCGTAGGGACCCTGATGTTCTTAGGGAACATCCGTCCGGACGTATGTTGTGCAATGAACACTTGAGTCAACACATGGTTGATCCTCATAACATTCACTGGGTTGGTGCCAAGAAACTCTTGAGATATCTCTGGGGCACGATAGACCATGTGCTGAGATACATTGTCGAGAGTTTGAGACTTCGTGGATATACTGATGCTGATTGGGCTGGCAGTGTGGTGGATCACAAGAGCAGATCTGGATGTTGCTTCACACTTGGGTCTACTTCGAGCAGGAAGCAAAAGTCAATAGCTTTGAGCACCGCTAAGGCTGAATACATTGCAGCATGTATGGCCTGTTGTGAAGCCACTTGGTTGCGAAAGCTCTTCAGTGAGTTCTTCAAGCATGTGCTAGATGCCGCCATTATCCTTTGTGATAACCACAGGGGGATTCGTTCATCGTAGAATCCCGCGTTCCACTATCGACTCAAGCAAGTTGATGTCTGGTACCATTTTATCTAAGATATGGTACAGCGAGGTGCCGTAAGGCTTGATCATATAGGAACTGATGACCAAGTCACGGATATTCTCACAAGCCCTTGGAGAAGGTCATGTTCCTAACCTTCCGTGAGAATCTTGGAATCGTGGAACGACCCTATTTGAAGTGTCCTGTTGGACGATGAGCTCTAGGAGCTCCAGGGGGCTTTGGGGATTTTTTTTTGGAGCTATGAGCAACCACAGGGCTAGGCTTGCCAAACCTTGTTGGTGTGCCTCTGCCCCACCGTGATGATATTGAGTTGGTTTACCTCTCTTTGATCTGTGCCCTGTATGCATCCTACCCATGGAGTTTCGGACTCATGGGAAGTACCTCTCATTTGGCCAATGAGGTGGGAAATGTGAATAGAGACCATAGCAAGACCGATGGACGCATCGGAGATTGTCGTACTCTCTATGTCTAGGATGGCATGTGTCCAACCACTTGATCTGGGATCAAGTTTAGCGAGGTTTCGGACCTCCAACTGACTTTGGGTCAGTGAAACTGACTTCGGGTTAGTATATGACTCTCTCGAGTCCAAGAGAGGTTTCGGACCTCCAACTGACTTCGAGTCAGTGAAACTAACTTCGAGTTAGTATATGACTCTCTCGAGTCCAAGATAGATTTCGGACCTCCAACTGACTTCGGGTCAGTGAAACCAACTTCGGGTTGGTGTGTGACTCCTTTGAGTCCTATAGAGGTTTCAGATTTCTGAGCTGACTTCGAGTTAGCCGTGAGTGATGTCTTTGTGACTCACCTTTTGTTTTGAAATAAAGAAGCCAGCAAAGCAAGTTACGGCGGGATGACACACGATGTTTGGATGGCACTGGTGGATGGAGTTCTCCCTAGTTGAGAGGGAGTGTTAATTTTGGGCAACTAGGTCCAAACTCCATGTTGTGATGCTCAGATGATGATGCCAATATTTTTATTGGATTCCTCTTTCGGAGAGGTGCAAGATCGATCTAAAGATCATCTTGATCAAATGAGCAGAACATGTATTTTGAATTTATTCCACATGTGCAAGGTCGGTCTGATTTATCCCACATGTATTAGAGATGTGTCACACACCCCCAAAGATGCCTATAATATTGGAGAGACTTGGAGTTCATTTTAAACACACATTTTGTGGAGGCATTTTCTTCTCTCTTGGATGGCAACGGAGCAGCATTCTTGGTTCTGCGTTTAGGGCTTCTTGGTGCAGCGTCTTTCTGGAGTATTCTTGATGAGACATCTTGGGGTTGTATGACACATAGAGTTGGCTGAGATTATGGAGACTTTGCTGGTTGAAGCATCCTGCTGACCGCCGTAATGCCACCATTCTTTATCTTTGTTTTTGGCCTATCTTCCATCGATCTATTGGTATGTTCTATCTGCATCTTACTTTCATTCAGCCCTAGAAGTTTAAAGTATATTTGCATCTAGCATAGAACATCTTCAGAATTTAACATGTAGGAAATGTAGTAAGTCTGTGGTACAAATCGTCTGGAAATATTGTTGAAATCAAAACCCTCAGAAAAGGAAGTGTGGGAAATGTAGCTGAAATAAAAACCCTCAGAAAAGGTTTTCTTGTGAAAAGACATCTAAAACTTCATAAGTGCTTCATTCATAATCCAGCATCAGTAGCATAAGTAACACAATGTAAGTATCTTCAGGCCCGTTGAGTGTCTAAAACAACAGTTTAAGAGGGTAAATCTGAAGCTATATTTTGTTGTTAAAGCAAACTGGGATGTAATATTCCTAATTAGCGACAGCTAATTGGAATATTCGACTTTGTATTGTTTTGCCATATGTGGTTTGTAGATAAATAAAAAATTGAGTAAAAAGAGGTCTAACTCACTTTAGTGGAATAAAACACCTTCCTAGTAGCACAACATTGTAACTTAAGGGGGGAGCCAAGGGGGGCCACACACCACGTGGAGGAGAGAGAGACTACGTTGGTTTTGGAGGGAAACCAGCGTTATAAAAGGTGGGAGAGCCATCTCATTTGGCGTTCTTGTTGTTGATGATATTGGAGCTAGACATTTTGTCTTCTTGAGTACGCTGGCTATTTAGCCTGTCTACAGCACTGTTTAGTGCGTTGAGTGTCTCCGGTCGGAGATCTCGCCCTTAGCCCCGGGGGACTTCGAGTGCCTGCTCGGGCAAGGTTTTTCCTTCAGTCTTTAGCGGGAGATTTGATTGGTTGTTTGGCTGAGGAGCTGGCCTTCTCTTGTGACTACGCAGTCTTTGGGAGAGAGGACGCAGTTCTAGTTGGAGGTGTTTCATTGCAGGGTTTTCTGCGGGAGTTTCAGTTGATATCCGGTGTGGAGGATCAGTCTTCGCCAGGAGGAGGTTTCCTGAGGAGTTTGAGGCACTGTCACAGCTATTATCATTTGGCATCTGCGTTGAGCCTTGCAGAGGCAGCGTAATTCCTTGAGGAGGGTTTCTTTGGTGATTTTCGGAGGCTGACCGTTCTTGACATGGTTTCTGGGTTTTGTCCGGGGTGGTGAGTACAGATGATCTGCAAATTTTCAGCTCATTCCGGCAAGGGGATCAGGCCCTAGTTTCAGTCCATTCCAGCAGCAGCAGTTTTACGGCAGTTTTCTAGCAGCTGGGACGCAGTTTCTTGTAGCAGCCATTTCCTGTCTTTCTGAGAGAGTTCTTCACTTGCCTTGAGCAAGAATAGGTGCTATCATTCTGTTTATCCATTGTATTTCATTATATTCTCAGATTAATAAAATGGCTTAGCATTCCCGACATTTTTATGAGTATGTGCTTTATGTTCTATTTCTGGCATTTTCTATATTGTCGTATGCTTGTATTGTTGTCTATTTCCCTTCCGGGATATTACAGTGGTATCAGAGCATAGTTCTGGCTCAGCCTGTGGTCTATGACATTGGGAAAGAGATCATACAGAGGTTTGCTGGAATTTTGGAGAGCAATAGCAGTTGCTGTACCAAAAACGAAATTGGAAAAAGGGCCAAAATACAAAGGGTCAAATTTTGAAGTTTGGAATTAGAAGAAACCCTTTTGAGGTTTTTCTAAGTTTTGGGCAAGGATCACCTTCCAAGTTCCTAGAATTTTTCTGAGTAGTTTTCAGTGGGTAAATCAGAGGCCGAAGACAAGCCGCACTATAGTTTTGGAGCAGCAGTGCCATTTCATGAGGAGCCTGTAGACACATAGCAGGAGGAGCCGATGGCAGGTGATGATGGTGCAAAGAGATTTGAGGAGATGCTCCTCAAATCAGTACAGGATCTGTCAAGGCAGACTGAGGTGATGGGACAGAGATTCACTGCTGTGGAGGCTAGACAGCGTGAAACCCCAAGGGGTTTCCAAATTGGCGCAGGTTCAGGCATATCCCACCATTTGTTGGAGCATGATGCCACACAGCGTATGGCATCACATACACCCACACGTTCTACCATGCCCACTTTTCTGGGTGCGGACACAGGGGCAGGAGCACAGCAGGAGTCAGAGCCTGGCCACATGGGTGATTATTTCGCTGAGTATCAGGCATATGGGTAGGAGTTCAGGGATGCCCTTCCATTCAGAGATTTTGTTCAGCTCCAGCAGGATAGCAGACCTCGCAACTTTCACAGAGGGAACAGGAAGTCACATGACGGGGGCTTGTGGCGCACAGTGGGTAGATTCCATTTACCGACATTTGATGGGTCATCCAAGCGTTCGGAAAAATCTTGGGTGGAGAAGTTGGATACCTCTTTCCAGCTTGACCGAGTATCGGAGGGGGAAACCATCAAAATGGTTACCTCGCACTTGGAGGATGAGGACACACAGGATTGCAGGGAGTTCGAGGATACACCTAGTGTGACACAGGACTCACCATCATTAGAGACCTCCTTGACCGTGTCGGTTGATATCGTAGTGGAGAAGGTAGAGCCTACCCTAGTAGAGCCATCCATTGAGGTGATGACTGGAGCCATGTCCAAGTCTTCGAGTGGTAGCAGCACACGACAGATGGGTGAGGTATCAGGAGATGTATCCACTTTCGATGAAGCACTAGGAGATACAGAGGTATTAGATGATGGTCGCAGACAGCGGTATCATCGGCTTCGGACAGACCTTCGAGTCTTAAAAGGGAAGGCCACATCAGTATGGGAGGCCAATTTGTTGCAGGACAAGGAGCTGGAGGGCATGAGAGTGACTTGTGCCGAGTCGGCGGCCAAGTTGGCCCGCATTGGGGAACGACTGGATTCGCTGATGGTACAATCAGAGGGCACGTTGGAGCGTCAGATCATTCCCCTTCAGGCATGCATGGATGGGACTAGTAGTGTTGTTGGGTCATCTCTTCCCATTGGAGAGAGAGAGGCAGAGCCACCTAGTCGGATCTCATATGTTGACTTGGATAGCGGTATGAGACGATCAGAGTTGCACAGGGTACAGCATCCACATGTTGAGGTTGGATGGCAAGAGATTTTGAGTTGGTACTCGGTGGAGCGGGCTATGGAGATAGTGATGGATCCGAGTGTAGCTCAACAGGAGTTTCTATGCATGGGGAATACAGGAACCCCAGATTGGCATTGGGATCCAGGTGGGATCACCTATCGTTTCCCAGGCAGGTCGGCTGACTATGTCTTGGAGAGTACAGTTGGCCTAGTAGTAGAGCATGTGCGGTTTCGGTCAGCTCCAGTGGCCAACCAGTTTATGGGCAGACTCCCTAGGTTGTCTTGGCATGACATTCATACACGGGATCACGGGGTGGTCAGCACACCTTGGCAGGAGCTTGTCGGAGGAGGTGGCATTGGTAGGCCACCAGATGGCACCTTGTATGGGGCCAAGGATTCTTCACCTTTGTGTGGGACACAGAGGACGCAGCGGAGCCGAGCAGTGGTGGTAACACTACTGACACATAGGAAGATTCACTTCTCGGACCCCTTGAGGAGGATTTGGAGTGATGTTCCATTCGTCGACAGGTATAGTGATGCGACGGTGGAGACGATGATACCGATTGGTGGTAGTCCGACAGGTAGGGGCATAGCTCTAGGTCATCACATCCAGGGATGTGTGGGAGCCTCTAGCATTGAGCAGTGGACTGCCGGTGGACATGGAGTTGCATGGTGTACTACCGTAGTGTGTGGGATTGCATTATGGAGTAGGAGTGTCCTACATCACATTGAGAGCTCGCGAAGAGTGACCGATGCCTGGACGCAGTCAGGGCACGAGATGGTACTGGGTGGTACGACAGTAGCATGGGGTATCCAGCAGTATACAGGGGTATACCTCAGTGTGCAATGGCATGGCGAGGAGTACATGGATGATCGGTGGTATGCGAGGGCATACGGTGCTGCACAGCAAGATCTTAGCGCATTGCCGCTAGGGAGACTCATGGACAGGGACATCGAGCTCACCTTTGGGAGTAGTTCACCCAGGATCGATGGGGAGATGGATGAGCGATACTTGGCGGTATCTGTGGAGACTCATACACCTGCCTCTCTTCTACATCACTCACTGGCACATCCGATTTTGTTGTTGTCCTTTGGCACTTTGGGCATGAGCAGCGGGGTACGCGAGGCTCACCCAAGATATTTGGATGACACTCAACACACTAGGGGAAAGACTTCTCAGCAGTGGCACTGGGTTGGAGCACTAGTTGACAGCCACAGGTTAGGGGATGAGATGATCCTCTGCAGTGGTGGCACATCAGTCATTGTTGGGCCTACGCTTGGGGAGCAGGTCATGAGGGAGACATGCATCATTTTTCCCTCGGGGCATGTTGAGATCATGCATGAGCAGAGGATACTGGGTTCAGCAGAGGTAGCATCCCGGCATACGTCTGGACTCCAGACATTGTATCTACACTTCATCGAGAGGGTGGATGGCATATTCAGTGCAGATGAGGTGGCGGAGGTAAAACAGGAGGGCATTCCTTCTGTATGCCAGGGTGAGGACTCTTCTTCATATGAGTCCATAGGATCAGTTGAGGTCGCTTCTAGAAAGCGAGAGCAATCACGCAGAGATGGAGACAGTAGACCAGAGTTGCATTCCAGTATACAGGGTGAGCAGTCAGGGAACTCTATGGGAGATGCCCTAGGCGATGAGACACTTGTGACGATCCAGTCAGAGCTATATGTGATGGAGCCTGAGTCAGTAGAGGAGGATGCTATGCACATCATGCATGATAGTCCTTTGAGGGAGATCCAGATGGAGGCTCACATCGAGTTGGTGATGGATATGCGGCTAACCGCGGGGTCAGCCATTGAGGAGGAGCAGTCAGATGCATTGACACTGAGTACAGTGATGGCAGTTGCAGATCCATATCCTCTAGAGATGTTGGAGGTTGATGGGATTGTTATGCAGGGGGCTATTAGACAACAGGAGCTGTTGGATATGGTGGAGCATTCATCTTTTGGCCGACACATTGATGAGATACAGATAGATGTACATACAGTCGGTCGAGCTGCAGTACTTTCAGTGAGTAGTACTCTCCAGGAGTACATCGATGGAGCTTGCGGCATATCTTGCCCACTTTGGCCCATTATAGAGAGAGGGGTTTCCTTCTACAGGCAGCTCTCATTGGTAGACAGGGCAGAGCAGTGGGAGTTGGTTACAGGTTGGCGGCAACACTTCAGGCGTGTTCCATATGCCGTTGTTATTGCTACATCGGATTCTTCTTCCAGGATGGACTGGCGGGAGATCATGAGTTGGTACCCTCTAGATGGTACGGTATTCTTCGTAGGGAGCACAGTCGAGCAGGGGCCCTTGGACATAACAGAGGTTATAGATTCCAGCTGGCAGGGCGACACAGGACATCATTTCTTCAGCACTCCATCCCGATTTCAGGAGAGCAGGATCAGCATGGGATTGAGTCACAACTTGGATTGGAGAGAGGTGATGAGTTGGTATGCAGTTGGAGGGGTAGCATATGCAGCTACAGGTACAACGCAGCAGGAGCCCAGGAGCATTGATGCTTATTGGTGGTCTTCACCTCTTAGAGCATTAGTCATAGCCAGAGGCAGTGCACAGTCCGAGCCGTGGGACTTGGGCGATTATTGGCCATGGTGGCGATGGGATCCGGGGGGATTATTGGTTGACTGGTACTGCGAGAGGTCACTTTGGGATCCTGGCATTGAGATATCCCTTCGTATCAGGGTGATGCAGAGGTCAGAGAGGTTTCAGTGGGACCCAGGCACATTTTGCAGTATCGGTAGGGAGCATCAGCTAGAGAGGAGGCTTGTTCAAGCATTGCTTGAGGACAAGTAATTTTTGCCGGATGAGGATGCCACTTGGGAGAGCAAGCAAATTTTGCAGCATCCATCACTTCAGTTGCTTGAGGGCAAGCAACATTTTGCCGGGGGGGACTGTAATATTCCTAATTAGCGACAACTAATTGGAATATTCGACTTTGTATTGTTTTGCCATATGTGGTTTGCCGATAAATAAAAAATTGAGTAAAAGGGGGTCTAACTCACTTTAGTGGAATAAAACACCTTCCTAGTAGCACAACGCTGTAACTTAAGGGGGGAGCCAAGGGGGGACACACGCCACGTGGAGGAGAGAGAGACTACGTTGGTTTTGGAGGGAAACCAGCGTTATAAAAGGTGGGAGAGCCATCTCATTTGGCGTTCTTGTTGTTGATGATATTGGAGCTAAACATTGTCTTCTTGAGCACGCTGGCTGTTTAGCCTGTCTGCAGCACTGTTTAGTGCATTGAGTGTCTCCGGTCGGAGATCTCGCCCTTAGCCCCGGGGGGCTTCGAGTGCCTGCTCGGGCAAGGTTTTTCCTTCAGTCTTTAGCGGGAGATTTGGTTGGTTGTTTGGCTAAGGAGCTGGCCTTCTCTTGTGACTGCGCAGTCTTTGGGAGAGAGGACGTAGTTCTAGTTGGAGGTGTTTCGTTGCGGGGTTTTATGCGGGAGTTTCAGTTGATATCCGGCGTGGAGGATCAGCCTTCGCCAAGAGGAGGTTTCCTGAGGAGTTTGAGGCACTGTCACAGCTATTATCATTTGGCATCTGCGCTGAGCCTTGCAGAGGCAGCGTAATTCCTTGAGGAGGGTTTCTTTGGTGATTTTCGGAGGCTGACCGTTCTTGACATGGTTTCTGGGTTTTGTCCGGGGTGGTGAGTACAGGTGATCTGCAATTTTCAGCTCATTCCGGCAAGGGAATCAGCCCCTAGTTTCAGTCCATTCCAGCAACAGCAGTTTTACGGCTGTTTTCTAGCAGCTGGGACGCAGTTTCTTGTAGCAGCCATTTCCTGTCTTTCTGAGAGAGTTCTTCACTTGCCTTGAGCAAGAATAGGTGCTATCATTCTGTTTATCCATTGTATTTCATTATATTCTCAGATTAATAAAATGGCTTAGCATTCCCGGCATTTTTATGAGTATGTGCTTTATGTTCTATTTCTGGCATTTTCTATATTGTCGTATGCTTGTATTGCTGTCTATTTCCCTCCCGGGATATTACATGGGATATGCTTGTTGATCTATAGGAGAAGCTGTTCTGTATCATCAAAATTCCAGTTTATTGTGAACATTAGTAACATATACCAGGGGTATTCCAAAACCTTTGGATAAAATATTCAGAACTTGGATTGCAGGACCTGTCTTCATAGAAAGGGCTGCCCGATGTAAAAGCCAATCAACATGGAAAAGGTAGGGTACTGTTACTACTGTTGTTCAATAACTTTTCAGACTGTTCTCAGCAGCACCATAAGGTCCTTTTATGTCTGTTTCATGCAGCATGCAAAAGCACTATTGAAGAGACTTTACCCCTGAGTTTCACGTACAGATCTGCAGTGTCAAACAGTAAAAATATACCAGCGGTAAGAGCCGACAGTATGGACATCTGCTGTAGGAGTATCTTGAGCATCTGCCCAACATTTGATCCTGAACACCTGACATAAATGGAGGCCTCTCAAGGCACAGATGGCATAACTAAGGGACTTGTACTACAAGGAAGAAGAATGTTCCATCCTGGATCAGATCTGATGAGCTTATCTAGGTATATGTTAACAGGAAGTCGAGTGTTCTATCGTTCATGTGAACATATTTGGAGATCAGTTATGGCAATTAATGCACAGAATCCTGGACCACACCTCATTGGAGGCATGGTTTCAAGGTTTAATGTAAACATTTAATAAGGGCATCTTCCCTCTTGCTGGTATTTATTTGTTGACAGCACCAACAATTTGGATGAACGCTCTTATAAGTTATATTGACATGAATAGACTTCATTCTCTACTGGAAGCACTCCCTTAATAGCATATACTTTAGGCATGGAGTCATTAGACCGTCCCTTCACTTCATGGATCTAGGAAGCTATTTTCAGAGTGATTCACATGGATCCACACTAGGGTGTAAATAGGTTGACTCCATTTATGAATCTGTTATTTGGCACCTGTTTTGGCATATTTGCACCTTGGGAGAAGATTTTGTTGAGCCTTGGAAGAAACACTCTTGAACCCTTCATGAAGGGGATCACTGCACCTTTTGAACTTCTTTTGCACATTAGTTTATGAGATTCATATTTAGTGGAAGTTTCTTAGGCCAAATTAAGAAATTGGTTGGATTTTCTGGATAAAGAGCCCAAGAAGGAAGAATGCCCAGTTTGGAGGAGTTGGTTGACTTGCCCACACTTATTTTACTGTTATCTCTTGGAAAATTGTATGGATTATTGACTCATCACTCTTCACCCACCAGGCACTTGAACCACCCTATTACTACAAACTCGAAACCATGACATTCAACCTGTACCTACCACAAGTAGACACTGCTAATTATAGACAGGCCAAAAAAGCAATCTTCCTCTAGAAAGGAAAAAAAAGCAAAATGCAAGAAATACTGATCATAAAGGGAGGTAGCTTCAGTCTATCCCTGAAAAGACCAAAAAGCAAACATCTATTTCAGTTTTGCTGAAGTTAACTATTCATTTCACCTAGAACCTTCATTGCATTGCTTTAGCAATCCTATTCTAGGGATACCCCCCTTGTGTGAGAGGAGGGATGACCTTAAGTGAGAGAAGGAGCTACTGCAGTGACAGAGGGTAGACCCTCTTAGTTCCTCCAAGGTCTTACTTGTGCTTCAGAACTTTGTCACAAGAGGTTAGGGTTCGAGCAGTAAGACTGTATAATTTAGGCAAATAAAATTTTGCTCCGTCGATGAATTTTTTTGGGGAAAAGAGGCAGCCCATAATAGCGAGTTGACTGCTTTGTATTATATTTTTTAATTTAGTTTTTATAAATCAAAATCAATTATTTAAAAGAATGTGTGTCAAGAAATAATATAGACTCTGCAGCAGTCTCTATTATAGATGTGTTCTTCAAGTGTTCCATCCGAAAAATGTTCTATAGTTTCATAGTTCATAACATTAATTACGCTTTAATATTTAGTGGTTACAACCAGTATGCCAGTGCCTTCTGAGTTCTGGCCCTCCAATGATTTCAATCAACTTGTAAAAAAAACACTTTATCCAACAATTTAAACATGTCTGAAAACCAGAGAACCAGTAGTAAAAACTTACAGAACGAACAAACTTGTTGAAAGGCACTGACACCTTTATCAGTACGTCCAGCAACAGCCACAGCCGCTTCAACTGAAGCTTTTTTAGCCTCTAGTTGTTGAGCCTTTTTCTCGTCGACAAATTTTCCAAGAGATTTTTCAACCAACCTAAGAGAACGAAAATAATTAAGATTGATAAGTTAGATTCATATATCATTTATATGCATACAATGCATCCATATAAAACAGGTTATACAACACCTATCAGAAGATTTTATTTTAAAAAATTATCTAGTTTGTTCACTTGGTGTAGAATTACCAAGTTTAAACTCCATATTAGCATCACATAACAGGAAATATTTCAAGACTGTTCAATCACCCTTGCACTGTATTCAGTCCTGGCTGTTTTTGCCACCCATCAAATTGATTTCCATCATAAGATAAAAGTACTTTGAATGTCCTCCTTGCCCACTTTCCTACTTTTGCTTTTTTTGAGTTGTTTTCCAAAAGAATTCCCGTGCATGATGGAACAGCAGCATTTCCAGAGGGTATTGCAACATTTCCCTGGAAGACCAGTATTCAATCAATCAAATTTAGAAAAGAGAAAAGAAAGAGGGTATTTCCTTTTCGATGTAATATCTACTTTATAAAGTTCAATGCAATGACATGAAGATATATTCTGAAAGATGCTCTCTCTCTCTCTCTCTCTCTGAACCTAGTAAAGATCAATTCAATTTCCTCCCCAGGAAAGCAGGGGCAAACATCTCTCTTAGATGTCACAACAAAATCTCGTTAACAGCTTCAATCCAAACATAAATGGATCTAAGTTACCAAGATACGGATACGGATCCGTTAGATTTTTTAAAAGCCAGGATCCGGATATGGCAAGGATACGGCAGGTAGAAAAATATATAATAATATTTTTAAAATTTTAGAAAACATATTTGATGTTAAAAATCAAAACCATTCATGAATCACAACAATAAAACTAAAATTATTAGATAATTTATGAATTTGAACACTGAAATGATGCAATCTTGCCTCATACAAAAACGATAGTAGTAAATAAAAAATGAGTGTTTCATCAATGATCACTTTATTAATATGAAAATATAAAGTAAGTTTGTCTACAAATCTTGAAATGGGTCTACATCATCATCATCTGCATATTGCAACTCCACGTCATGAATAGACGATGGTGGGCCAGGAATGTCAAATGTTGCCGTAGTAGTAGGAATTGATTGTGTAGCATCCTCAAGTAGATTAACGTGAGTCATGGCATTCAATGTCATGTTAAGTCAGATATCTCAGGTTCGACATCCCACATCCTACTTGGACCCTTCTTATACTCTGGACTAGAATGTGATAGGAAGCGAAGGTTGGAATGAACATATACAAGATCCTCAGCCTTCACTGCTCCCAATCTGTTTCGCTTCACTGAATGGATGAAGCCACATATGTACTCCAGTTCCTCTCAGCTGATGAAGAACTGGCAACTTGCGATAACAACCTTGTGGCTAGAGATGAGAGATAAGTGTTTTCCCCACCATGGAAGCCCCACCAAGTAATAGGATCCATATGTCCTCGATCATCCATGGCTAGTGGATCTGAAAATATCCCAGTGGATTGTACAAATGCTCCAAATTCCTCACGTACTTCCTTTGCAATTCCCACCTCCCTATAGATTTTCCTCAACACTTTCTTATACCCTTGTACCACTTCAGAGTCTCTGTTTGGAGCTGCTCTACCTGGTAAAGACAATATGTTGGAATGATGATATTTGGGGTGTAGTGCATATGCCAAAAGGTGTAATGGCGTGGTCATTTTCTTCCACCTTTTTGTAACTATGTCTTTCACTTCATTGTAAAATACTTCAAAGGGGTCACGCTCACTTGCCTTGATAATTTCATGTATCCTCTCCAACATACTATCTATGTTTTTGTAGACTTCCCCCAAGCAAGGCATATCTGTGTCAAATGCCCTGATCATGGTTAGGATTGGTTCTGTGAACTTCAAAAGGTATTGGACTTTGTCCCACCATGCATCATCAAGAATGATACTCTTTATTCTTTGTCCTCTATCAGAAGTTGAAGTCCTCCATGATTCCCAAAGAGGGTGAATGACCATTGCCTGTAATACTTGTCTGACCTCCACAAGCCTCTTTATGACTAAAGTGTGGGAAGCAAAACGAGTTTCAGCAACTTACATGTGTTTTCACAAGTCAAATTTCAAATTAGAAATAAAATAAAAAATAGTCAAAATTAAGAATTCATAAATTATAATGCATAACATTGCTTAAAAATTGAGTACCTTTAGTAGCTCCAACTTCGCAAACTTTCGATATATGGCTTGGGACATCGAATGATTGGTGATAAACATTTGGATCTCCTTTGATGCTACATATATTTCATTGATCCACTCAATCTCACCAATCTTGGCAAGCATAAGGTTTAACGAATGCACTGCACATGGAGTCCAAAAGATGTGATCATATTGACCCTCCACAATCAGGGCCGCAGCTCTACAAACCTTTGCATTGTCCGTGATAAATTGGACAACATTTTTTGACCCCACACTTTCTATTACATCAATAAGAATTGTGGAGATGAACATTACATCTTTTTCCACTCCACTGCAATCAATTGCCTTCAAAAACATTGCTCCTTGGGGCCATATTGCTATAACATTGATTAAAGGGCGATTTCTTTGGTCTTTCCATCCATCAGAAACGATGGACACCCTTGTTTCCGCCCATGTATCACAGATTGATTGTAATTGTCTATCCACAAATTGGCGTTCTGATGTTAACAAAGTGGTGCGTAGCTTTTCATAGCCAGGGCTCTTGTATCCTTTTGTTGCTTCATTAACTGCTTTAATCATTTGTTGCCAATAAGGAGAACGCACCAAATTGAACGCTAGCCCATTTGCATAGATGCAACGAGCAACATACTGATCTGCAACCTCTCTGCCTTAGTTATTGAACGTTGCTTCGAGAGGTCTTAGAGAAGGTCTTTTATTAATTGTGACAACTGGTGTAGAGGGCAATGAAGACTTGGTCGTGGAGACTTGCACATGTTGTTTTCCTTGGTGAATATCCTATCAGCAGCATCTTGCAAAGATGCATAAAACTTAAGTTTTGCAGGATTTAAACCTGTCCCAGGTTGGCCATTTGGACCATTTGGACCTGTGCATACCAACACACCTGTGTTAGTTTGGCCAGTCAAATGGGCCTTCACTCTA
Source organism: Pinus albicaulis (assembly GCA_034641835.2). Classification (NCBI taxonomy): domain Eukaryota; kingdom Viridiplantae; phylum Streptophyta; class Pinopsida; order Pinales; family Pinaceae; genus Pinus; species Pinus albicaulis. The sequence continues at coordinate 390,849,843 of CM076579.1, read as the reverse complement.
GTATATGACCCATTTCGAATGTTATTGCATTCACTACATCTCCATTTGTACGAACCACCCCCAAGATTTTTGCCAAGAATTTCGGCATACTGCCATAAAGGAGATTTTGGATCTCTGTTGACATTTGTCCCTTCAATCGTTTCATGTTGTGATGGTTCCATGTTTATCAATCTGCATTTATATTAAAAAAATTTAATTAGTAAAATTATAAAATTTTAACTACCAAAACAAAATTATAAATTTTATAATTAATATATGTCTCAAAAAAAAAAAAAATCTAATATTCTAAATTGCTTCAATATAAATAATTTTAAAAGTTTATTTTTATTTATTCTATGAACATTGAATTTATAAAACCTAGGTTCAAATGATAATTAAATAAATCTATAAAATTAATTAATTATATTAAAAAACTAAAATTATGAACATCAAAAATATAAATGGACTACATATAAATGAAAACAAAACTATATGAAATTTAATTAATATAAATGGACTATATATAAGTCTAAAATTAAAACAAAACTATATAAAATTTAAATGATATAAAATAATAAATGGACTATATATAATTTTAAAATCAAAACAAAACAAAATAACTTTAAACTTTAAAATTAAAACCAAATTATATAAAAATTTAAATTTAAAAAAAAAACAATATAAAATTGAAATTAAATTGAAGTTTAAAATTAAATTTAAAAAAAAAAAAAAAAAAAAAAAAAACTATATAAAATTGAAATTAAATTAAAGTTTAAAATTAAATTAAAAAAAAAACTATATAAAATTTAAATTAAATTAAAGTTTAAAATAAAATTTAAAAAAAACTATATAAAAGTTTAAAACTTACAATTTAACAAAAATTTAAAGTTCAAAATAAAATTTAAAAAAAAAAACTATATAAAAGTTTAAAACTTACGATTTAACAAAAAATTAAAGTCTAAAATTAAATTTACAAATAAAATAAAAAAACACACACACACACACTATATACAAGTTCAAAGCTACGATTTAACAAAACAAAAGTTAAAACTGTTAAAAAAAAACCATATAAAACTTACCTGTCCCCATGCGCATGCAGGTCGACGCTGGGACTGCTGCACAGATGTACCCAGACAGGTCGACCGGTCTCCACAAATCCCACGCCGACGCAGGGCAAATAATATAAACGTTGTCCGCGCTACTTGCAAAGCACCTCCACGTAGATGCAGTTCGACGCAGAGGGAGGGTAACGACACAAATGCAGTGTAACGCTGCCCAGCAGAGCACCTCGACCGCCTGCACATTAAAATCGAGCACGCTGCAAGCCAACTCGACCACGATGATCACAAATTTCTCTCCACCAATGCTCAGCGATAGAATACAATTTTAACCCCTACCGTCAAGTTTTATAATCCAAAGAAAGTTTGGCAAAACGCCATAATTAGAAGCCACGCCAGTTTAACTGTTAATTGAGGGTAGTGAAACTGTTAATTAAATTAGAAACGCGCATAAATTAAGCATCTTGACTGTTTGAGTGGAGTTTGTTGGTCGGATCCTGCTCCAAAACTTCCGAAACCCCGCTTGACGTCAACTTTTGATTAACGTTGTAGCGGATCCAACCGGATCGGTATCCGTATCCGTTTCAGATACAGGGATCCGTGATTCCGTCACTTGACCCCCGCGGATCCGGTAACTTAGTAAATGATGCTTTGATTTCAAGTGCTATAAAACAAGCGCTGAATGACATTGTAGTCATTGAAAGTAAGAAGGAGAATACATGAAAACACAAAGGAATCCCTTACTGCATCCCCAGGATGTCTATGAGTTCCCTGGTCCCAAATTAGGGACAAGCAACCTGTCCACTGCAGCAGGGGATGCAAAGCCATGCTACATAGATGAGAAATCAAGTTTACATCTATGAGGTAATACTAAGTGGGATTCAACTAATGCAAGTGCACTAATATGGATTTCAAAACTAGTTACCTATAGAACAAAGGCCAAAGGTGGAGAGGATCTTAAATCTCAAGAGGTGCATATTATGACACCTCAATTTGATGTCAATCTCTGAAGTAGCTTGTGCCAAATAAAAAATAAATGACCAAAACATTGATGAAATTCTGGATGACTTTGTTGAATGGTGTTGTCATTGATGCCAACGTCCATTATTGAATGCTCTTAATATTTGTCTGCACTGCATTAGTTGGAAGCTCCAATGAAAGGATGGCTGTAAACCCTAGTAGCCCTGCATTTGTTGAGGTATTTGAGGGTGAAGCTCAGTGAATTTGATCTTAAAATCATCTTGGTTGGATTCTCCTCGTCGAGCCGATTCTGATGGTATATAGAATGCCGTGAGAACCTTCACGATTTGATAAATATGCTTGTTTGAAGTTGAAAGCCCCAACTTGTGGGCTAAAACCCCAAAGGGAGATGATGTGGCACCCCATCATTAGCCAAGCTCATGAAAGTAGGATTTTCTTCAAACACTTATGGCTAAAAATAATTCATGAAGGATTTCAAGCTTATGAGGGGGCTTTAATTTCAAATAAAAATTAAATCTTGACCCCTCGATAGCAGGAAAATTCACTTTTCCTGCAAAGTTCCACTTACCGAATCTCACAACCTGCGTGCTTTAATAATTTATGGTTTGTGTGAATTTATTTTTCACATGCTCCCAATTGCTGTTTCCTACGTTTGACTATTAATTTATCTTTGGCTCAGATTTGGGCAATTTCTTCATTCAACATTGAATCCTGAATGATTCTTTAAAGTTGCCTCCCAATCCTCATCTGATCTTCAACAAGTCTTCTCATTTGTTCAAGGATTTAATCATGCAAAAATCCTTCTAATCCACACACACTGAACTCTACAGCATGTACAAAATTCTTCACCTGGGTTACCTAACCATAAATTGTCCTTAATCCGTATAAAATATTAGTTCTTCACATGACAGATTTATAAATTAATCTATCATCAGTTTCAGGTTTCACAAAGATGTTGAAACTCTACTAATTCTAGATTTCACAAAAATTGGAATTCTTCATTCACACAAACACACAGACAATTCATGAACACAATAAATGTATGAAAACTCTATTTCATTAATTAAAATCTATACATCACAAATACTCAAAAATTCTCTTCCTCTCTTGCCCTGATTCTACATTCATCTGGCCAATAGCTTTGCTCATAGGCTTACAATGATTAAATACAAAGTTACAAAAAAAATGATTTTTCTACATCCATAAATGTTAATTTTTGGCAACTAGGTCCAAACTCCATGTTGCATTGCTCATATGATGATGATGATATTTTTGTTGGATTCCTCTTTCGGAGAGGTGCAAGATTGATCTAAAGATCATCATGTTTGGATGAGCAGAACTTATATTATGATTTTATTTTCCACACATGTGCAAATTGTCAAGGTTGGCTAGATTTGTAATGTAGTCTCACAAGCCCCACAAGATGTGTCACACGCCCTCATTGATGGATATAAATAGGAGAGAGATGATGCTCATTTCATCATCATCTCATCACACACATTCTTCCTCTTCAAATTGGTTCGTATAGCCTTTAGAGGCTTCTCTCTCTCCCACGTGGAAATCAGGATGCCGGAAATATGGATGGTGGAAGGATGCCGGAAATCTAGATGAGGGACCCTTTTGTTGACTTGCGTTGACTGTTTTGGGAGCTGTCTTTTGAGGTGTGTGTGACACTTGAGGAAGGCTGATCTTGTATGTTGGAATCCTGTTGACTGCTGTAACAAACATTTCTCTCTATATTTGCTCTCTATATTTGCTAGACAAGAAGAATTACAAATTCTGATATATTATTTGGCTTGTCTTCTGTTGATCTATTATTAAGTTCTATCAGCATTTTAATTTCATGCTTATGTGATTGCTAATCTGAATTGGGCCTATAAGAAAGATTGAAGTAAAACTGCTTTTAGCATAGAACATACCATGGTTATCTAAATTTAACATGGCATCAGAGCTAAGGTGAAGACAAAGCCCAAGCTAGTATGAAAAGCAATCACCAAAGAAGTTGTCTTATCAAGGACCAATGGCCTCCTCAACCTACAAGGGTTTCAAGACTGATGATAAACTGATTGATAAGTCTGATTATCATGCCTGGAAGATATCTTTGGATTTGGTATTGGAAAATCAAGAAGTCATGGATTATGTGCAGGGGAAGATAAATGAGCCTCCATCAAATGCACCAGCTGCCACAAAGACGAAGTATAGAAAAGGGGAAATCAAGGCAAAGATGATTATCAAGGATTCTATACATAAGCACTTGGTTGCTTATATCTCCGAGTTGGGCACATCTAAAGATATGTGTGATAAGTTGGTTAGCATGTTCAGGGCTAGCAATGCTAATCAAGTTCTCTTCTTCAAGAACAAGTTGAAGAATATCAAGAAGGGCAAAGATGAATCCATTCAATCCTATTTTATGAGGCTCACAGAAATCAGGAATGATCTCTTAACTATTGGAGAAGAAGTAGTTGACTGAGAGCTCGTTCTCATTACTCTTGGAGGACTCCCCCGAGACTAGTATGTATTTAATACTACGATTCATAATAACAATGCAATTCCTGATTTTGATGAATTGTTGACGAGATGCACTCAAGAGGAAACAAGGATGATGGAGAGAGACCATCCCTCGAATGGGAATGGAGGTGACCCTACTGCCTTCACCACTCATGCAAAGAAGAGGAACAATGGTGGTCCGAGAAATCAAAACCATGGAAGAGCGGGTCTGAAAGGAAGAAAAGGAAGATGTTACACTAACAAGTTTGGTCACTATGCAAGAGAGTGCCCCAATAGAAGGGACTCTCGTAGAGATGATGACAACAACAACAACTTCAGGGGGAATGGAAATCAAAGGAACAACAAGTTCAAAGGAAAGAGGAAGGCTCCCTCTGATCGAAGTGGTAATGGTCAACCTTTCAAGAGGTCAAGAAATTCCAGGTATGATGAATCAAATGTTGGTGATAATAAGAGAAATGAATATATTCTTATATCTGCCCTCTCTACTGCATCTCCTCCCAACACCCTGGATGTCTGGTTGATTGATAGTGGTGCTTCAAGGCACCTCACTGGATATAAAAAAGGCCTCTCTGATTGATTGAGAAGAATACTAACTTGGAGATTATCCTTGAAGACAATGCCACCTATCCCGTGAAAGGGATAGGGACTGTGACCCTTCATCTAACTCAAGGTCAAGTCCTCTGCTTGCAAGATGTGTTGTACGTACCTCATTTGAAGAAGAATCTTGTGTCCATTTTGGCAATGGAAGACAAAGGATTCAAGGTGGCATTCATCGATGGAAAGGTACGCATTTGGAAGAAGAACTTCAATGAAGCTCTTACTATTGGTTTTAGAGTTGATACACTTTATCAAGTTGAAGGAAGTCCGTTGGGGGCCATGACATGTGACACAACTCTTCAAACCGAGCTATGGCACCAGAGGTTTGCACACCTTCATTACAAGGCCCTTCCCGAAGCAAGAAAGGTGGTGACAGAGATGCCTGAATTCAAAGATGATCATGAAGGTGCATGTCAGGGTTGTGCCGAAGGAAAGCATACAAGAGGACCATTCCCCTCAAGTGTCACGAAGACATCTGATATTTTGCAATTGATACATCACGATCTATCTGGTATGCTATCTGTAACATCCTTGGGAGGATGCTTATATTATATCAATCTATACTTCTCCCGCAAGACTTCGATATATTTCTTGAAGAAGAAGGACGTAGCATTCAAATGGTTTTGTACCTTCAAGGCCTTGGTTGAAAATCAAACAGGGAAGAAGATCAAAATTTTGACGACCTATAATGGGATAGAGTATGAGTCAAATGAATTCAATGACTATTGCAAGGAAGTTGGCATTAAGAGGGAGACCACCACTGTGTATACTCCCGAGCAAAATGGTGTTGTTGAAAGAAAGAATAGAACCATTTTGGAAGCTGCCCATGTCATGCTTTATGACCAAGGTCTTCCAAAGTTTCTATGGGGAGAAGCTGCCAACATCGTTGTGTACGTTCAAAATAGATGCCCACATTCCGCATTTGACTCCAAAACTCCCGAAGAAGTCTTCTCTAGTAAGATGCCCGATGTTGAAGGTCTGATGGATCCTATTGATCCACCTCCTTCAAATAAAAGGAGACCCTCATGGCTTCGGGACACTCTCCAAGATGCCGAGAGACACATTGCTCCGAGAGGAACATTCCGTGAAAGCAAGAAGTTGAATAGGTACCAAGGGTACCTAGCAGCAATGAGCATTATTGTACAATCTAAGCCTGGATCATTTGAAGAAGCCGTAAAGCATCAAGTTTGGAAGGATATCATTTACAAGTAATATGAATCTATCATGAAGAATGATGTTTGGGATGTGATCCCAAGACCGAAGGACAAATCTGTTGTCACCTCGAAATGGCTCTACAAGATCAAGCATGGAGCCGATGGAAGTGCTGAAAAGTACAATGCAAGATTTGTTACCCGTGGCTTCTCTCAAAAGGAAGGCATAGATTATGATGATATATTTGCACCTGTTACACCACCATCCGATCGATTATTTCCCTTGCTGCAACGCAAGGATGGAGTCTCCATCAGATGGATGTGAAGACTACTTTCTTACATAGTTCAATCAAGGAAGAGGTTTATGTGGAGCAACCTCTGGGGTTCAAAGTCCAAGATAGAGACACACATGTATGCAGGTTGAAGAAAGCCCTCTATGGGTTAAAGCAAGCACCCAGGGCTTGGCATGAGAGGATAGATAGCTACTTGATGAAGTTGGGCTTGACTCGAAGTGATGCTTATCCGAACCTTTATTTTAAGGTTGATAAAGAAAGGCCTCTCATTTTGGTTCTCTATGTGGACGATCTCTTCTTGACAAATGCTGACCCTCTCATTCATCAATGTAAGACGGAGCTAGCTTCCGAGTTCGAGATGGAGGACCTTGGACTGATGCACTATTTCCTGGGCTTGGAGGTCTAGCAAAAGCCAGGTGAGGTTTTCCTTTCTCAAGGAAAATATGTTGTGAAGTTGTTGGAGAGATTTGGGATGGTGCACTGTAAGTCCGTGTCGACACCGATGGAACTCAACTTTAAGAAGTTGTGTGGAAGCGTTGTTGGGCCCGAGGGTTTTCCTTTCTCAAGGAAAATATGTTGTGAAGTTGTTGGAGAGATTTGGGATGGTGGACTGTAAGTCCGTGTTGACACCAATGGAACTCAACTTTAAGAAGTTGTGTGGAAGCGTTGTTGGGCTCGAGTTGGGAAATCCCACCGAGTATCGACAACTCATGGGGGCCTTGATGTTCTTAGTGAACTCACGTCCGGACATATGTTTTGCAATATATGGTTGACCCTCATCACATTCACTAGAATGATGCCAAGAATCTCCTGAGATATCTTTGGGGCACAATCAACCATGGGTTGAGATACATTGTCGGGAGTATGAGGCTCCATGGGTATACCGACATTGATTGGGCAGGCAGTGTGGTGGATCGTAAGAGCACATCTAGATGTTGCTTCACTCTTGGTTCTGCTTCGATATCTTGGATGAGCAGGAAGCAGAAATCGGTTGCTTTGAGCACCGCCGAGGCCGAATACATTGCAGCGAGTATGGCCTATTGTGAATCTATTTGGTCGGGAAATCTCTTCAGTGAGTTGTTTGGACATGTGCTAGATACCACTGTTATCCTTTGTGATAACAAGAGTGGGATTCATCTTTCTCAGAATCCCGTGTTCCACGATCGATCCAAGCATATTGATATTAAGTACCACTTTGTCCAGGACATGATACAGCGAGGTGTCGTAAGGCTCGATCACATTGGGATTGATGAGCAGGTCACAGATATTCTTACGAAGCCCCTGGGGAAGGTCAAATTCTTAACCTTTGGTGAGAAGCTTGGTATCGTAGACAGACCCGATTTTGAGGGTCCCGCTTGAGTTGGACTATGAGCTCCAGGGGGCTTGGGGATAGCTTCTTGGAGCTATAAGCAACCACAAGGCGAGGTTCGCCAAACCTTGTTGGTGTGCTTCATCCCCACCGTTGTGATATTGAGTTGGTTCACCCTCTCTTTGATCTATGCCCCGCATGCATCCTACCCATGGAGTTTCGAACTCATGGGAAGTACCTCTCATTTCGCTAATGAGGTGCGAAATGTGGATAGAGACCGATGGACGCATCGGGGATTGCCGTACTCTCGATGTCTAGGATGGGATGTGTCCAACACCTTGATCTCAGATCAAGTCTGATGAGGTTCTCGCCTCTAAACTAATTTCAGGTCAGTATGTGACTCTCTTGATTCTGATTAAGGTTTTAACCTCTAAGTTGACTTCAAGTCAACAGAGTGTGATGTCTTTGTGACTCACTCTTGTTCGTTTGCCCCAAGAGCCAGCAAAGCATGTTACAGAAGGATGATATATGATAGTACACTATGGTACTGTATGACAGGATGGCACAAGTAAATAGTTGGAATTCTCCCTAGTTGAGAGGGAGTGTTACTTTTGGGCAACTAGGTCCAAACTCCATGTTGCATTGCTCATATGATGATGATGATATTTTTGTTGGATTCCTCTTTTAGAGAGGTGCAAGATTGATCTAAAGTTCATCTTGTTTGGATGAGCAGAACTTATATTTTGATTTTATTTTCCACACATGTACAAATTGTCAAGATCAACCAGATTTGTAATGTAGGCTCACAAGCCCCACAAGATGTGTCACACACCCTCATTTATGGATATAAATAGGAAACAGATGATGTTCATTTCATCATTATCTCATCACACACATTCTTCCTCTTCTGATTGGTTCATATAGCCTTTAGAGGCTTCTCTCTCTCCCAAGTGGAAATCAGGATGCTGGAAATATGGATGCCGGAAATGGATGCCAGAAATCTGAATGTCGAAAGGATGCCGAAAGGATGCTAGAAATCTGGATGAGGGATCCTTTTGTTGACTTGCGTTGATTGTTTTGGGAGTTGTCTTTCGAGGTGTGTGTGACACTTGAAAATGGTTGATCTTGTATGTTGGAAGAGCTAGTTTGACCAGCAAAGGTCTTTGCTGGCTAGGGCATCTTGTTGACTGTTGTAACAAACATTTCTCTCTATATTTGTTGGACAAGAAGAATTACAAATTCTGATATATTTTTTGGCTTGTCTTTTGTTGATCTATTATTATGTTCTATCAGCATTTTAATTTCATGTTTATGTGATTGCTAATCTGAATTGGGCCTACCCCGGATGCGAGTGCTAGCCAGTGAGATCGCAAGCCATAGGGCTGCCATGTGGAGGGACACTTGGCCGCCCCACGTGACCGCACAAGGATAACAACACTGCGTTAAATGCTGTCGTGAGGGAGACTTAAACTCAACCTCCGCCACCTTCATTTCGACGTACCCGGACTGCAGCGCATTAAGGTCACATGCCATGGCCATTAAGCCAGCCTCCTCTGTCTATTCGCCCTCACTTCGGCCCTCTCTCCTGCTCTCGGTGCATCTTTCTGTTAATTCCCCTCTGCCTCTGGTGCATGTTCCTCATTCAACCAGCCTTAGCCTTCCCTCCGGTGGCAATTCCTCTCCTGTGCTTTCCACTGCTCCCTCCTGGTACTACGCTTCTGCTCCTCAGACAATTATGCCTCGGTATCATCGAATGAGATGCAGAAGGATAGGAGGGCGTGGCTGCCCATCCAAACCTCCTTTGGCGCAATCCCTGGGCAGTGATTTGGATCTTTCGGTTGGCTGGGCTGAGCAGAACAGGAATGCCCCTGTCAATCTGACCGCCCAGCTTTCCTTGCAGCTTCCCGCTCCTCTTATGGCGCCATCCAGCTCTCGCAGCAAGAAGAGGCCGCGCAAATCAACCATTTTGCCCAAGCCTACTTTCATCCCTCGCAAGATGAAGGCTCTCCCGATGCAAAGTGCCTCAAGCGGCAGCAAGAACACCAGCGGCAACACAGGCAACAGTGATGGAAGCAGTTTTGATTCTGAGGCAGAAAACAAGGCAGAGCACTCTGGTTTGCAAGCTGCCTCCGCTGAGAAGCTCGACTCTCCCGCGTCGCCACGTCCCCAAACTTCACGCCACGCACCGAGCAAGGAGAATGATGACGAGTTCTATGTTTGCAGGATTGAAGAAGAAGCTCCCACCTCCGGCAAAAAGGATGAAGGTTTTCCCTAGTCTCAGTTGTTCTATGCTCTCTAGTCTGCTCATGTTTTGGCAATGTCTACTATATGAATCTTGTTTATTTTTGGCCACTAGATCTACTGGTTTCCCGCTTCGGGCAGCAGTGTTACTATGGTTTTTGAGGGCTGGTTTCCGCAGCCGGGGCAGTCCATTTTCTGTTGGCAAAGTGATGAAACTTCCCTCTGGATTTGGCTGGCCAAACCCAGAGGAAGAGACCTGTAATTTTCTCTTTTATACGATATAATAGAAGTAGTCAAACTTTAAAAAATCAAAATAAAAATAAAAAATCTGAATTGGGCCTATAAGAAATATTGAAGTAAAACTGCTTTCAGAACATACCATGGTTATCTAAATTTAACAATAAATCACTCCCTGATTTATTCCCTAAAGCTCTCATGATTTATTCCATGAAGCTCTCATGATTTGTTCCACGAAGCTCTCATGATTTATCCCCTAAATCTCTCATGCTTTTCAAGGTAAATTAGCTTTTGCCTTACGGACAAAATCTTTCCTATCCACAACTTTTCTAAAACTATAACTCATACGTTCTACAATAATTAAAGAATCTAAGATTATTTACAAACAAGGAATTAGAATTCCTTTTAAATGTTGAAGCCCCTTTTGGAGCTTTAACTCCAAAAAGCCTTGATTTTTCGAAAATGACTTGGAAGTTAAGTTGCTCCTTCATCACCCATAAAGGCAAACATCCTGATTTGGGCTCCAAATTTTAATTTCAAACTTTTGCATTAAGGATTTTCCCTCCAGTTATTTTGAATTTCAAACACTTGTTTCCCTCCAAATCCTAATGTGTGTGTGTGTGTGTGTATAAATATATACAATATTGATAATATCTGCGATATTTCGCAAAATATCGCAATATTTTCAAGGAAACGATATTTCGACCTGAAAATATCGCGATATATTCAGATTTGAAAATATCGGCAAAATATTGCGATATTTTTAAAATATCGGATAATTTTTAAAAATCTGAAGAAAAAAAATGATTTTTTATCCTTGCCAATATTTGTCGATATTTTGCCAATATTGCCGATAAGATGTTTTCTGGACCCTCGCCGATGTTTTGCCGATACCGATATATATATATATATATATATATATATATATAGGGACAAATATGAACACTTATCTGATCATATTAAATCAACTGGGAATTGAAGGAGGGGCTGACCGATTAATACCCTGGTGACGTCTATGTGAGATGGCTTGAGTTACAAGGTCATAGTATTTGTAGTTATTTGCATGATGAAATATCTCTAATTGTTGAAAAGTATAACTAGGATCAGTGTTCATATTAACTATGTAATTAAGTATTTATGTAAAGAAGAAGACAAAGATAATAAAATGTATTTTTGTTATACTTGCTTCATGGGTTTCATGAGCAAGATTTTATTATAGGTCAATAGACTTCTTCTTGATGTCTATTAGGATTTGTCTTCTAGATATAAATGTAATTAAGAGTCATGAACATGAAGAGTCGAGTCAGCAAAATATGCTCTGAGATCTTGTCATGATACCGTGAAGAATGGCTCCTATTTGATGCATAAAAATAGCCCTTAAATAACGCTGGAAAATGAGCTCTTCTAGTCGGCCTATATGCAGTAGCGGAGTCATGTAATATTCCCAAATGGAAAAAGCAGGGATATAATGCAAAATGCTGGAATAGCAGTGTTAAACATCATATAAAAGCAAGAGGCCAATATGGAGACCTTCTAATCATTATAATAGCAACAAAATATGCATAATAAATGGGCCATAAGATGTACAACAAGATATAACAGGCTTCCAATGGATAAAACCCTCAAAAGAGGTGTTGCTACTATATATCAAAATGTCGGAAGACTGCTACAGCGCAGTCATAAAGTGCACTGCTATAGCAGATGAACATACAAAAGATCTATGGCTATTATATGCCTCAAAAGATACAGCAAATGTAGATCAAGGCTCTATACAACATTCAGAAAAGAACCCCCAAAGGATTTTCAACAATACACCAATGTACAAGATCTAAATCAAAGCCCTAGGGCTGAAGATTCACTGCAACATATAAAATGGAAAGATGGGGATGATCTGATATAACAAATATTGCAGCCTCCTCCAATAGATCTCCTAGATGAAAGGTTGATCCCTTCACTAGAAATATTCCTCCCCAAATGGTGTACTGAAACCACCCTGCAACTCCTCCCTCAAAATAACACAATCCAAGATAGAAACTCTGTTGTAGGGGCAAATAAATATGTGACCTGATGCCAATTGTTGAAATAAGGCTCAAGGGCCTTCCTTGCTATCCTCCCAATCGAAAGGAACCCTTCTCCACTAAAAATAAGCACTGAAGTGACCCAAAGATGTTCTCCACTACTGCAACCTGCAACACAACTCAATCCTCAACAAGATCTGCGATGTAGATGTAAGATGAAGCTTGGCCTAAAGCCTGAAAGTGGAAGTGAAGTACAATGCTCTTCCAAGAGGCCTCTCAAGGAAAGAGATGGGGTTCCCGATCAAGAACACCCTATGCTAAACAGCACTTGCAATCTTAGCTAAACAGCCAAAGAAAGCTATATGTCTAAATAGACCATATATTCAGAAATATCATATACCAATTCATGATCAATATGGCTACCATCCTCTTCCTTTTATAAGAAAAGAACTTCCAAGCCCTAAGCCCCATTCATTAATGACACTACTTCCATGCAAAGAGTCTCCATCTAAAACTGCGTTGTCCCTCGTTGAATGCCACTACTCCATGACAGCGCTATTGATTTGGTCAAAGTTGACCCAGTCAAGGTGTTCCAGCCCGTTTTCACACCTAAGGGTGCTCAATTAAGCTGCCAAGATGTCTTCTTTTCACAATGGCATTGATTTATTCATTATTAAGGAGATTTATGGATCTCCGTTATCCTCTTATTCATTAAACAAAAAGCAAAAGCAAAATTTAATATTCCAACTAGTTCATGGCTAATTGGGAATATTACAGTCCTCCCCTCCCAAATGTTGCTTGTCCTCAAGCAACTAACAAGGTGAGTGTTGCAACTCTTCTCCTCCACCATTGGTGACACCTTCATGTGATAAGCTTTCCTCATAAGCTAAGTGTCTCCCAATGCATCCCTCCATGAAATGCTCCTCCCAAGTTCTCATGAGATGCAAATGACTCATCCCACAAGGAAGCAATATATCCAATGAAACAATCATGGTTTGCCCAATGTCCTCCCTGAAACATGTAGCATAATGAACATGGAGAATCTCTCTCCCAAAGGGCACTTTCAGTCCTCCCATCCTCCCTCCAATCATTCCCATAAAAAGAATAAGTACATCATCAATGTATGGGATCAAAACCAAGTACATATAAAGAGAAATATGCAAAAATCGAGGTGGGTCATAGTCCCACATGTGGAACCAACGCAGTATATCTCTTGAATGCATCAGATAATGATATGGTAAGTGGTTTCCCCACCACTTACTTGTTGTCCAAGTTTTCTCACAATGGCTGAAAAGGTGAGAAATGTTTGGTGCCTTTGGAGTGCACCCAGTGTGGTAAATCATCTCCCTACACCCTCCAAGGGAGTGGCCATGTTCAGAAATGTTTATGGCCCAAAGTTGGCCATGAAGTTTATATGGAAGAATGCTCCTCCTTGGAGCAATGGCCTACATATACATGGTAAAGGAATGCAAATAATCATCAAATGAAACATCATGTACATAAGCATGTTCCTTACCAAAATTTCTGGTCATACAAATGGAGTAGTCCATAGATAGATCCCCTCTCATTCCAAAAGAGGAAAGAGGTGGTTGTGATAACTCCTCCATAGAGTTATGTATCTCTCCCAACTCCACATGGTCCATGCATCTTCTCAAATGCTGATATAGTTCCTCTTCAAAGCCTTCCCAAGTGCAACTCTCCATGATAGTGTTGTAGGCTCTCATGGAATAAGTATGGCTGAAGAGAAAATCTTCATGTGCCCTTTGTAGCACCTTCTCCTTGAGCTTGGAAGCTCTAGATAAGAATATCCTACCATGATAGTAGATGACTTCATCTTGGACTGAATAGCCCTCTTCATGTAGCTGGTCATCAAGTATCATGCATGTAAAGAGATCCTTGGAATAATCCACCAACAGTTGGGATTTCCAATATGGATCTATTCTCCATAGTGACAGCGTTGATGATCTATCACAAAGAACATTTGTCATATGGCTGCCCTTCTCTTTGACATCTCTCATGCCAAAGGTACATATTGGAAGGCTGCTATCCTTCCCATGCTGCTCCTCCCACAGCGCAGAATCTGAAATGAGAGTGGGTAATGATGATGTTGGGAGAATGTCTCCCTCCTCCTTGAGTCTACCCAAGACTCTCAACATTGTATCATGACCTCCTAATGCCCCCATCCCTCCTGGATTAATGAATGGTGCATCATGATGTGAGACATCTCTCACTAACTCTGGATCAAGTGGCCTCCCAAGTGGTTTGCCACAAAATAGTGATGTCTCATGGGCCAATCTCATATGCATAATAGATGGAACTACCATGCCCTTGCTTCCACTGCGCAAATCTAACTCTGTTTTCTGTGTGGGAGCTTCCTGATAATTGGGTACCACTCTCATTGATGCAAGAGTCCCTCTAATTGGAGCAATTGCTCCATCCTCACCTCCTAGTGGTGGTGGATCATCTCCTGCTATTCCAGCGCTGTGACCCCTTTCTGTTTCTTCTTCTTCTTCCTCCTCATCATCTGAGAAGACCTCTATATAGTGTGTCTTTCCTGCTGCACATCTATGTCCAGGTGCCCATGACTCTTGGCATGTGAAGCAAAGCTTCCTCCTCCTCAAGTCTCTTCGGACATCATCACTAAGATGTTTTTTACTTTGGCTCTCCTTTGAGAAAGGAGCCTTCTCATCTTTTTCCTTTGATGGAAAAGAGGGCTTTTGCTGAAATGTTGTCTTTGCTTTTGGCAAGGCATCTTGTAGATCTCTAGCCCTTTCAATGACATCTTGAAGGGTAGTGGGCTTGGTAGACTTAACCAACCCATAAAGAGGTTCTTCTAACCCATCAACGAACATATAGACTCTTCTTGCTGCAGATAAATCAAGAACCATAACAGAAAGTTTTAGAAATTCAAAAATATAAGTTTCTGGATTACCTAATTGTTTGAGCTTTGCTAGCCCCATGAATGGTGCCTCAGGATCTCTTCTATCAAACCTCTCCACCAACCTCCTTGTGAACTCTGAATATGCAGTCACATTGGCATGACCCAATGTAGACAAGCCATGGAACCACCAATCATGTGCTTCACCCTCAAGGTGCAGCACTGCTATCTTAATGGCCTCCATCTCCGGTACTTTGTTCAGCTGGAAGTAGATGTCAAGCTTCTCTACCCATGATTTGGCAGTGCATTTAGATGACCCATCAAAGTTGGGTAAGAAAAATTTGCCCATAGTGCGGTGTAGAACATGATTCTGAATGAATCCTCCACCTCTATTGTGATACCTGGGTCTCCTATTGTCGTTGATCAGACAAAATTCTTGAAAACTCAAGTGGTCCTTGAATCTCTGAGATTGAGACTCATACTCCATGAAATAGTCTTCAAGAGTTTCTTGTTCTTGAAACCCTTCATTTCCCACTGCTGAGAATGTAGGCATTGTAGAGCATTGGGAAACTTGTTGCTGCTGCACTGGTTGATCACTCCAATGATGAGAAATGCTAGAGCCTTCACCATGTTGAAATCCTTTAAGGGATTCATTGTATCTATCCATCCTCATCTCCTTTATTTCTCTAGCAATGTCTTGCATAGCCTGGAGAAGAATCTTAGGAAACTCTTTCTCTTCATCTTCTCCTGATAAAGGGGTCTTACCCTTGTCTTCTTTATCATTTGTATAATCAAACTTCTGGTGTCTTCTTTTGAGATACCTCTTCTCTCTATCTGTGAGATGATCTCCTTCTTCAGATGACATATTGGCTTTTCAAGATACACAAGCTGTGCCAAGATTATGCTCTGATACCACTGTAATATTCCCAAATGGGAAAAGCAGGAATATAGTGCAAAATGTTGGAATAGCAGTGTTAAACATCATATAAAAGCAAGAGGCCAATATGGAGACCTTCTAATCATTATAACAACAGCAATATATGCATAATAAATGGGCCATAAGATGTACAACAAGATATAACAAGTCTCCAATGGATAAAACCCTCAAAAGAGGTGTTGCTACTATATATCAAAACGCTGGAAGACTGCTACAGTGCAGTCATAAAGTGCATTGCTATAGTAGATGAACATACAAAGATCTATGGCTGTTATATGCCTCAAAAGATATAGCAAATGTAGATCAAGGCTCTATACAACCTTCAGAAAAGAACCCCCAAAGTGTTTTCAACAATACACCAATGTACAAGATCTGAATAAAAGCACTACTGCTGAAGATTCACTGCAACATATAAACTAGAAAGATGGGGATGATCTGATATAACAAATATTGCAGCCTCCTCTAACAGATCTCCTAGATGAAAGGTTGATCCCTTCACTAGAAATCTTCCTCCCCAAATGGTGTACTGAAACCACCCTACAACTCCTCCCTCAAAATAAGTCAGTCCAAGACAGAAACTGTGCTGTAGGGGCAAATAAATATGTGGCCTGATGCCAAATGTTGCAATAAGGCTCAAGGGCCTTCCTTACTGTCCTCCCAATGGAAAGGAACCCTTATCCACTGAAAATAAGCACTGAAGTGACCCAAAGATGTTCTCCACTACTGCAACCTGCAATACAACTCAACCCTCAACAGGATTTGCACTGTAGATGTAAGATGAAGCTTGGCCTAAAGCCTGAAATTGGAAGTGAAGTACAATGCTCTTCCAAGAGGCCTCTCGAGATGGGATTCCCGATCAAGAACACCCTGTGCTAAACAGCACTTGCAATCTTAGCTAAACAACCAAAGAAAGCTATATGTCTAAACAGACCATATATTCAGAAATATCATATACCAATTCATGATCAATATGGCTGCCATCCTCTTCCTTTTATAAAAAAAGAGCTTCCAAACCCTAATTTTCACACCTAAGGGTGCTCAATTACGCTGCCAAGATGTCTTATTTTCACATTGGCATTGATTATTCATTATTAAGGAAATTTATGGATCTCCATTATCCTCTTATTCATTAAACAGAAAGCACAAGCAAAATTTAATATTCCAACTAGCTCATGGCTAATTGGGAATATTACAAGTCGGCCCTCTATCATGTTGGTAGGTCAGCCTAAACATCAAGACATGAGCACTATATATATGTATGTGTTGCGGATTATTTGAAGCAAGAAGCTACGGATGGTTAAGTGATGTGGATCAGTGTTGGAACCATTCCATCTGTTTATATGTGAATCAAAAAGAAGTTGTGGATGTTCTATGATAACAACAACAGAAATGAAGCTCTGTATATATGCGAGTAAGAGTAAACAAATGCGGATTTGTGTTGAGAATCATTATAACACAAAAAAATGCGGATGTCTCCAATGTATCACAGCATGAGTATGCAGACTTATAATCAGGAAGAATTGCGGCCATATATATACAGTGACAGATGCAGACTCCTGTGCGGGTATAATTCTGAAATAAATATGAATTCAAGTGTGGGCTCCAGAACAAAAAAAGTATGTGAATTGATAAGAAGAAGTTGCGATCAAGCCTGGGAAGACTGCGGTCAAACTGTAACCATTCTAAAGTGTGGAAGCAGTACATTATGTGATATAATGTGAAGTCAATATGTCTAATGAGTATTATAATAAATTATGGATTGCAAAGGAAGGTAAATCTGTGATTTACCTTCCTACAATGAAAGTACTAATCCTCAAAGAAGATTCAAGAATATACTAAGTGAAGAATAAGTTCTCTAATGATCTAATATCTGAATCACTAAGAAGTAGTGTTTGAAGATAAACTCAGTGCAAGTTAGTGAAAAAAAGAAGGATCGGCATTAAAGGCAGCCAAAGAAGCAATGACAAGATCTTGAAGGCATTCATAGGTCAAGGGTCTAAGTATTGGTCACGGTACTTGTCATTTGAAGATCTCTAAGAAGAATTTTCTCGTGGGTTTTCCTTTCCAAAAGGGAGAGGTTTTTCCCTGGCTCTAGGAGCCTAATTCTTGTGTCTCGTGCATTTTGATAATTGACTTGATGAAAGATTAAATAAGCTAAGGAAGAAAAGACACAAGTAACTCAAGTAATCTCACAAGTAATTATCAAGAAGAGAATTTGAATTAATCACCAGCCCTTCAAAATTCTCAACATGGTACCAGAGCTAAGGTGTTGAACTCAAGGGCTACTTGACAAAGAGACAATCCAGGAAGCAAAATCAAAGTTTGGGTGAAAAGTATGTTAAATTTAGATAACCATGGTGTTCTATGCTTGATGCACTTTTACTTCAATCTTTCTTAGGCCCAATACAAAATAGCAATCACATAAACTTGAAAGTAAAATGCTGATAGAACACAATAATAGATCAATAGAAGACAAGCCAAATATAGATCAGATTTACAATTCCTTTTGTCGAGCAAAGATATGAGATATTGTGGCGTTACGACAGTCAGAAGGATGCTTCAACCAACAAAGTCTTTCTCAGTCAGCCAGCACTTTCATGTGTCACACCCACAGCCCTCAAAGACAGCTCATCACAAGTCAACGCAAGTCAAACCAGGGGCAACACAAAAAAGTTAACACATGCAGCTTCAGAAAAGTTAACACATGCAGCTTCAAAAAAGTCAACACAACAAACTAGGGCTTCGGTTAAACAGCTCGAAATCCCTCGATTTTAGTGCCCAGTTGTACGACCTCCTAAAATCGGAATTTCTACAAAAGATTGAGGTCAAACGACCAAGGGCTGACCACAGTCAACACTACAGCAGAAAAGCCCTAAACAGATCAGTGTAGAAAACAGAAAGCCCTAAACAGATCAGCGCAGAAAAAAGCAGCTTCGCTCCACACGTGTGAGGGAAAAAGGCCTCCAAAGGCTATCGAACCACTCAGATCACAATGAAAGAATGTGTGATGAGATGATGAGAAAATGACCTCCAAGTCTCTCCAATTTATATTCATTAATGAGGGTGTGACACATCTCTTAGGCATGTGGGATAAATCTGGCCAACCTTGCACATGTGGAAATAAATTCAAAATCGATGTTCTTCTCATCCGATCAAGATAATCTTTAGATCAATCTTGCACCTCTCCATAAGAGGAATCCAACAAAAATATGACCATCGTCATATGAGCAGTGCAACATGGAGTTTGGACCTAGATGCCCAAAATTTACAAAGTCAAATCAGTTTGCAAGGAAATCCTCAAGCCATCTCAAGAATACTTTCAACCTTATTCAAAGAATCCACACATCGAGGAGGTAATCTTTGGCATCAAAGATTCTTGATATTGAAGACATTGTTGGAAGACACATAATTAAGCACCACCCAACTCTATTGAAGATATCTTCATTCTGAAGCAATCCTTGATCATCAAGGATCCTAGATCACCTACTTTGAAATCAATCTAAGAGGGAGTTCCTGCCATCATCTTCATCATTATCAACAAGAAAGTTGATAGAAGAAGAAAAGCATCTACTCAAGTAAGTATCTTTATGACTTCATATGAATCTATCATAATGTCCTCTTTGCAAAGAAAGCAACAAACTGGTTAGGGTTTCAAACTTTCCTGCACGAAAGAAAAGGACAATGAATTCATGCCAAATGCATGAAGGGAGATATAAGAGCCCAAATGATTCTTACAGAATCCATAAAAGACTCTCTCATCTCCGATGTATCAAATCTAGAATCATCAAAAGGAATATATGAGAAATTGGTGAAGCTATTCTCTGTGAGTACTGTAGGAGAATCAATCTCTCTGAAATCAATTGCAAGAACTGGGAGAAGTAATGTCTAATACTGAAATGACTACAGTGGTACTACTACTAAATGCTCTGCCAGAAGAATGGGGAAACTTCACTTCAAGTTTATACGGGAAGAAAGAAGCCACACCATTCCACGATTTATGGTCTATGTAAAATAGAGGAAAGAAGATTGAAAACCAAAGCTGATACAGGATCAAGTGAAGGGAATCTAGCCTTTATAGTGATATCCGGGAAGAAAGGAAGATTCGTAAATTTGGTCCTTAGAATAAAAGGAGAAATATGGACAAAGTACGATGCTTTGGATGTAATGAACTTGGGCATTATAAAGGAGATTGTCCTAAATTTGAAAAGGACAAGAGAAAGAGGGAAGAAGCCCATGTCTCAGAAATGAGGGAAGAACCTGATGCAAAGAAATCTAAGAAAGAAGAAGCGAGGGATCTCCACTATGATTGAGATCATCTTCTCCTGTAAGTGATTTCTGTTGGTTGTAAAATTGTATGAAAGAAAGCAGTATAGCATCATGATCGAAGCATGGTAGGAGCTCTCGATGAAACAGCTGCTGGAAAACCTCACTAATATCAATACTAATGGAAGGCAGTCATCAAGATCAAGGGTCATCATGAAAACAAAATTCTAGGATGTGATGACATATTGATGAAGCAGGTCAAGGGAATGAAGCTCTTCATTCTAGTGAAATTGCTATAGGATGACTCGAAGGAAAAAGGTATGAGGTGTATGTATATATTTATATGCTGACACTAGATGTTGTGAAGTCATGTAATATGGTTGCAGGTAATAGACTTCTATATTTATAAGTATGATCTATGAAGGAAGATCTCTTGGTGCACAGACAGATGAAATCAACATAATATATCCTCATATGGAATATGAGGTGGTTGTATATGAACGAGGAACTGGAAAATTTGTAAGTTCCTAAGAATGAAGAATGTGCAAAAAGGAAGAGATCATGAAATGCAATCATGTCAAGAGGCAGTTATCATCAAGAAGCCAAGAAGATGTGACTAGGAGATCTCCTGGGAAGATATGTAAACTCTGACAGAATTCTGGTAAAGAAGAAGACCCTTGACAAGACATATCTTTAGGAGATGTGTCAATCTGAATAGAGGATGTCGGTGCCTACAAGAAGATGTCATGGTGAAAGATCACTGAGGTAACTTTTGATTTAAAAGTTCATATGTATATGTTTATCTGGATAAGTTTATGCAGGGCTGCCAATCATGTGGAAGGATGTAATATCCTTGGAGATGATTCAAAGGAAAGCAATATGGCATAAAGGCGGACCAGGTGAGAAAGACTGATGAATCACTTTCTGATGGTTAACATGACTCGTGACTTAAAGTGATGGATGATATGTGCCCTATGAAGCCAAAGGTTGAAGATTCCTCAATATCGAAATCCATGACATCGAGGGGAGGAATTCTTCATGAGCATCTGGGTGTCTCGCCATTGCTGCTGCAGGACCTTGGTTGAGAGGGAGCCTGGTGGTAGGTTTCTTACTTGGAAGAAACTTGAAGTATGTCCTTCCTGAGTTAAGAGGGAGTGACATATGTGATTCTCTAATACATGTGTCATGCACTAGACCAGGACTATCAGTCGTAAGTCTTGGTGAAGGCCATGTGGAGAGAATGGATAGACACATCATTCTGGTCTTCACCTGGAAGACAGAATGGAGGATTGGGTAATCATCCGACATTCGATACTCTTTGAGAATGAGATAGGGCATTCAAAATAAGAGTAGTCGAGGACCGATATTCCTTGAGGGCTGGCTACCCAAGAGTAGAATAGTCCAAGAAGGTCATACTCTGGGAACGCCTAGGTGGAGTATGTACCTTGGAGAGACAATGACTATGGTGTCTGTAAGTCATGTGTCTCGCCAGCATTGTAGCCCATTGTCTCGTTGAGAGATGGGATTGTTAGTCAAGGCCTTGCACTAGGACAACGCTGGTTGATGTGATGCTATACAAATTCAATTACCAATCCGATTCTTCTTATGAGATTCTTCAGTTTGAAAGTGACCATGTACCTGTATGAATACCTCCCTAGTTAAGAGGAAGTGATGAAAAGTATAACTAGGATCGATCTTCATATTGACTATGTAATTACGTATTTATGTAAAGAAGACAAAGATAATAAAATGTATTTTTTTGGTACTTGCTTCATGGGTTTCATGAGCAAGATTTTATTATAGGTCAATAGACTTCTTCTTGATGTCTATTAGGATTTGTCTTCTAGAAATAAATGTAATTAAGAGTCATGAACATGAAGAGTCGAGTCAGCAAAATATGCTCCAAGATCTTGTGATGATACCGTGAAGAATGGCTCCTATTTGATGCATAAAGATAGCCCTTACATAACGCTGCAAAATGAGCTCTTCTAGTCGGCCTATATGTAGTAGTGGAGTCGGCCCTCTATCATGTTGGTAGGTCAGCCTAAACATCAAGACATGAGCACTATATATGTATGAGCTGCGGATCATTTTAAGCAAGAAGCTACGGATGGTTAAGTGATGTGGATGCACTATATATATGTATGTGTTGCGGATCATTTGAAGCAAGAAGCTACGGATGGTTAAGTGATGTGGATCAGTCTTGGAACCATTCCATCTGTTTATATGCGAGTCAAAAAGAAGTTGCGGATGTTCTGTGATAACGACAACATAAATGAAGCTCTGTATATATGCGAGTAAGAGTAAACAAATGCGGATCTGTCTTGGGAATCATTATAACACAGAAAAATGCAGATGTCTCCAATGTATCACAGCATGAGTATGCGAACTTATAATCAAGAAGAATAGCGGCCATATATATACAGTGACAGAGGCATACTCCTGTGCGGGTATAATTCTGAAATAAATATGAATTCAAGTGTGGGATCCAGAACAGAAAAAGTATGTGGATTGATAAGATGAAGTTGCGGTCAAGCCTGGGATGACTGTGGTCAAACTATAACCATTCTAAAATGTGGAAGCAGGACATTATGTTATATAATGTGAAGTCAATATGTCTGATGAGTAAGGGTTATAATAAATTCTAGATTGCAAAGTAAGGAAGGTAAATCTGTGAATTACCTTTCTACAATGAAAGCACTAATCCTCAAAGAAGATTCAAGAATATACTAAGTGAAGAATAAGATCTCGAATGATCTAATATCTAAATCAGTGAGAAGTAGTGTTTGAAGATAAACTCAGTGCAAGTTAGTGCAAAAAAGAAGGATCAGCATTAAAAGTAGCCAAAGAAGCAATGACAAGATCTTGAAGGCATTCATAGGTCAAGGGTCTAAGTCTTGGTCATGTTACTTGTCATTTGAAGATCTCTAAGAAGAATTTTCTCGTGGGTTTTCCTCTCAAAGAGGGAGAGGTTTTGCCCTGGCTCTAGGAGCCTAATTCTTGTGTCTCGTGCATTTTGATAATTGACTTCATGAAAGACTAAATAAGCTAAGGAAGAAAAGACATAAGTAACTCAAGTAATCTCACAAGTAATTATCAAGAAGAGAATTTGAATTGATCACCAGCCCTCCAAAATTCTCAACACTATTGGACATGCATTTGTATTGTCATTGAAGAACTGAGTATCCCTATAACAATCTTGTAGGAAGGTCTAGTTTATGATATAGTCATGGTTAATCAGCTATCTGGTATACAAGTACAGTTTTTATGAGTTGTCATGACTCATTATCCTGATGGTTTATTGAGTTATATACATAAGTGTACATGGTTTCCTGAATATGCATGTTTATTTAATATGTTAACTTGTTATGCATTGTTGATAAGGGAATATTTGTTTCTGTGCAGTTGCAACAAGATGGAATGCATGAATATGTTTGAACACTCAAGATATGAGGAAGAGTATATTCCAATAGATAATAGTATGATCTTGGTTATTTGCATGGTTCTTGATGAGTGTTTAAGATGTTGGAAATACTGAGAGGGAGGTGAATAAGTATTTCTTTTCAATTGTTAATTTTACCAGTTAGATCAATTATATTTAGAACACAAAATGAACAATGATGGAATAGATACTTTTATTAATTTCTTCTTTACAATAAGTAAAGTACAATAATGATATAGGGCTCCAACCCTAGATGAAGACTCCAATCTTCCAAGCTCCAACCTATATTGTGCCAAGCACCGACTTGGTCTTTCCAAGACTCCAACCTTGTCAATTGGAGGCACCAACCTCTAGGGCCCCAACCCTATCTTCCAAGGCTCCAACCTTGTCACTTTGAGGCATCAACCTCTAGGGCTCCAACCCTATCTCTGGTACAGCCTCCAACCTGGTCTCTTGAGGACTCCAATCCTCTAGGGCTCCAACCCTATCTTCCAAGGCACCGACATTGTCTCTATGACGCTCCCACCTCTTGGGCTCCAATCCGCAACTTCACTTCGTCAAAATATCTTTGGTTATTCTTCATGGCTCCCAAAGTCTTCTTCAATGAGCCTTGACAATCTTTAGCAATGCCTTCACTTAGTCTCCACGTCACCTCATCAATGACAACCTTGTCTGCTCATGAAGGTGTCTCCACAGCTCTTCATGTTACCTAAACAATTTCTCCAAGTTACCTCATGATGACGTCAATGATGCATCATGGCCTTTAAAACTCCAAGGATGTCTTCAATAGTTTTGCCTCAACGTTGTCTTCAAGATCTTCAATCCTTCAATTCTTCAAATTTCAGCACAACTGCTTTAAATTCATTCAATATTTGCTCCAACTCTTCAAAATTTGTTGCCTTTTATCTTCATTAATTCCTGCTCTCATACCCCCCAAGTCTACTATAACAGCTATATAAGTATCAGTTCAAGAGTGTTATACAAGTATGTGAAGGAATGTGCCAAGTATATTGACAAGAAACCAAATATATCCTTATAGCTCCACAAGTCCAAGAATGCTATGTCTGAACCCTGTAGCTATCACAGGTATCCAAGCTTCACAAATGCAGGCTACAGGTCTGAGCAACACAATTTGATCTCACAACAGTGTAAGGAGCCTTCACAACAAATCTGGGTCATTCACAAGATGAGTGCCCACTAACTGCTCTTATCTGAGTAGCTGCCCACACACACAAATCTCCAATTCGTAATAGATATGTTCAGGTCCGAGATGAACTCCTTGTACAGGTGACTTTAATATTGACCCTACACAAATATGACTGCAAATCCGAGCTGTCAGTCACACAAATCTGTCCTCAAAAATTGGTTTGAGCTGTACAGGCAGACTTGTCACAGTTCTGTCCACAGACGTATCCGAGCAACAATAGATATCACAGGTATGCAATGTTAATCTTATAAATCCAGAAATGGTTATTATGAAGTCTACAATTGATGCTTCTACAAATATCGGCTTGCTTGGACTGAGATTATGGTACTTCAGATCTTGAGATATGTATATACTCCAAATTGACGCTGCACCAGATATATCACTGTCTGACACTACAGAACTAAGCCTTCAAAAGTTTCCACCAACTCTTCTTTTGTCAAACGCTCAGAAGCAACCTTTGAGGGGACCAGTTTGTCTTCACCTTAGGCCAAGTATGACGTAGACCAAACTCTTTTCACAACGGACCATATCTTGCCGCAGACTAGGTTTATCACAGCCGTACGTTGGTCTTGTCAATTCTCGGTTTTCAATCAACCTAATGGTGTCGTCAACGAGTTCCACGTTCCACAAAAATTCTGGATTATCTTCAATTCAAGAGGTGTGAACATGCATCTCCGTTTTCCTTTCTGCATGAAGATGAATAAGAATTGAACGAGCTCAACGAAAGATATATACGCTTAACCTCCAGCATCCATCATTTTAGCCGACGTGTAAACTGAGGCAAATTTATTAAGCTGACCTGGGGTTTCCATTTTAGAGAGGACTCGGCATAATTTAGTGGAGCCCACATATAAGAGCTGACTTCATTTTTTCAACGATATGTATAATATATTTAATGCATCAACGTGAATACGGCTAACGTGAGCAGTGTTCATCATTGTGATAGATAACCTTCACATTTTTTAAGCTGCAAAGTGTAAATGTCATACAAGAGTAATTCGTTCAAGTGTGTGAATCATTATAGAGTTTATTTTATGTCGTAGAGGAGTTTATTGTTATGGCCCTTACTTTTTAATAGATTTTTTTTTATGAATGCCTTTTTTTAAAGGTTTTAAGATATATTGGCTATTAATTTATGTTCATAGACTTAGATGATAGGATTATGGTATTTTTATCATAGGGAAATAGGGATAAGAGTTAGGTTTAGGGTTTTAGGGCTTTATGTTAGGATATGTTATTTGGCATGCTTCAACATACATTTATGGCATCATTAAGAGCAAGTATTTCTAGGGTTAGGGTGGGTTTAGTCTAGAGCTAGGGTTTATATATATGTGAATTATGCTTAGGGTTTCATGGGCATTTTAGCAAGGCTAGGTTATTATGTAAAGGTAGAGTTTCTCTTGGGTTAGAGTAGCATCACAAGAATAATTGCCATATCAACAATGGCATATTGACATCAATGACAACCTTGACCAACAGTCTCCCCCTTTGTCATTGATGGCAATATCCTTACCCTTTTCAACATTCTCTCCCCCTTTGACATCAATGGCAAATGGGGTGCTCAATTACTCCCCTGTCGAGCTGCTTCTTTTCTTCTTCAATAGTAAATCTTCATAAGTATGTTACTCCCCCTGTCATGGTGCTCTTCCTTCTAGCAATGTGGTCAATGTGGTCCATGATAGATGTGTCTACATTTCTTCAATGGATTTTCTCCCGAGAGATGATCTATCAAAGGATGATTATCCATGTGTGACTTCATCGAGGATTTCATAGGGCCCATTCACGGATAGCTTCTGCAAGAATGCTCAAGTATCATATGCTCAAGAGTCACAAATCTCCCCCTAACTGTATGGTCTCTTTTTCGCAGAGTCTCACCATAGAAAAAAAAAAAACTTGGCATATCAAGGATGATTTCATCTAGTCAACAACATGTGTTGTTGGCTAGAGTGTTCAAGATACTTCCGAATTCAACTTGCTTCCTTCTCCATACTTGTGTAAATTTCTTCTCTAGCATGGTTCTAGCTTGTGAAAGTTACAATCACGTGCCATATGTCCAATGTTATGGCAATTGAAGCACTCTACACTCTATCTTGTTCATGAATAAGGAATCATGACGACTTCTTGCAAAAGTGTTTTTAGGAAATTGACGGGGACCATTATATTTGTCCTTGTGGTATGCCCTACATTCCTTTGCCATATGCCCAAAATTTGTACAAGAATAACAATAACCAAAAAATATACTTTTGTACCTGGAGGATGGAGATTGCCTTGATGTACTTCTAAAATAATTTTGTCTTGGGAACCTTTGCTCAAATTTATTGCCTGTAGCATTCTTGACACCATCAACATATCTTCTTGGAGTAGGGTTTCTTACAATGTCATCTTGACTCTTCTTGTCTTTGCTGGAACTGGGGCATCAATATTTCTTCCAAGCTTTTCCACATCCTTGTTGTTTGAAGCATTAGGGATTGCATCATTATTGTTTGAAGATTCACCTGTATAACCAAGACCCGATTTATCAAGAGGAGATCTTTGATGACTCAAGATGTCATCTAGGGTTTGGGAGCTCTTTAGGCTCTTGTTCAGATGATCAACTTCCTTTTTAAGGATATCAATTTCTTCTTTAATTTTCTTGCATTCTTCATCCTTCTTTGATAGATTGATCTCCATTTCTTCCTTCATCTTGGTTGCTTCACACGATTGGGCCTTGAGAAGATTAATGTCTAATTTTAGTTTGAAGATTTCTTCATCCTTTTCTTCTAGTTGGCATATCATGGTGTTTCTCTCCTTTTTTGCTTCATCAACTTGTCCTTCTATGAATGCCAAAGTTTCCATCACCTTCTCGGCTCCTTCTGCTTGTTTCCTTGCTTCTTCTAGTTGAGATCTAAGAGAAGAGACTTCTTCCTTGTATTGACCAATCTCTGCTTCAAGATTGTTCAAGCTCTTAAGTCTTTGTTCAAGGTGGCTTGACAAAGTTTCTTCCCTTTTCTTTGCCTTATCCAATTGATTTGTCATAGATATGATTTCTTCATGATGATTTCGTTTGTTTTGATGAAATTCCTCCTTCAGTTTGGCGAGCTCTTCATCTCTTTCATGAACTTGAAGCTTGACAATGTCAACTTCCTTCCTTGTCTTGTCTCGGTTACCATCTTGTGCTTTCTTCTTAAGTTCCTCATTTTCCTTTTTCAAACTGTTAATCTCTTCCACGGAAGCCATAAGTTTATTCAAAAGATCTTCTTCAAAGTCTTCTTTGTTCTCTTCATCTTCTAGGTCTTCTTTAGCCTTGTTGTCATCTCTCTTATCTTCAGCTTCCTTGATGGATTCTGGACTTCTTTCTTGTTTTCCTTCATCTTCTTGACTAGAGATCACTGTCAACACTCCTTTTGAGTGAAGATCATGAAGTTTGTCCCATATGACTTTTGCTGATGAACATTTTTCAAAATTGGCCTTCATAGAATTTTGTAACCCATTCAAAATTGCCTTCATTGCTCTTGTATTGTACTCCTTGGATTCTTCGTCCATCGTGTCATTAGTAATCACTGATTTCCAAACTTTAATTCCTTGAGTCTTCAAGAAATTCCTCATTCTTGCCTCCCATATATCAAAGTTTCCATTGAACACTGGGGCCTTCACAAATTGATCGACTTCAATTTCGATGGTTGAGGAAGACACATCTTTAGGAGGATTGGAGACTTTCTTCCTTGGCTTTGCCATTTGTGTTCTAATGATCAACCTTCAAGCTGTTTTGAGTGAAGGTTTTGGCTCTGAAACCAATTGTTGGAAATACTGAGAGGGGGGTGAATCAGTATTTCTTTTCAATTGTTAATTTTACCAGTTAGATCACTTATATTTAGAACACAAAATGAACAATGATGGAATAGATACTTTTATTAATTTATTCTTTACAATAAGTAAAGTACAATAATGATATAGGGCTCCAACCCTAAATGAAGACTCCAATCTTCCAGGCTCCAACCTGTATTGTGCCAAGCACCGACTTGGTCTTTCCAAGGCTCCAACCTTGTCACTTTGAGGCACCAACCTCTAGGGCTCCAACCCTATCTCTGGTACAGGCTCCAACCTGGTCCCTTGAGGACTCCAATCCTCTAGGGCTCCAACCCTATCTTCCAAGGCACCGACCTTATCTCTATGAGGCTCCCACCTCTTAGGCTCCAACCCGCAACTTCACTTCTTCAAAATATCTTTGGTTATTCTTCACGGCTCCCAAAGTCTTCTTCAACGAGCCCTGACAATCTTCAGCAATGCCTTCACTTAGTCTCCACGTCACATCATCAATGACAACCTTGTCTACTCATGAAGGTGTCTCCACAGCTCTTCATGTTACCCAAACAATTTCTCCAAGATACCTCATGATGACGTCAATGATGCATCATAGCCTTTAATACTCCAAGGATGTCTTCAATAGTTCTACCTCAACGTTGTCTTCAAGATCTTCAATCCTTCAATTCTTCAAATTTCAGCACAACTGCTTTAAATTCATTCAATATTTGCTCCAACTCTTCAAAATTTGTTGCCTTTAATCTTCATTAATTCCTGCTCCCATACCCCCCAAGTCTACTATAACAGCTATATAAGTATCAGTTCAAGAGTGTAATACAAGTATGCGAAGGAATGTGCCAAGTATATTGACAACAAACCAAATGTATCCTTATAGCTCCACAAGTCCAAGAATGCTATGTTTGAGCCCTATAGCTATTACAGGTATCCAAGCTTCACAAATGCAGGCTATAGGTCTGAGCAGCACAATTTGATCTCACAACAGTGTAAGGAGCCTTCACAACAAATCTGGGTCATTCACAAGATGAGTGCCCACTAACTGCTCTTGTCTGAGTAGCTGCCCACACACACAGATCTCCAATTCGTAATAGATATGTTCAGGTCCGAGATGAACTCCTTGTACAAATGGCTTTAATATTGACCCTAAACAAATATGACTATAAATCCGAGTTGTCAGTCACACAAATCTGTCCTCAAAAATTGGTTCGAGTTTTACAGGCAGACTTGTCACAGTTCTATCCATAGAAGTATCCAAGCAACAATAGATATCGCAAGTCTGCAATGTTAATCTTATAAATCCGGAAATGGTTATTATGAAGTCTGCAATTGATGCTTCTACAAATATCGGCTTGCTTGAACTGAGATTATGGTACTTTAGATCTTGAGATATGTATATACTCCAAATTGATGTTGCACCAGATATATCACTGTCTGACACTACAGAACTGAGCCTTCAAAAGTTTCCACCAACTCGTCTTTTGTCAAACACTCAGAAGCAACCGTCGAGGGGACCAGTTTCTCTTCACCTTAGGCCAGGTATGACGTAGACCAAACTCTTTTCACAACGGACCATATCTTGCCGCAGACTAGGTTTATCACAGTTGTATGTTGGTCTTGTCAATTCTTGGTTTTCAATCGACCTAACGATGTCGTCAACGAGTTCCACGTTCCACAAAAATTCTAGATTATCTTCAGTTCACAAGGTGTGAACACGCATCTTTGTTTTCCTTTCTGCACAAAGATGAATAGGAATTGAACGACCTCAGCCAAAGATATATATGCTTAACCTCCAGCATCCATCATTTTAGCCAACATGTAAACTGAGGCAAATTTATTAAGCCGACCTAGGGTTTTCGTTTTAGAGAGGAGTCGGCATTAGTGGAGCCCACATATAAGAGCTGACTTCATTTTTTCAACGATATGTATAATATATTTAATGCATCAACGTGAATACGTCTAACGTGAGCAATGTTCATCATTGTGATAGATAACCTCGACGTTTTTTAAGCTGCAAAGTGTAAATGTCATACAAGAGTAATTCGTTCAAGTGTGTGAATCATTATAGAGTTTATTTTATGTTGTAGAGGAGTTTATTGTTATGGCCCTTATTTTTTAATAGATTTTTTTTATGAATGCCTTTTTTTTTTAAGATTTTAAAATATATTGGCTATTAATTTATGTTCATAGACTTAGATGCTAGGATTACAATATTTTTATCATAGGGAAATAGGGATAAGAGTTAGGTTTAGGGTTTTAGGGTTTTATGTTAGGATATGTTATTTGGCATGCTTCAACATACATTTATGGCATCATTAAGAGCAAGTATTTCTAGGGTTAGGGTTTCTAATAAAACTAGGGTTTAGTCTAGAGCTAGGGTTTATATATATATGAATTATGCTTAGGGTTTCATGGGCATTTTAGCAAGGCTATGTTATTATGTAAAGGTAGAGTTTCTCTTGGGTTAGAGTAGCATCACAATAATAATTGCCATATCAACAATGACATATTGACATCAATGACAACCTTGACCAACATAAGAATCTAGTTGAATGGTTATGAATGGGTCAAATATCATGGAATAACCTTCTTAATCACTAGAGGATATCTATGGTTGAGCTCTAAAAGAACTTTTGTTGATTGATGAGCTTTATAGGGCTTATTGTCATTTATTCATGGAAACATTCATATGTATGACTAATTGAAGTTTTCCTTCCTTCCTCTTGATGTGTTGACGGAAGCAAGCATAAATATTGACATAAGCGTATACTCCTATCAAGGGCATCTGGGATCAAAATGACCTATGTCGCTAAGCATTGCAGCGTTGGGCTAGTTGGGATAAGTGATCTGTTTACAAAGAGATGATGCACCCATGTGTGTGCATTTTAATTAACTGCACTGTGTTGAAAAGTGTAACTAGGTCGGTCTTCATGTTGACTATGTAATTATGTACTATGTACTTACGTAAAGAAGAAGACAAAAATAATATAATGTATTTTGTTGTACTTGCTTCATGGGTTTCATGAGCAAGATTTATTATGTAGATAGACTTCTTCTTGATGTCTACTAAGTTTTGTCTTCTAGGTTTAAGAAGAATTAAGTGTCACATTCATGAAGGGTCTAGTTTAGTAATGCATGCTCCAAGACCTTGTGGAAAAATGGAAGATAATCTGGAAAGACAAGCTCTCAACAGCCCTCATCAAACGTTGGAACAAACTCACTCATGTCGGCCTAAATCTCAGCAAGGAATTCAGCTCCATAGTTGACTGTGTGGTCGGCTTAGAGGCTGGAACAGTGCCCTATATATACATATGTTCTACGGCCATCTGGAGGATAAGAATATGGATTGCTCTAATGTGTAATGCGGATTAAAGACCAGAAGAAAGTGTGGATTTCAGACTAGAAGAAGTGCGGATCTCAAGTAGGAGTAAGCTCGGATCTCAAGGGTGAATTAGTGTGGATAATAAGACAAGAAACCAATGCGGACTTCACTATGTTTACAGTACGGATTTCAGGAGTCTATTAGAGAAGGTCAATTGCGGATTTGTCTAAGCTATCTCAGCTAAGGTAAGGATATATCACAGTTGTAATACATATTGTTTTGTGATACCAAAGATCCTGGAATATAAAGTTAAGGGCAATCGTATTGAAGGAAGAATTTGCTGAAGTTGGGACAGTGATCATAAGAAGAAAGACAGTCTTAAAAGTAGGAGAAAGTGAGGAAGGTAAATCTGAGATTTACCTTCCTAACTACAGCTCAAGGAATTCAGCTAAAATTATATGTAAAGAGAAGATAATGATGTCCCTATATTTGACTGAGATATAAGAAGTGAAACTTGGAGACCAAGTTCTCTAGTACCAGTGTAGAACAGTGCGGATTGGTGAAGAAGAGAAGAATCAAGTTTGAAGAAGTTGTATCAAGGTCTTGGAAGCATATCTAGGTCAAGGGTCTAAGTCTTGGTCATGGTACTTGTCATTTGAACATCTATAAGAAGAATTTTTTGTGGGTTTTCCTCTCCAAGAGGGCGAGGTTTTGCCCTGGCTCTAGGAGCCTAAATTTGTGTCTTGGTTATTTTTGATAATTGACTTGATGAAAGACTAAATAACATATCGAAGAGAAAACATAAGTAATTCAAGTAAGCTCACAAGTAATTATCAAGAAGAGAATTTGTATTAAACACCAGCCCTCCAAATTCTCAACATGGTACCAAAGCTAAGGTGCTAAACTCAAGGGCTACTTGACAAAGGAGACACTCCAGGAAGCGAAGATCAAAGTTTGGGTTGAAAAATCAAATCAGTTTGGAAAGGAAGACTCTCTAGCTACTTCAAGAAAGATCTCATTTACGGGATCAACTCAATCAAGAAAGTAATCTTTGCCATCAAAGATTCACATTCAAGACTTTGTTAGAAGGAGGACCTCAACTTCTGAAGATATTCTTTATCATCAAGGATTCAAGAACACCTACATTGAAGATTTCTATCTTAGAAGAAACTCTTGACTTCATCTTCACACATCATCAAGGAAGCTGCAAGCCACTCTACTCAAGTAAGTATCTATGATCTTACTTAAATCTGTCAAAATGACTTATTGTAAAGAGAGCAACAAGCTAGTTGGGTCATCAAACTTTAGTGCATGGAAGAAGAGGACAAATTTGAGTTTAATTGAAGACGAAGTTATGGAATATATCGAAGGTTCTAGAATCCAACCCCCAAAAGAAGATGCTCCAACGCATGCCAAGTACATGAAGGGAGAAATTAGAGCCTAGAGGATTCTCATAGAATCCATTAAGGACTCTCTCATTCCCTATGTATCAAAAGTAAAATCTGCTAAAGAAATATATGAGAAACTGGTGGACCTATTTTTTGTGAGTACTGCAGAAGAAGCAATTTCTCTGAGACAAGAACTATATAAAATGAAATTGTCAAGGGAAGAAGGAATCACTCCATACTTTAGGAGGATTTCTGAAATAAGAGATCAACTGCAGGAACTAGTAGAAGTAATGTCTGACACTGAGATGACTACAGTGGTGTTGAATGCTCTACCAGAGGAATGGGGAAACTTCACTTCAAGTTTATAAGGGAAGAAAGAAGCCACTCCATTCCATGATTTATGGTCTCTATGTAAAATAGAGGAAACAAGACTGAAAGCCAAAGCTGATACAAGACCAAGTGAAGAGATTCAAGCCTTTGCAGCCACATACAGGAACAAAGGAAGATTCGGAATATTTGGTCCTCGGAATAAAAGAAGAAACATGGACAACGTACAATGCTTTAGATGTAATGAACTTGGGCATTATAAAAGAGATTGTCCTAAATCTGACAAGGACAAGAGGAAAAGGGAAGGAGCCCATATCTCAGATGTGAGGGAAGGACCTGATGCAAAGAAATTTAAGAAAGAAGAAGCAAGGGATCTCTACTATGATTGAGATCATCTTCTCCTTTAAGTGATTTTTGTTGGTTGTAAAATTAGTACGATAGGAAGCAATGTATATTATAGCATCGTGAGAAAAAGCATGTTAGGAGCTCTTGGTGAATCAGTGCTGAGAAAAACCTCTCTGATAACATTACTAATGGAAAGCAATCATCAAGATAAAGGGTCATCATGAAAACAGAATTCTGGGATGTGATGACATATTGATGGAGCAGGCCAAGGGAATGAACCCTTCATTCTAGAGAAATTGCTACAAGATGACTCAAGGGAAAAAGGTATGAGGTATGTAAGTATTTATATGCTGACACTGGATGCTGTGAAATCATGTCATATGGTTGCAGGTAATAGAATTCCATATTTAGAAGTATGGTCTATGAAGAAGGATCTCTCGGTGCACTGACAAATGAAATCAACATCATATGTCTTCATGGAATATGAGGTGATTGTATATGAACGAGAAACTGGAAAAATTTGTAAGTTCCTGGGAATAGAGAATGTGCAGAAAAAGAGATCATGAAATGCAACCATGTCAAGAGGCAGTTATCATCCGGAAGCCAAGAAGATGTGACTAGAATATCTCCTGGGAGGATATGTAGACTTTGATAGAAGTCTGGTAAAGAAGAAGACCCTTGACAAAACATATCATTAGGAGATGTGTCAATCTAAATAAATGATGTCGATGCCTACAGGAAGATGTCATGGTGAAAGATCATCACTGAGGTAACTTTTGTTTTAAAGTTCATAAGTATACGTTTATCTGGATGAATTTGTGCAGGGCTACTAATCATGAGAAAGGATGTAAGATCCTTGGAGATGATTCGAAAGGTAGTAGCATGGCATAAAATGTGGAATAGATAAGAAAGACAGATGAATCACTTTCTGGTAAATGACATGACTTGTGAATGAAAGTGACGGATGATTTGTCCCCTATGGAGCTAAAGTTGAAGATTCCTCAGTATCGAAATCCATGACATCGACGGGAGGAGTTCTTCATGAGCAGCTGGGTGTCTCACCATTGTTGCTGCAGGTCCCTAATTGAGAGGGAGATTGGTGATCAGTTTCTTACTTGGAAGAAACTGGGTAATTCCTAAGAATGAGCTTAGGTACATTCCCTATACAGGAATGAGTACATTCCCTTGTGGAATGGGTCCTCCCTGGCTGAGAGGGAGAGATAGACACATCATTCTAGTCTTCACTTGGGAAGACAAGATGGAGGATTGGGTAAACATCTGGCATTCGATACCCTTTGAGAATGTGTTAGGGCATTCAAGATAAGATTAGTCGGGGACCGATATTCTTTGAAGCCTAGCTACCCAAGAGAAGAATAGTCCAAGAAGGTCATACTTTGGGAACACCCGAGTGGAGTATGTACCTTGGAGAGACAATGACTATGGTGTCTATAAGTCATGTGTCTCCCCAGCATTGTAGCCCATTGTCTCGTTGAGAGATGGGGTTGTTAGTCAAGGCCTTGCACTAGGGCAATGTTGGTTGATATGATGCTATACAGATGTGATTACCAATCTAATTCTTCTTATGAGATTCTTCAGTTTGAAAGTGACCATGTACCTATATGAATACCTCCCTAGTTAAGAGGGAGCGTTGAAAAGTGTAACTAGGTCGGTCTTCATGTTGACTATGTAATTATGTACTTATGTAAAGAAGAAGATAAAAATAATATAATGTATTTTGTTGTACTTGCTTCATGGGTTTCATGAGCAAGATTTATTATGTAGATAGACTTCTTCTTGATGTCTATTAGGTTTTGTCTTCTAGGTTTAAATAGAATTAAGTGTCACATTCATGAAGGGTCTAGTCTAGTAATGCATGCTCCAAGACCTTGTGGAAAAATGGAAAATAAGCTGGAAAGACAAGCTCTCAACAGCCCTCATCAAACGCTGGAACAAACTCACTCATGTCAGCCTAAATCTCAGCAAGGAAGTCGGCTCCATAATTGATTGTGTGGTCGGCTTAGAGGCTGGAACAGTGCCCTATATATACATCTGTACTACGGCCTTCTGGAGGATAAGAATACGAATTGCTCTAATGTGTAATGCGGATTAAAGACCAGAAGAAAGTGTGGATTTCAGACTAGAAGAAGTGTGGATCTCAGGTAGGAGTAAGCTCGGATATCAAGGGTGAATTAGTGTGGATAATAAGACAAGAAACCAGTGCGGACTTCTCTGTGTTTACAGTACAGATTTCGGGAGTCTGTTACAGAAGGTCAATTGCGGATTTGTCTAAGCTATCTCAACTAAGGTAAGGATATATCACAGTTGTAATACATATTGTTTTGTGATGCCAAAGCTCCTGGAATACGAAGTTAAGGGCAATCATATTGAAGGAAGAATTTGTTGAAGTTGGGACAGTGATCATAAGAAGAAAGGCAGTCTTAAAAGTAGGAGAAAGTGAGGAATCCTAACTACAACTCAAGGAATTCAGCTAAAAGTATATGTAAAGAGAAGGTAATGATGTCCCTATGTTTGATTGAGCTATAAGAAGTGAAACTTGGAGACCGAGTTCTCTAGTACCAGTGCAAAACAGTGCAGATTGGTGAAGAAGAGAAGAATCAAGTTTGAAGAAGTTGTATCAAGGTCTTGGAAGCATATCTAGGTCAAGGGTCTGAGTCTTGGTCATGGTACTTGTCATTTGAAGATCTATAAGAAGAATTCTTTGCGGGTTTTCCTCTCCAAGAGGGAGAGGTTTTGCCCTGGCTCTAGGAACCTAATTTTGTGTCTTGGTTATTTTTGATAATTGACTTGATGAAAGACTAAATAACATATCGAAGAGAAGACATAAGTAATTCAAGTAAGCTCACAAGTAATTATCAAGAAGAGAATTTGTATTAAACACCAACCCTCCAAATTCTCAACACACTGCAGTCACCACACCTGGTTAAAGGACATGTAGATATGTATATTCTTGTGTTTGCGTGGATCTTAGGCAGAATTACACATAGTTATCAGAACCGGACTGGTCATTGAATCGACAAACCCCGCGGACTAGGAACCGGTCAAAGCTGTACGGAAACCGGTAAAAAAACCGGACCAAAAAACTAGTCAACCAAAAACACATAAAATATTCATAGTTTAAAGATAAACATATATATTCAGGTGCATCCATATGAATCCAAAACATTTATACACAAATAAGCAAAAGTCCTCATTTATATAGCATGTAAGGGTGCACATAACCAAAATAGCACCGAGTGCAATCCATCTCTAAACCGAAAATAAATCAACAAACAAGCTCCACATGGCCTCTAGCATCCAAAAAAAAGGTATGCTACATATCATCAAAATCATTGCCTATATTGGGATCTTCGTCATCAATATCAGCCTCTAAGCATTAAAATAAGATAGAAAAATCATAGCATGTCAAGTCAAGATTTTGTTTGAGTGATGAGTATTTCTTTTAGTAGGCTCATGATAGAGGAGTTCAACAACCAATACCACTAACATCAAGGTACATAGAGGGCTTGGTGCTCTTGAAAACATACTAGTTTCATACTCTCGTACATGAGAAAATCCAATGTAGCGTTGCAATCCCTCCAATCCTTAAATCCTAGAAAACTATAAGTTTGATGGATTTGGAGTGAGATCTAAAATTCTACTTTCTCCATATGAAATCCAATGAGGTCAAAACCACATTCAAACATCCCGAGTCATTTCACAGTAATGTTAAAAATTGAAGTAAAAGGATGAAAATGAAAGATAAAGGAGAATGTCATAGTGGCATTCTCCTTTATCTTTCATTTTCATCATTTTACTTAAATTTTTAACATTACAGTGGCATTCTCCTTTGTCTTTCATTTTCATCATTTTTCTTAAACTTTTAACATTACCAGTGGCACTCTCCTTTATCTTTCATTTTCATCCCTTTTCTTAAATTTTTAACATTACAATGGCATTCTCCTTTATCTTTCATTTTCATCATTTTTCTTAAATTTTTAACATTACCATGAAATCCATAGCAATAGTAGGGCCATATTCTTGAATATTAGGCGCCAATTCTGGGCTAATGCTTAGCTAAGACAAGCATTAAAAGAAAAAAGCAAAACAGACCCCACTTGATGTATTATACGTGACTTTACTGTACCAAACCGGGCAAAAACGGTTCAAGTCACCAGTTTGAACCAGTGTTTGCCTCAAAACGATCGGACCGGTTTGAACCGGTTGATCCAGTTCACTCCTTATAACACTGGAATTACAAAACCTTTGTTAAATCCTTGAGTCATTCAAAGGAAACCCAGAAAGGTATTTGGGTGCGCTAAGTCAAAATTTGCCTTGTGATCAAGCCAGAATAGGGGCTAGTTCAAACCAGTTCAAGAGTTTAGGTGTTCGAAGAGAGTAGTGAGTGCATACTTGTAGTAGATCCGAACCTCGAATGGGCCATACTCAACTAACGTGGAGGTTAAAATTAATCAAATTAAGTAAATCATATTGATGCGGGACCCGTCGCGGTTAGTGTTACTCGTGTTCTAGGCTGAACACGTTTACCAAGGAAAAAGGGGCACTAAACATTAATTAAAGTAAATAAGAAAAGGCTTGCCATATAGTGGGGGTGGGTTGGACTGGAATAGTTTAGGAGTTCGGGGCATTCAAGAGACTGAATGTGTTTGAGGCATTCGGGAGACCGAATGCGGGCCAGGCCTAGAGGTGCACGCCAAAGAATATAGTTTGAGGGTTCGAACCCTCGAACCTGTGAATTGTTTGGAGGAGCCAAAATACACACGTGATGAAAGACTAGTTCATGACTTTAGGGGTTCGTAGCTTTGGATTAGTGGAAGTCCATGAAAGTGCCCAACTCTGAAGAATTAAAAACTATGTTGCAGGAAACGCTAGGTCAGAGGGCGTTTCTAGCCAAAAACGATACAGAAACGTTGAAACGCGTTTGGTACTGCCTGGAAACTCATTTCAGGTCGTACCAGCGCGTTTCACAAGGTTGAAATGTGGCCCAGTACAGCCTAAAACCCGTTTCCAAGTTGCACGGCCACGTTTTAGCGATAAAATGAAATATTTTTTCTTCCCCTGCCAATTCAGGAGTGATAGAGGGAGCTATTGAAGATTGGAAACAAAATTTTGTTGAGAGGGGCAGCCTAATGTTCAAGCCTATGGCCCTAGTGTTGGTATGCAGTTCATGGTAATGTTAAATTCTTGAAGTAAAGTGACATTCTCCTTTATCTTTCAATTTCATCCTTTTACTTAAATTTTTAACATAAACATGAAATGACTCAGGATGTTTGAGAGTGGTTTCGCCCTCATTGGATTTCATATGGTGAAAGTAGAATTTTAGTTCTCACTCAAAATCTAGCAAACTTATCATTTTTTCAGGATTTCAAGATTGGGGGGATTGTAATGTTTCCATTGGATTTTGTCATGTACTACGGTATGGAACTTGTATTTAATCAAGAGCACCAAGCCCTCTATGCAGGTGAGACTCCCAATAATCAAAAGCACCAGGGTATGGAACTTGTATTTGACCAAGAGCACCAAGGTCGTTCAACTATGTAGGAAGAGACTCCCAATCAAGCACAAGAAAATAAATTAGAAATTTCTCGTGGCAAGAGGGTCAAGCAATAGATGATAGATTTACTTGTCTTTTCTAGTTTCTAGTACTTTCTATAACTATTGACTCTTTCATATTTATTATGATACTTTTTTAAACAATACCAACCTTCGCCTTGCATCTTGTAAGGGTCCAGAATATAGCAGTGGTCCTTCTAACGAATGGGATGTGGATCCAGAAAGTCTTGATTTGGAGCTCTCTCTTGTTGCCCTAAATATTGAGGACCGAGAGCCTAGAAGTGGAATTAATCATCTTCTTTATCTCCACCATCCACTGTTGAGCATGCTTTTGCTTCTATTTTTGACGAGGATTATGATGATGAGGATGAAGGTTGAAGGCTATTAGTCTTTAGCTAAGTTACCAGGATTCAGATACGGATCCGAATCCGGATTCGCTAGTTTTTTTAAAATCCAAGATCCGGTTACGGCAAGGATATGTCAACTACAAAAAATA
The DNA here is from genome assembly GCA_034641835.2 of Pinus albicaulis. Classification (NCBI taxonomy): domain Eukaryota; kingdom Viridiplantae; phylum Streptophyta; class Pinopsida; order Pinales; family Pinaceae; genus Pinus; species Pinus albicaulis. The sequence continues at coordinate 390,809,500 of CM076579.1, read as the reverse complement.
TAATAATATTAATAATAGACACAAAATTGAAAATATATACTTCTCTATAACCTTTTTTTTGTCTTAAGCATTTAAAAAAATGTATATTATGCACTAGTATAGAGTGAGACCTACAAATTGTTTGATAACTTTAAGAACCTTTTACTAACATAAGTCCAAGAAATTTCAAAGATATAATGGCTATCATAATTTTATATGAATGCAAACTTAAGATATATTTTAAGATTATCAAGACAAAACTAAATTATCATGACACACCTATATTTAAGATTCTCATGACAAAACTAAATTTTTATAAATTTTATATATCATTTTAAATTTTAAATTAATTAAAAAATATATATTTTTAAATTTCAATATATAATTAAAAACTAATTAAAAATAATAAAAATATATTTTAAGATTTGAATATATAAATCAAAACTAAATTAAAAATAATAAACGATATAATTTATAATATGTTTCCACGCCTATAATCAGATCTTCTGTCGGCATGCAAAAATTGAATTTAAATCCAGATCCTCGCTAACAGAAAAGCCCCCATCCCTATGAAAAGCAGGTTGGATGGCCATTCATTTTCCCGCAAACAGACTGAAAGGGCTGTTATCGATGAATGGCGAAATTAACTGACACTATTATGGATGGCCTCTTTAATTCTCGTTCGGGCAATTATAGTTATCACTCTGTAGATATCTTTTCCCCGAAAATAAATGGATCAATTTCGACAAAATGGACATGGACTTGCGTATATTGATGCTTTCGAATTGCATAAATAAATGAGAAAATGCCCGCACTGTGTAGTTGGGAATAAATATTTAGCTATTTTCTGTTACTCATCGAGCTCGTTGACCTTACGCTTCCATCGAGAGGGAGATGCATGCTCCACTCACCGTGCGAGTGTCGAATCTTGGTCCTAAGAGCAGCTTATCTAAGGGTGTTCTAGACCAAGGTAAGCGAACCTCGTTAGCAATATCTATCCTCTGCTCTGAACCTATTTTCGGGTATTTTTGCCTAAGCCTATAAACGGGATCTTCTGCGAGCATACAATACAAGAGCCTGGAAATCTTCTCCATGCGGGCGATACGACAGGGAACATTCTAACTCTGTACAGTGAATTGAATAAAATATTAAACCATAGAATCCATTTCCAGCTATCAGGATCCGTTTCCAAATTTCAAGATCCATTTCCAATTGACATTAATACGCCACGTGCCGGTTCTTGGCCATATTTAGGTGGATCCAGATTCGGATTTGGATCAGATCCGTGGATCCGTGGATCCCTGGATCCTGGACCCTAGAGAGCCGGATCTGGTAACTTAGGTCTTTAGTCTTTATAGTACTTGCAAACTCATTGTCATTATTGTACTTGCAGCCTCATATATATAATAAAAGCTGATTTTGAAATTTGGATATATAATAACGCTGATTTTGGATATTGTTATTTTCATTATGTGATCATTCATGAGTAAATGTGATGTAAATTTAGAGACTTATAGTTTATGCATTAACATTGGACAATTTAATCATAATGTAATAAATTATAATGTATCATGTATGCTTTATGATTGCACATATTTATTAAATGTCCTTCTATATATATATATATATCGCATTTCCACGTTTCCAAAATTTGTGGGGGTCACGTTTCGTACCCATACCCGTTTCCCCATATTGTGCAACTTAGATTAAAAATAACTTAAATAATTAACATAACATGCTAAGGGGCCAGACATGTGGGCCCAGGTGGATATGTGACGTGGGAGTAGTTAAGGACACACAGGTGCCACCAGGTGATGTGGCACCAACTTGGTAGGGTAGGGGTGCCATGTGGGCATCACATGGGTGCCACGTGGGCACTACATGGGTGCCACATGGCAAGTCTTGCGAGTGTCACATGGACACCTTGTGGGTGCCAAGTGGATATCACATGGGTGCCACGTGGTAGATTCTCACCTACATGGCAGGGTTTAAATGGTGAAACTTCAAACAGTCGTATCTTTTGATCTAAGTGTCGATCCAGGATAAAATTTATATCACCAAAAAGCTCTCGACGAGCTGAACACGATGGTGTTATCATCGTATTAAAAATCGACTAGGTCAAACCGGCCGGTCAGACCTCTGGCTGGTCAAAATCAGTCGAAAAACCCAGTTCAACATAGCACTTCGCCTAAAATTTCTGGTCAACCGGTGTTGATCGATCGGTTAAGGACAGAACTATGGATAAACCGGTCAATCAACACCTAAACCCCTATAAGGACCCATGCACGGCCAGCAAAGCAGTTTAGGGCTGATTTGGAGGGAAGGGGAGGGTTGTTTCCCTCCAAAAAAACCCTCCCCAATCCTTTATAAGTAGGGGGAGCCTCTCCTTTGTCTCACACCATCTCATTTGCAGTTTGTGAGTTTAATTGAGAGCTTGGAGAGTGTTGAGTGTTTGCTGGAGCAGTGATCTTGGAGGCTTGGAGTTAGAGTTGGAGCTATCTTGGAGATAGTTTGGAGCTGTCAGTAGAGTTGGCATCTTCAAGAGGACGCTAAGGAAGCTAGTTTGCATTGCCAGGTAAGGATTTTCACTTGAAAAATCCATCATTTCATTGTTGTTCATGTATTTATTTTCTCATGTGTTTTGCTATGTAATTGTTATCAAATCTCTAGTCCTATGCTATCAAATTTTGTGTGTTTGAATGTGCATTTTGTTTCGTAAATTTAGCCTTGGTTGTCCATTTATCTTAGCTGCATTTTTTTTTAAATGGCAGATTTATTTCCAAATTTCAATTATTTCAAGTCAAGATGGCTCCAAAAATCAAGGACAGTGCATGGGCCCATTGTGATGTGGTTGATGGAATGATGATATGCAAATTTTGTGAAAAATCTATTGGAGGTGGGGGTATTCTTAGATTGAAACAACACTTGGTTGGGATAAGAAGCCAAGTAAAGCCATGTGATACACCTAATGAAGTGATAGGTCTGGTTAAGGCAGAATACCTTGCCAAGTTTGAAAAGTTTGAGGAGACTAAGGCTAGGGAGAAGGCCATCCAATATGAAATTGCAAGGAAGAGGGAATTAATAGAAACCTTGAGACAGAGTGGGTATGATGATTATGGGATTCAAGACTCCACTTCTATCCCTTCCACCAATGAACCCTTTCACTATGTTCTTCCTGTTGGCCAAAAATCAAAACCAACAAAGAGACCCAACACCCAAAGTTATTTCTCATCCACTGCTAATCCCATAACCACTTCCTCCCAGCCAAGTTGTCAACCCACTTTGGATCAACATTGGAAAAAACAATGCAAAGAAACTTCTTATCAGTACGTTGCTAGATGGTCGTATGATGCAGATATCCCATTTAATGTTGCTCGCTCACCTTATTACCAAGCTATGTGGGACTCTGTTTTAGCTACAGGAAAGGGCTTCAAAGGCCCTACTGTGCATGACTTGAAGGGATCTCTTTTGCAACAAGAGATTTGTAATATTGATGAGTATTTGGCTGACTATAAAGAGTCATGGCTCAAAACAAGTTGTTCCATCATGTCAGATGGATGGACTAACGGAAAGAACCGCACTATCATTAACTTCCTTGTTTCTTGCCCTCGAGGAACAATGTTTTTGAAATCAATTGATGCATCTGATAAGGTGAAGGATGCAACCCTTCTATTTGAGCTTTTGGATGAGATTATTCAGGAAGTGGGGGAGCAGAATGTTGTGCAGGTCATCACAGTTAATGCCTCAAACTATGTTCTTGCTGGAAAGATGCTTGAGTCCAAGTATAGGACCATATTTTGGACTCCATGTGCCGCACATTGCATAGACCTCGTGCTTGAGGACATATGCAAAGTGGAGTGGGTAAAAAACACTGTAGAGCATGGCAAGTGCATTACAAAATACATTTACAACCACTCATGGGTATTGAGCTTAATGAGGAAAAACACTAGGGGCAAAGAGCTTGTTAGGCATGCAATTACGAGATTTGCAACTCAGTTCCTCACGTTGCAATGTCTCAATTCTCAACAGAAACATGTTTTCTTCTGATGATTGGACTAAATCCCGGTGGGCTCGTAGACAAGATGGAAAAGACACCAAAAAGAAAGTCTTTGACAATTATTCTTGGAAAAGGTCTTTAGAGCTTGTAAAAATTACCGAGCCCCTTGTTAAGGTGCTAAGGGTGGTGGATGGGGAAAATATGGCAATGGGATACATTTATGAGGCTATGGATCAGGGAAAGGAGCAGATACGAGCGGTTTATTGGGACAGGTTAGCTAAATATGGCCGGATATGGGAGATCATTGATAACAGATGGAACAATCAACTCCATCGTCCTATACATGCAGCTGGGCATTATTTGAACCCAAAGTATCATTATAAAGCTTGGCTAGGAGATCAGCAGGATGGGGAGGTCAGATCTGGATTGATTGATTGCTTGGAGCGCATGGTCCCTATCCGTGCAGACCTTTTGGAAACAAATAAACAACTTACTCCTTTTAGCATGGCAGATGGTACCTTTGGAAAGAACTAGGTGAAAATGGCAAGTGATGTGGATCAACCAGGTACGCAATTCCAATTTGTTTTTCTTTTCAAGTTAAATTGTTTGTAAATAAGTAATGAAATGAACTATGTTACTAATTAATGTCTTTTTATTTGCAACACATTGGTGGGAGTCATTTGGCGGCCAATGTCCTCAATTGCAAAAGTTTGCAATTAGAATCCTTAGCTAAACTTGCAGTGCTTCAAGTTGTGAGCGCAATTGCTCTGTTTTTTAGCGCATACACACAAAGAAGAGGAACTGTTTGGAACAGAAACGGTTAAATGATCTTGTGTTTGTGCAATACAACCTTTGCTTGAGGCGGAACCAACTAATGAACAAAACACTTGATCTAGATCCCATTGTGTTGGATGATATTGATCCAACATCAAAATGGGCGGAGGAGACTGAAGATCTAGTGTTTAAGGCAGATTTTGATTTTGATGCATCATTAGCGGTGGGTGAATTTGAAGCAGATTTGGTGGCGCCATCAGACGGAGACCCAGGAATTGGTAGCTGCATCAAGGAAAGGCAAACAACCAATGGAAGGCACTAGTCATGCAGCTCGAGTAACTCGTGCTTCCATTAGGTCCACTTCTATTGTTATTGGTGGCAGTGGTATTGAGGTTGCAAATGAGCCTGACCCTGAGGCATCCTCAGACTCTGATCCAGATGATGTCTATGCAGTTGCCGATGTTGATCTTGTGTCTAGTAGTGGTGATGAATTTGATGATTGATCATGATTCATGTGTAATCTTGTATTAGGCCAATGGTCTCATAGCTTGTAACATTGTTTTTGGACTTTATGGGCCATTTGGAGCCTCATTGGTCATGTATTTTTCAATGATATGTATTGCACTCGGTGCCATTCTGATATATTCACCTTTACATGGTATATAAATGAGCAAACTTTGCATATTTTGTCTCTATTGGCTTGTAATCTTGGTTGCAAATCTTAAAAATAGCTTTTTTTATTAAAAAATAATTATTTAATGTATTTTTTTTAAAACCGGTTCGTTTAGACTTGACCAGTACCGGTTAGACCGATTCCGGTCCGGTTACCGGTTCATTACGTCCACCAGTTCCGGTTTATAATACTATGGGTGTTATCCAAAGTTAATTCTGCTAACTTTCAATAAATGGGAATTTTGAGACCCCGTTTCCATAACAAAACCATGGAGGTCAGTTAGCTTGATGTAGAAACCCTCCCACTGCCCGAAAACACTGCAGGGGGCAGGAGGTGGTGTTACATATATGATGTGTACGCACACACACACACACATAAAAACGATGTACTACTTTATAAAAAGCACATTATATTGAAACTTGAAAAGGAAGCATTATAAATAAATAAGCAAGAACATTTAAATGACAATCATAAATGTCAAACAATTTTCCACCACCACTTATATTGGGATCCTCGCTATTGGTATCACGTTTTGCCTCTACCTTAATCCTCTAGAGACATCAATCAACACCACCCAACTTTGATGAAACTACCTAATCCAAGCTTTACAATATGGTAGACAAAACTTACCATGCCTAATCAATGATTGTGGCTTGAGTGAAGGGTACATTTTTGCTAAGGCCCCAACAAAGGAGTCCAACAATCAATATCACCAAAATAAAGGTACGTAAATCCAATCCCATACCTTCATACGCGATAGAATCTAATGAAAATGTTCCAATCCTACCAATCCCGAAATCTTGAAAATTGTTAAGTCTGTTGAATTTTAAATGGGAAATGAAATTCTACTGTCTCCATATCTTTCTTTTACTTTAAGAATTGAACATTACCATTAAATATTAGCATTTCTAGTGCAAATTGAAAGTGAAACCCTATTTTAAAGAAAAAATTCTGCTCTGAAGCTTATAGAAGTATCACTAATTCATAATTAACCTCTAATTAGGCATTAAAACCAAAAAATTGGGTCCCAGCAATCAGATTAAGGCAAAATCAAACATGTTTTTTTGGAAACACACTGTACAAACACTGAAACACGTTTCAATCTGTATGAAAACACGTCTCACTTAAAGACTGAAATGCATCTCAGCATGTACAGAAACGAAACTAATACGACGGGGGGTCACGTTTCCTGCAACATGTTAGAATCTTTCTGGGCCACATTGGTGTTTTCCTTCTTCCCGTGACCATCCGAAGACTGTTCGGATCAGCTCCTGGTCTGAAGCATTTGTCTCTTTTCTTTGTCGCTTTTTGAAAGATCTTCTCATAGCAGGTGTTAAATAAATTGTCTTAATCATGGCAATTTCTACATCTGCCTTCCACATTTTCATAATCCAATACCCGCTACAAAGAAGTGCTGAGTATTATAGAACTATCTCTTCATGTAGTTCCTTACAAAGGTCTAACTCCCACAATTCATAGAAAGAAAGCTTCTTGTCCTTGGGCTTGTTTGAAACAATTAATTTCATTTACCTTCTAACACCGGATACATCAAGACGTGCAACATATGGCGAGAAGCTTAACCCGGATCTGGATGGACAAACAAACTAGCGTCGTTGGATGAAACTCAGGAAGCCGTGATTTCAATAACCAAGCTCTTTTACATAGCCAATGCCTCCGTCCAACAGTGTCCTTTTACTTGGTTTCCAAGATCATAAAAACTTGTAGTAAAAAACCTCCTGAACACAGATATAAAACACTCTTTAACATCCAGTCGAAGAGAAACGCACTGCGACGCTAAAGAGAGCTACATTTAAAATCCCACTTTTTCTCTAAAACCAGTTCCCATATTACATTTAGTGAAGGAAACTCCTCTGCCTTTTTGGGGTATTTGCGGACATTAATAAAATGATTTATCAGATTCGGTTCATCCAAGAAGGCAGCCATTGGAATCCCACAACAGTCAGCACCATGTTTGTTCTTTATTATTTCTAGATTTGGGTGGAAGATGTTTTAGGCACTCCCGTGGTGTATCTCTGGTCCCCATTGAAGTAATCGAATTAGAAATGGAAGGAAAAAAAAATTGATTTAATGAAGTAGGGCAGTGCATCACAATGAATTCACTCGCCGCCAATCAATAGAAAAAGAAGCAGATCGTCTTCAAAACCGACACAATATGAGAACCAAAATCAGAAATTGAAAGAAAAAGTTATCAGGATGTAGTAGCATTTAAGGTGTTGTTGCATCTTGAAATCCCAACTGCCATGGTTCAAATCAAAAAAATTCAACAATCCAAGTTGGGATACAGAAAGCATTTAGTGATTGGCATCAATCCCCTATATGGTTCTCATCAGTCTCCCTCCATGTGGGATCTAATGTCAACCACTGGCCATGCTTTCGAACCCTAAAGAAACATTTAAACAATAACACAGATATCATACACCACGAAAACCAAATGGTTTATACAACCACCTGAACTCTGTTTTTTTCTGGGAATATAGTTCCTCGCTCCTCTGTATAATGAGCATTCCAAATTAGGACGCTGGTATTACCAACCTGCCCCTCTACAGAATTCTACCCTCTTCCCTGGTTTTTTGGATGGAAAATAGTACCCACCAACCAAAATACCTGCTGGAGACTTAATGTTATTTGACATCCATGAACTTTCGCAAAAAAAGCATCTACCAATCAAGCTAACCCTCGGGGCCTCTAATGCATCCTATTATATAATCTCACATATATAAGTGTTTCTTTAAATCTTCATCCACCCACTCCCACTTCTACTATTTTATTTCTAAGCACAGTCTGAGAACCCAATATGTTACAGAAACTCGTACCTTTTTAGATCCATGGAACACTAAATCTGAAAGAGATAGACGCCCAGCTGCCAAGTGAGAGTAGAAATCCATAACATCCTCCCAAGGCCTGTCATACAGATATTCATATGACTCCCTGCCATAAACAATGTTATTGCTCAGTAAACAAAACAACCAAGGGCGTTTATTTGAATAAACCAGAAACGTTTTTTGTGTTATTTCTTCTGGGGTGAAAATATACGAACCTGGCAGTCCATCTGAATTCTCTGCAGTCATCCTGGTGATCATAGTGAACGTGGTGTTGTTCAGTGTCTACGTCTGTTCTCATCTTCCTTGCAATTGTCGACACTTTGTAGGGCTCCCTCCACCAGATAGGCGCCCTGCACACGATGTTCATTCAGAAGAGTGATTGATGTTTGATGTTGTGGATCAGAACATCCTGCGTGAGGTTCACTTTGTAACTATAATAAACCTCCCTCTTCGCCCAAATATTTGGAAGGAATGACATTTTATTTTCGAGTATTTTTTAATTTTATTGCAAGAGAAAGTGGTGGTGGTTAAAATTTATCAAATTTGGCTATTGAAGTTTAACATTTCATTTAAAAAATTGATGTTATAATAAATATTTTGAAGTTCTGATTTAATAATTTTGATATATGGGAGAATGGAAGACTTTTTTAAAAGGGTGTTGTTTAATTATTCTATGTTTTGGAGTTTTTGGCAAGTGAAACAAGTTTTTGTCGTATCATGATTTTTTTGTGTTTTCTAAAATGCATTTTTGAATGTATAAATGGATTTTGCACCTTGAAAATCTGTGGGCACTATGTGTAGAGTTTACACCTCAAACTTGTGATTCTAACAAGTTCTTGTCAAAATTTCGACGAATTTGACTGGAAAACATGTATGCAAAAAGCTTCAAAACATAGAAGAGTTAGACTACTGCTTTTAAAAAGTGGGTGTTTTCCATCTTCAACCTTTTTAGTGTCATTAAGATGACAAATTCTTTCAACACTTAACATTTCAAAAATTATTCAACAAAAAGTTTGTTATTATCCTAACAACGTTGATTTTTTTCTTTATGGATACTTTTAGTCGTCTAGATAAGGGTTGTTCACCTCCTTATAGTATCTTAATTTTCTTTTATTTTCTAATTATTTACACGTCATAATTTCTTTTTATATTTAGATGTTATAATATTTTTAGTGTTATCGTAATTTTTGCAGATAAATCTCTTCATTTATTCCCCAATGATTTAGCCAAGATTTGGCCTATTTATGCCATCACCATTTGACTTACTAGTCGTTTTCCTTGGAAACTTCAATCAATCTTAGGAAGTCTATTGCCTTCCATGTTCTTTTTCATGATTGGTGCACATTAGGTACCTAGTCATAGTTGCGCTCTCAATGGGGAAAAGACTCACTTTTATGGGGAGGATAGGATAGGGTGTATTGCCTTTAATTTTGTGATTAAAAGTTATAAAATGTTTTTGGATTTCCATTATCTTTCTTTGTGATTCTCTACAGATGTTGTTGCCCTAGACTTCACAACCTTATAAGATAATGAAAGTGACAAGAGTTTGGAAGAGGAGTTTCTTCTTATCCCATGGCCAAAAGTCCATTAACTTGCAATTGTTTTTCGCTCCATAACAAACTTCCCATGCTCCATTTGTCATTTTTTCTCAATGCTATGGTTCAAATTAAGGTTGTGATGAAGATAAATTATGAAATATTTCTATGAAGTCACTTCCTCGAAGTTGTTTTCATACATAAAAACTAGTGTAGGTGATCTTTTTGGATTTGATAATCATTACTTTCAATTTTGTTAGATTAACAACCATTCTTGTACTAGAGTATAAATCCTTGAGGATTTTTAGTTGCTTGTCAAGATCATGAGGACCCCTTGTCATAAGACCAATATCATAAGTGTAAAGAAGAAGGATGATAACTAAAGAAGCAAGAGGTGGTACAACATATCCTACTTCTTCCAAACATCTCTCTAACATATTAATGTATATGTAAAAAAGGGTTGAGGATAATTGTAATGCTCCCTCCCACCCCCTTGGACTCCCCCAAGCCTAGTGAGAGATGGTATTTTAATCTAACACGACCTCCATAGTTTCATCGTGGAAATGGGGTTAAAAAAATTCCTTCCTTCCCAAAGTTGGTGGAATCAACTTTGGAAGACACCATCCCATCCAACTTGTTAAGAGCTTTCTAGCGATATAAATTTTACCATGATCCAGCTCTCTGATCAAAAATTATGGTTATTCTAAGTTGACCCTCTTAAACACCTTGCCACATCAGCAAGACACCTACCACGTGGTACCAACATGGCACTTCCACCATAGCACTACCATGACATAGCTACGTCACACCATTGCACCACACCCAACTGCTAAGAGCATTCGACTCCTGGAATTTCATAGCGCAATAGATATTTTTGCTTTAAGCATAAGGGATGATTCTTCGTCTTGCGTGTTCCATCTTCTTTGTGAAATCCATCATTCGCACCCTAGCCACACAATGCAACACAAAACCTCTCTTGGGACTCACTCTCTATTGTCATGTGGCTTCGAGACACATCAACTTCCTAGTCACGCAACATAGTGCTCCTACATCAAGTGGCACCACTAATCACATCCACATGTCACCTAGGTGCCAAATTAGCCCATGTCTCCACATCATCCACCTCTTCCAACCTTATGACATCACGATGGCATCTGGTTGATGTCACCCTTCCACGTGGCATATATAAATTATGTTGTAGATTTGTAACTGCTCATGAAGTTTTAATCAAAAACATAAGACACAAACCTACTCTACTATTCTGCAGACATTATTTCACAATTCAGAACAAAAATTTCAGACATGCACAAAGAAATAACACATATGCAACAAGTATTTTTATCTGGGGAAAACAATCTACTAAAAACCCCAATGCCTCTTAAATTAATCATATGAAATAGAAATGTATTACAATTGCTTTGCTCAACTAAGCTCACCTTGCAAGTGTACAACCTATCTCTTTGCTCAATGAAGGCCTCAGACCCAAACTTAGTCAATTTTCGCTTGGCTTCAGCTCATATTTCCTTGCATTGTTCCTTGAGGAATTAGGCCCCTATTATTTTGGAAATTGCTCAAATTGATTACGCAATTCCTCTAGGTTGATCATCTGACTGCATGCAACACCTGTACACTCAAACTTAGTCTACAATTGATGTTACATTGCATTGGAATCTCCATCTCAACTGGGTAACTTGAATTCTCTACATGCACTAGCTATTTTAGGCAAATTGATCAGTTAATTGGATGATCATTGAGTTTCACTGAAGTCCCACTACACAACTTGACCTCCACTAGTTCTTCCAACAGTTAGAACTAGTTTAACTGAAAACAACCTTCGATAACTAACCTTGATTGCTACAAATTAGGAATCACGCATTCTTAACTAAACTCTAACTCCTCCAACTCGAATTTATTGAGCAAACTGGGTGTCACAAGCCATGTCACTCAAGTTAACATCATCCAAGTTGTTTGTTGATGTGGAAATTCAATTTTTCTCAATTTAATCAAGGCAAAATCAAATTTAGAATTTATTGCTACATTTTTCATTACTCCCTCTTAGCAAGAAAGGGATTATCAACCACCCCTATCTCGCACCTGTGGAACTCGAACTTTCCTCTTGATAAGGCCTTTGTCAAAATATCAACATCTTGTTCATCTGTCGTAATGTACTACAACAACATTATCTACCTTTGCACATAGTCTTGTAGATGGTGATACCAGATATCTATATGCTTGGATTGATCACGAAAAACATGATTTTTAGAGAGCTCGATGCAACTCTAATTATCACAATAAATCATAGTGGGATCCATCATCTAGAGAAATAATCCAACAAGCATCTTTCACATCCATATAGCCTCACAAGTTGTTCGACTAAAAGCCATGTATTCTGCTTCTGCCAAGCTGAGTGCCATAGATCTTTGCTTTATGTTGTACCAAGAAATTATTTTGGACCCAACACTGAAAATTCCACCTTATGTACTCTTTCAGTTTGATGGACTCACCACCCAATTTGCATCTATGAATCCATGCAGCTTCACTCCCTCTGTTTGTTTGTACCATAGTCCATGTTGTCGCTCAAATTGTACAGGCACTGCAACAACGACTCAAGTCGAGGGTTGTCACCCTGATCCCCGACCTCTCAGTTCTACTTGCCTCCGAACAACAGGCTATGGGGGGTAATCCCTATGGAAATGGGATGATGAAGGACAAGTTGGCTACCAACGAGTCCGGGAAACACCATTTAGTGGCCTAGCAACTTGATTAATTTAAGCAAGATTTTAAGGATTAGATTAAATTTAGATTTGAGATCAATGCCTTATGGAGTCAATTTCTTGCTTATTTAAATTAAACGCTAAGTAACTGGATGGAAAACCGCTGCTTGCATGATCAACTAGCCTATATGCTATGAAAACTCTAAGACCTGGGTGTGATACAAGAATCTTGGTTAATTTTAGTTATTAGCCTAAGTAAAACCTTCCTCTTAACTATTTTGGAACCATTTCTTAGAGTAGTTTGTGGGATGGAAGCCAACGGGAAGCAAGCAGAGGCTTGATTAATAATACCTCCCCCTGTATTCCAACCACCCGGCGCCTCCGATGCTGCAAAGACTGTGGCTCTGATGACTACAAGGTCACCATGTTAACCACTAGAAAGATGTTGACTCCCTCAAGCTAAGCGAGAAAGGGTGGCCTTGGGAGTCTACCAACCAATCTTATGCTTTGAGGTAAATCATTAGTGCAGTGATCATGCAAGATGGGTGAGTGAATTCTTGGTCTAAGATTGCTTATGTGACTCAAGTACTTTAGTTACAATTACTGAGACAATGAGTACTTATAAATGAAAATAAAAAGACAATCTTATCACCAAGAATGTGTTAATTATCAAGTGTCGATAACAAATAATCCAAAGATAAAATTATATTCCACAAGATGCTTTACCAATGATAACAAGATTAGAACACACAATAAAGCTCAATTGATGATCTTATGCCAATATTGAGAGATGGTAGATGCTTCACAACCACTAATTCTCAAGATGCCAATGCTTAAGATAAATAATACAATTATCAAAGTTTCTTAGGGTGTAATGGCAAAATAAAAAAGTGTTAGTACTTATCCGATGATTTCCTTGGCAAAGTTCCTTAAACAATTAGATTCTTAACACAATAATGCTAATTAGATGCCAATACACTCAAGAAAGAGAGAGTTACTTTAATGTCAATGAAATTTCAACGCCCAAAGTGACATAAATCAAGGTTAGAGCTTTGATGTGTGAATGCTTATTGAGTGATTATTTTGATGAGCTTACAAGTAAACAAACAAATGTTAGCCTTCAAATAGTCAATGTTAAGACAAGCTTCTTCACAATAGCACTTAGAAATATTAATGAAAAGAGCACTTATCAACCTTTAGGATAGCAACAAGTAAATTGCTCTAGATCAAGAAATGACAAGCATGTAAGGAACAAATATGATTAATGAGGCACTAAATAATTTGCTAAGTGATTACTTGAGCTAACCAACCTTCTTATAATTTATTATTTAGATTTATATTAGATCTGAAAACACTTATTATAGAAGTAAGAAAAGAATGAAATCAGTGAGCCACCAATGTGAGGGTGTGTGCCAAATTGTGCCCAATAGTTGCCAAATGCTTAAACAAGTTTGCCAATATGAGATTTTGAGTTTTTAAGCCCTTTAAGATGATATTATCAGATCTTATCAAACTTTTTATGCAGATATATTCAACCAACATATCATATCAGCTAGATTTATGCCAAAATCACTCAATGACTAGTAAAAATTTACCATGAAATTCATAGTATATTTAGGCAATTTATATGTGAATTTCAGGGCATTTAAGTCACTGTTATGTTTGTATTCAGATATTTACAGCAAACAGTGAAAGAGAATGAGGGTTTAGAGATCGAACCCTAGGCCAAATGCCTAGAAGATGGCTTTCCCAAGTTGCCAAAAAATTTCCAATGGATATGTGATCAGAAACTCAACTGGGGGCAAAAAATTGCTAAAAATTCAAAGTGCTCACGATCACTCCAAACTAGAATGACCGGATAGATCTCGTCGCCAAGAATCTGGCACACTTCGTTTCATCGAAAACCAACTCTGTATGTGAAAGTTAGAGCATGTTGTTCGCTTTGCCAAACATGTGAATTTAAAAAAAAAAAGGTCAAACAAGGTCACACGAGTCAAATTTATGGTTTTCCTCCGGCCAATGGTGCTCTGACAAGTGTCGAATTGTAGTTAGTCCAAATTTCTGAGCTATGTGGCAGTTTTTGGTTTTTTTTTAACGAGCCAATGATTTGCTGACACGTGGCTAGCCCATAGGCCCCCACGTGCCCCTCAAAGGCCAAAAATTTGGCCAAGTTATGATCGAATTCCATTTTATGTGTTGGGGAAAGATTTGTATATGTTTGTTGGGTGGAGGTCGGGCTCGACCCCACGACCTCCCCCACACCAATGCATGACCTTACCAACATACCAAGCCATCGTTTCTTACAAATCTATGCAAACGAAACATATTGATTTCATACAAAGGTTGCGGCGGGGTCAAATAGGGCTAGCCTCGAAGGGCCAGCCCCATCACATGGGACCTCACAACAACGACCGTGGCGGAGGCCTATTTAAATGTGCGGAGTTAGTTTTAAACACGAGCTTTATTAACCATAAGCAATGTTTAAATGTGCATAAACATGTTTTAATGAGCGCTAATCGCATTTATTAATGCATATTTGTAAATGCACTTAATTAGCGCCTAAACTGTGCTTACCCTTAATTAATCTCTAGATTAACATTAAGTGCATATTAGCACTAATTGGTGGAGCCCACTAAATTTAGCGCTACCCCCAGTTTTGTCGGACTTAACTAGAGTTTCTCTAGATTTGGAGGGGTTTCCTAGGCCAAAATTGAGGAAACCATAACTGGAGCATATTTCGACCAAATTAGGCTCAAAAAGAGTCAATCCTAGATGGTTTGGATGCTCTGAGCATGATGGTGCAGGTTACAGAGGCAGAAGATAACTTTGTAAGTGAATTTTCCACTTTGCATATTAAAGAAACTTAGGGCCACTAGGAGAGGAGGCTATGTCTAGATCACTTGAAGACCATTTGCATAGCCATAAGAGGCTACCTAAAGGTTTTTGAGTCTTCTGAACCTAATGGAGCAGGTTGAAGATCCATTGGAGCACTATAGGTGCATGTAATCAAAGAATTGACCATTAATCCAAAGAGGGCCAAGTCATTGAAGCAGGTCCATGGAGATGTAGCCCAGGAGGGGTCAACTATGTTGGGTATGTGTTATATTTTTTCCACGACTAATCATGCGCGTGGGGGTGATAGCCCCCCTTGTACATTGCAGTGGGCGTAGCGCCCGGGGAAAATTTTTTGGACCTTATTTTCCGGTGGGCGGACCCGCCCATGGTTTTATGCATGGGTTTGCACATGGTTTTGGGGCATGATGGTTTTTCGACCCCTGGTATTTTGTAGATCCGGTCAAGGGAACTATAGTTATGTTATAATTCAGGGTTAATGGATTGGGGTTTGTGTATGCTTCGACATGTATATATATGTGTTGTAACACCTAAAGGAATATAATGAAAAATCAAGTTGGTCATCCTGATTTGGGATCCAGGGGAAAATCTCTGTGTATATCTGTTTTATGTTTTATGCTCTCGCTATTGTTTATTTTCTATTTTTAAGATTCGTTTTCAGATAATTTCTGTATAGGGTTAAAACCTACAAACTCCGTTATCAGTTATGTGTAATGTTTTTGTTGTGTATTATTTCTCTGCAATTTAGTTGTTGTACATGTGTTTTTAACAATTAATTTACTTAATGAATTGCTCATAAAATACACACAAAACTTAACACATAAACCCTCTCATAACTTAAAAATTTGAGACGATCCTTAAACACAATTATTTTATATTGATGAGGAAGCTAGCACATCAAAACTAGTTTGTCCATATTCAGATCAATTTGCCACCTGAAAACATAAGGTTTGAGCCAATTTTCTGCAAAACCACCAATATTCAGTCCAGAAAATTCCAAAAAGGAATGAGGAAGAAATAGGGTCATGAAAGGCTAACGCTAGGCTTAATAGGGCTAGAAGAGGCCTAGAAGGCCTAGCTGCCAGGGCAAGAGGCCAAAGAGGCTGACGCAGGGACCGAAGGAGGCCAAAAAGGAGGGTGGAAAGGAGGGGAGGTAGGAGAGGCCTGACGGAGGAGGCCGAGAGGGACAAGGGGTTATAAAAGCCCACGACAAGCCCCTAGGGCTCCCGTCTATTGTTAAGGAGGGATTCCGAAGCCCTAGAGGCTCACGTCCAGGCCAAAAATGGCCTTAAAACCCTGACACAAGGGCTAAGGAGTAGGGTTCGAGGCCCTTTAGGGATTGCGGCCATCCTCTAAGAGGCCAAAAAGGATGATACAGAGCCCTAAAAGGGTGACATATGGGGTCAAAGGGCTAATACTGAGGCTCGAGGAGGATGTTGGGCCTTAGGGTCCTAAAATTTTTGAAACCCCTGGTCCAAAAATGATTTTGCTTTAGATCTTAAATTTTCTGCAAAATTTCTTCACTAGTTGGGTCTGCAAAAAATTTGGAGACTAGATTTAGCTCTAATCCAGTTATTTGTCTTTGATCTCACCTACACAAATGAATCTACAATAACCCAAAACCCCAATATATACAAAAATTCAAAATAATTCAAAACCCCAAAAACTCGAGTTGCAAACAGAGCTTAGAAAAGAAATTATTTACAAAATTTATATTTTACAAATATATTTACAAAACATGCGTGTGTACAATATTTAGATAAATTTTGAAAAATATTTTTTTTTTTATAAATATTTGATAATGGCTAAATGTATTTCGAAAGATATATGCCAAATCCATAGCCTTAGTGAAGTTAGAAAACCATAAAAATATTTAAGATCCAAACATAGTCATCCTTCGTCCAAAGTTTGTGAATTTGGAGTCCAAGGGTTGGGGAACATGCAAACACTATATTTTTTTTGAAAGATAAATCGTTGAACACATAGTGAATCAAATCACCTAAGATAAGCCCACAACTTACCAATAAAATGTTCCTATCACCTACAATAAAATAACTATAAATAAAAATTTATAAAGCACAATATAGGAATGCTCGTATGTTAGGTCCCTATATTACTAGTGTAGTCCCTTATTGTTGTTAGTGTAGCCCCCTTATTGTTATTATTGTACCCCTGTAACCCCCATATTATTATTATTGTGCCCTTATATTATTATTGCTATGTCGACTAGGATTATATTGTGACCCCATGGACTCTTATATTTAGAAAGGAGGTTTTGTCATTTGATCATCTAAGAATTGTTCATTTATGTAATGTAAAGGAGGTTGCCCCTGCGAAGTGGCTTATTTCTAAGGCGTTGATCTCTCTTTTTTTCTATTTTTGGAACGGGTTTCATAACATTTGGTATCAGAGCTTTGGATTCTAGGGTTTCGCTACTTCAAACAGGTCATCATGGCATTTTCGCTATGCCTTTTTTTCTACAAAGGTTCAGATGCTAAAACAAAAAATGCATTTTGAATAAATCCCGAGGAACTTCGTGTAAAAATTTTAGATATTGGTTCGCAATATTTTTTAAGATATGATCTATGGAATTTAGGGTTTTTTCAGGCTCCCAAATTTCATCTAAAAGAGGTGACCTTGGGAAAATCGTCATAACTCTCTCTTTGAGCATCGGATTGGAATTTTGTAAAAAGTAGCCGAAAGTACATAGAATATAGTTTCCTTTCTATCAGTTTCAGAGCCGAAGGATGAAAATTTGATACGTGGCACGCCGTACAAGTTCGTTATACTGAACTAGACCATAATTAGGTCATTGTGGGAGATTATGCATAAATTTGCCTTGAAGAATGCAAATCAAGTTAGACCTATGGAATTCGAAAGAAGATTCAGAGGGCTATTGCAAGATCGAGTTTCATATATTGAAGATATGAAAGCATAGAGATAATTCAGTTTCAATATCTAGCTCCTCAAAAGCTAGAAAAATGTGTGTATTTTTTTTTTCAAATTGCATAAGCCTTGTTTGAAAAATCAGTTTGAAGTGATTCAAAGGGCATATTGAAGCACAGATATTAGTATTGGGTTCTAAAATGCCCCCTAAAAAGAATTCAACACCCATTAAGCCCTCAGAGGGCTCTACTATGACCGATGAAGAGGAAGAAGTGCAACATGATATATCAAAATTACAAGAGCAAGTGCATCAAATTTCGCTCTCACAAAGAAAAGCAAAAAATGAAATGGAAGTTTTGAAGAAAGGCCTGGAAGTTAATATGGATGGTTTGAAAAAAGAAGTGGAAGCTAATATGGATGGTTTGAAGAAAGGCCTGGAAGCTAATATGGATGGCATGGAAGCTAAGATGGATGACATGGAAGCTAACATGGAAGACATGAAGAATGATCTAAAAGTAAACATGGAAGGTTTGAAGGAAGGTCTGAAAAACTTCATACAATAAATGATTCCTAATGGCGAAAAAGGTAGTACAAGAAACTCATGATGAGAACAAAATAAATGTTAATCGCGATTTCATAAACTCTAATGTTGGATGTAAGACCCACCATATTCCAAAGATGGATATGAAGAAGTTTGATGGCAAGGATCCCTAATTTGGATACCACAGATGGAGCAATATTTTCATCTACATAATGTGCAAAACACACAAAAAGTATGCATTGCAACTTTACATTTACAAAAAAATACATTTGTATGGTATCGATGGCTTTTCTCTCAAAAAAAAATTGTCACTTGGTCAATTTTTATGGAGAAAATGATAGCACATTATGAGGATACAAAGATCAACACCTTCTTTAGCCAATTGATAAATCTAAAAAAAAAAGGTACAATGGTGGAGCACATTGAGGACTTCCAAAAATTGAATATAAGGGTAACTGATATTCTAGAGGAACATAAGATTGATGTCTTCATAGGGACTTTAAAGGATAACATCCAACATGAGGTTTGCCTTTGGGAACCTGATTCATTGGAGAAGTCATTCAGGTTGGCAAGAAAAATTGAAAGTAAAATTACGGCGACAAGGAAACGTACCACTCACATCTATAAAGATGGAAGTGTTGCTACTCCTAGACTTCCACAACCTACAAGGTTGACACCACAACAATTGGAAGAAAAAAGAGCAAAAGGGCTTTGCTATAGTTGTGATAGAAAATACACTAAAGGTCATAAGTATGTTGAGAATAAATTATTTTAAATATATTGTGAAGAGGAGGAAGAAAATGAACAAGAAACTTCAAAAGAAGAGGATATACACCAAGAACCAACCCTAGAGAAAGAAGAAATGAGTCTGACCATATCCTGTAAGGCATTGGCATGAATTACAACTCCTCAAACTCTCAAGATAGAAGGACATGTCAAGAAGAAAAAGGTAATAGTGTTAATTGAATCGAGTAGTACCCATAATTTTATTCATTGTAAGGTAGCTAAGGAATTGAATTGCTTCCTATTACCAACGCTAGAATGTCAAGTGATGGTTGCAAATGAAGGAACTATAAATTGCTCTAGAAAATTCCATAATATCAAGCTAACCATGGGGGAGTATGTATTGAATTTTCCAATGCTTTCCATTCCAATGGGAGGTGTTGATGTTGTACTAGGAGTACAATGGTTACAATCTTTGGGGATGGTAGCTTTTAATTTTCAAGAACTTTTCTTGAATTTTTTTTCCAGAAGGAAAGAAAGTTGAATTACAGGGTATCGCAGGGAAGTCGGGAAAGATAATAAGCTCTAATATCATGACAAAGCTTCTGAAGAAAGAACAACAAGGCGTAATTGCACAATTATGCTCACTAAAAGTTCCAACATCAAAATCTTCTATTTCTCCATATCTCCAAAAAGTCTTGGACAATCATTCCAAGGTGTTTGAAACTCCCAAATGACTCTCACCTATTTGTGATCACGATCATGATATTCATTTGATTCCAGGAAGTGTCCCTCCAAACATCAGGCCTTACAGATATCCTTATGTCCAAAAAAGAGAAATTGAACGTATGATTGCAAAAATGTTAGAGGCTGGTATAATTCAACCTAGTCAAAGTTATTTCTCTGCTCCAGTAGTATTGGTGCACAAGAAGGATGGATCATGGTGCATGTGTCCGGATTATAGGGAGCTCAACAAGCTCACTATTAAAGATAAATTTCCCATTCCCGTGATTGATGAATTATTGGATGAATTGCATGGAGCAATTTATTTTACCAAGTTGGATATTTCTTAAAGATATCATCAAATTAGAATGAAGACTGAAGATATTCGTTATGAATTTTTGGTCATGCCTTTTGGCCTTACCAATGTAGCTTCTACATTTCAAGGGTTGATGAATTCCATTTTCAAACCCTTCCTTAGAAAATTTGTGTTAGTATTTTTTGATGATATACTAATCTACAATAGGTCTTGGAAGGATCATGTTCAACATGTTGACATAGTGCTCAAACTATTGGAGGAGAAACAATTTTATGCAAAAACCTCCAAATGTTTCTTTGGAGTACAAGAGGTAGAATATATGGGTCATATTGTATCTCACGAGGGTGTTAAGGTAGACACTAACAAAATTAAATCCATTAAGGAATGGAAATTCCCCACAACCATAAAGCAGTTGCGAGGATTTCGGGGTTAATAGGGTATTATCGCAAGTTTGTTAAGAATTACGGAAGAATAGCAGCACCTCTAACAACATTATTGAAGAAAGATGCATTTTCGTGGACTCTTGCAGCAACTAAGGCCTTTGAACATCTTAAAGAGGCAATGTGCCTAGCACCGGTCTTAGGTACGCCAAACTTCACAAAAACCTTTATTGTGGAATGTGACGCCTCAGGAAATGGAATTGGTGTTGTTTTAATTCAAGAAGGAAGACCCGTTTCTTTTGAAAGTCGTCCAATCAAAGGAAAGTATTTATAGAAAGCTAATTATGAGAAAAAATGTTGGCAATACTACATGCACTAAAGAAATGGTGACCTTACTTAATGGGAAGACACTTCAAGGTAAAATTTGATCATGATAGTCTTAAAAGTTTTTGGAACAAAGACTATCTTCAAAAGAGCAGCAAAAATGGGTCACAAAGATGTTGGGTTATGACTTTGAAATCATCTACAAAAAAGGGAAGCTAAATGTTGTTGCAGATGCACGCTCAAGAAAGGATGAAGAGGTGGAAACATTGCTTTGTGCCATTTCTATTATCCAACCAGATTGGATAACCGAAGCAAGGGATGAATGGAAGAAGGACGAAGAAGTAGTTGCAGCAAGATCCTAGTACATCTGATACATTTAGTTGGAAAATGATTCCTTATGGTACAAATATTGCTTATGTCTTTGTAAGAATTCCTAACTAAAACAAAACATTCTTTTGGAATTGCACACTTCTCCTTTGGAGGACACTCAAGATTTTTAAAAACTTACCACAGGGTGAAGAAAGATTTTTTTTGGGATTGCCTTAAATCTGATATTCAAAAGTTTGTGGCGGAATGTTTGTTTTGCCATCAAAATAAAGTTGAGACAATAAAGACCCCAAGTCTTCTAAAACCTTTATCCATTCCAAGTCAACGTTGGGAGGATATTTCAATGGATTTTATCACAGGTTTACCTAAGTCCGAAGGAAAGAGTGTCATCATGGTGGTAGT
The DNA here is from genome assembly GCA_034641835.2 of Pinus albicaulis. Taxonomy (NCBI): domain Eukaryota; kingdom Viridiplantae; phylum Streptophyta; class Pinopsida; order Pinales; family Pinaceae; genus Pinus; species Pinus albicaulis. The sequence goes on along the minus strand of CM076579.1, from coordinate 390,787,510 downwards.
TGATAGACTTACCAAGTATGCACACTTTTGTGCATTATCTCATCCATTTTAAGCAAGTACAGTTGCTACTACATTTATGGACAGAATTCAAAAGCTACATGGAAGCCCAAGGGTTATTGTGAGCGACAGAGATCCCATTTTTAATGGAAATTTTTGGACGGAGTTATTTTCTTGTTTGGGTACTCAATTAGCTCATAGCTCATCTTATCATCCTCAATCTGATGGTCAAACTGAGATAGTAAATAAATATTTGGAAGGATATATTCGTTGTTTTGTATCTGATAAACAAACACAATGGGTCAAGTGGTTACCTCTCGCTGAATGGTGGTATAACACTTCCTTCCATACTGCAGCAAAAATGACCCCATTTATGGCACTTTATGGATACCATCCACCATCCATCACATCATCTTTAAGGGAAAATTCGAAGGTTCAAGCAGTGGAAGATCACATCGAGCATCAGCAAAAAGTTCTCCAACTCTTAAAGGATAACCTGAATTTGGCACAAAATCGAATGAAACAACAGGCAGATCAACATCGCAGCGAGAGAAGTTTTGATGTAGGAGATTGGGTATTTTTACGGCTACAACCATACAAACAAATGTCTCTCAAGCAAGCTAAGAAGGATAATAAATTATCACCAAAGTACTATGGTCCTTACAAGGTGTTGCAAAATATTGGTACTATGGCATACAAATTGGAGCTTCCTGCTTCTTCACGAGTGCATCCAATTTTCCATGTTTCATGTTTAAAGAAGGTTATAGGTGAAAATATTCCAGTTCAAACAATATTGCTAGAACTTGATGAGGAAGGAAAAATCATATTGGAACCTGAAGCGGTCACGGAAACAAGAACTCGACAACTACGGAATCGATCAATTTCAGAGTATCTCATCATGTGGAAGAACTTACCCACTGAAGATTCTACATGGGAGGATGAGAATTTTATACAGAAGCACCCAGAGCTACTCAAGCATTGAGGACAACACTTTTGTGAAGGAGAGGGGCATGTTAGGTCCCTATATTACTAGTATAGCCCCTTATTGTTGTTAGTGTAACCCCCTTATTGTTATTATTGTACCCCTTTAACCCCCATATTGTTGTTATTGTGCCCTTAAATTATTATTGTTAGGTCGGCTAGGATTACATTATGGCCCCATGGACTCCTCTATATAGAAAGGAGGTTTTGTAAATTGTATCATCGAAGAATTGTTCATTTATGTAATGTATTGGAGGTTGCCCCCTCAAAGTGGCTTATTTCTAAGGCGTTGATATCTCTTTTCTTCTATTTTTGGAGCTCGTTTCATAACACTGTACCCAACACGTACCACAAATCATCAGATCAGAGACATCATGAACTGCACCCCAAAGTCTTTATTATGATTATTCCAATTTTCTCAGCAAGACAGTAATTTATATCATCTTATCAAAGTTACATAAGCCAAAACCCCATGGCTTGAGGCACAAATGACTCCTAATTTATAGATAAATCCTCCAAATGGAAAAATAACGGCTAGTTGGCTTGATCCCCATCAAAATCATCTCGGTCGTCAAAAAATATTTGATCATCTTTTAATCTCCACCGTCGAAAATATTTATTTTTGAGGAATTTTTGAATTTCGCATTTAACCCATTTTTTATTAGCTCAAAAATAATTATTTTTAGCCATTTTTTTCAAAAAATTGATTTTGACTTAACCAACAAGGGTCCATTTTTTCTTGAATTTTCCAATATTCCCTTGGTGGGGGCCCTCCAAAAATTAATTTCTTTGATACCCACGAATTTTTCCACTCGGAAAATTTAGTTTCTCTAAGACATTTAAATTTGACTCTAAGTAATTAATTTTCTAGCTTAAGATTAATTTAATTTTTGCTAGAAAAATTAATTAATTGACACATGATGGGATTAATTATTTTTTCCACCCTCTGATATTTTAGTCATGGTGTCTAAGTATGAGGGACCATGGACTAAAATATTTTTTACATAAGATTTTACATTTACAACCTCCAAAGGGGGAACACCCGTTCATTATAGACCCTCAAATTACACACCCAATTCTGTGACATAATATGATACAGTAGACCAAGTGATTTATAATAAAATAGTTTATCCAATTAGGTTAAATTATTCCCAAATCAATTTTATAGAAGACTCTCTTAAAACACTAGGACTCACCTACGAATTTGACAAAAAAATCCACCGTGGCTTTAGGGTGAGGCTGGAGGGGAAAACTTTGTCGACCATCTGTGTTTAGAAACACAAATGAGTCAATGAGATGAAAAACCTCATAGGATGAAATTTTAGCTAAAATAATAGAATTACTGATGTTATTACATACATACATGTTCTTACTATCATCGTTTACATTACAAATTTTGCAGAATGGGTTTATAATGGCTCAATAGATTGATGGTTGATTATCTCGATCCTTTGAAAAAATGTGGTGCAACTACTTCCTTGGAACTTTGTCAAAAAGTGTGCAACAATCCAAATTGTGTATAAATATCGCTCTGATATAATGTAGAAAAATATACACAAGGGATTCAATTTGATCTTGTGATGTACTAAAACAATATACTGAGTCCTTCTATAATATTTGCATAATACAAAACACGATCGCTCAATCACATGCAAGTAAGATAAATAAGTAAATCAATCGCACAACACAAGATGTTCTTGGAGAAAGAAACTGCTCAAAACCCCTCTATCTATATTGTGTATTAAGTCAAGGAATCATGAAACAATACAATGCTTAATCTCTCATGAGATTCTCCAGCACTCTGGCATTGATCTAGGCAAAATCGGTCTAGTACTTAGCCAATTCTCAGCCTTCCTTCAGCGTGCCTTGCTCACACAATTCCTATGGAATTAGCTCCCTATTAAATATGAAAAATAGTCTTCCTTGATTGTGCAATGCATCATGGCATCCCAATGACTCTGTAATTGTACATGGGCAATTTTCTATAAATACAACTAATAGTTATGTTTCCTTTAACCTTTGTCTCAACTGGGTCTTCCTCTGAATTGACATGCATGCAATTATTAATATCGAATTATTGGTTATCTGATTTATCACTCATTGTGAATTAAATCTAATTTAATTCACTAGATCTCTCACTAGATCATCACTTAGTTAGAACTAGCTAAACGAATTTTAACCCAATTAATTGAGTTAACTAATTCACACCTACACCCCACTAATGCATCAATTACAATTAGACCCCGAAAATATTATAATCCCTATACATGCCTCATCTTAGACCCTCAACTCAAATTTCTTGAGCTAACTCAGTCATCTTGACTTAGCTAACTGATACGAGTTGTTATGAGATGAAATTACAATTTATTATCCAATTTATTTAAGGGAAAAGATAAATTAGATGCTTCACATTCCACTACGAAAATTCTGATGCATCAAAATTCCACATTCCTGGTGCATTAATATTCCACGATCTTTGTGGGTGCATTTTTTGTTTTTTCTAGTTGCCAATTTCACTATTTATTGTTTCAAGTTTCAACACTCCCTCTCAACAAGAAAGGAATTCAATCTATCTCGATTCAGTACCTTTGGAATGTTCTGCATGCACACTTCTCTAGTTTTGTTTTCACCTGCAACTCCTGAAACTGAATAGCCTCCAAACAACTGAATCAGTATAATGCATTTGTCATCAGAGTCTTATGACTGCTACTAGCTACTGCACATGTCTACTGGACTCTCTGCACCACTGCTGACATCTGCATCGGTGCCCTCTGCACTGTTGCCAACTCTGATTTGCACTCTAGTATCTGACATCTATCACTTTGATTTATGTATTCCTAACATCTGACTGCATCAATCCAACCGATCCTTCCTGCTACTACTGTACTGTTGGCTCCACATAGCCATGTTCGATCCATGAGACACACCATCTTAATGGACCCTGCCCAAATTTACTCTTAGGATTATATTTTCACATCGTCCCACCTCTCACCTAGAGGTATAGCTGCATGCACTCCCTCTACCCATCTGGCTCGAAATTCCCCCCTACTAGAGGTCTCTTCTTGAGTGGACGCCTCCACTCAGTCTCCTCTATGGTTCTCCAATTGTGGCTGCTCCACAACCGTCTGAGACTGCTTCTGAGGTTGCATGTTGAGAGATAATTGCTCCCTCTCAACCACCAAGTCACTAACCACTACTTTTCTCCTTAAAGCTATGCATGCATCCTCGACCTCGAGAGCATACATGTTCTTGACTCTTACACCGATCTATTTCACATGTCCCGTGGAAATGTGTCTAAGGAACACCTTTCCTTTTCTAAATATGACATCATAACCACAGTCTTCCAATACCATTACGGAGACAAGATTCTTCCTTAGGCCTAGAACATACAAAAAAAATTCCAGTCTGAGAGGGGAGATAGACTCCCTCTAAAATGTGACGCTACCTATGTCGGTTGCGCTATACCTCCCGTCATCTCCAAACTCTATGTTCTGTTGGAGGTCCTTCTCCTCCTTATCATTTAAGAGATCTCTATTCCCCTTCATATGGGATGAGGCATTGCTCTCTAGATACCACATGCATCCCATTACAGTGCTGGACATGCACGCAATGAGAGTAAAATCAAGCTCGAACTATGAAGCGAACGCTTCACCCGCTGCAACCGCAAGCTCTTTCTTGCTTGCCTTCCTCTGTGGACAATTCACAACATAGTGTTGGTGCTCGTGACAATGAAAAAACTTGATCTTGGACAAGTGTCTCTTGCCCTCTTTGCCTTGGGACTTCTTTCCCTTGGCTTTCTTTCCTTTTCTGACTAATGCACAATATTCTTCTTTGTATTTTCTGGAGGTCCCATCTCTGGTGCTCCACCTTATTTCTTCTATTACCAAGTTGGACCACAGACGCTCCTAGTCTGGTAACTTCTCCCTCCCATTCATAAAGTCCTGGTAACTATGAGAACTCTTGGGAAGGCCTAGAAGTGCTAGGCTAACCAAATCATCCTGGACTACAGGCACACCAACACTTCCATCTCATATCAAAATTTAGTGAACTTCGATAAGTATGATGGTATCATCTCGCCCTCCTCCATCTTGATCTCTCTGAGCTTTCCCTTCAGCGCCAACTTCCTGTGGTCGCTGTTATTCTGAAACAGATCTGTGAAGGCCTTCTACATAGCATATGGAGTCGCTTTCCCATGGAGACTCGAGACAATATGACCTTGAACTCCTTCTAACAAGATCCTTCTCGCCTTTGCTGCCTTCTTCTGCCATACATCAAGAAGTTGGGCATCTCCTGCTGCAGGCTTAGGAATATCAGTATCTATGAATTCCTTCAACCCGCTGTCCTCTAACACTGCCTCCATCCTCTCCTTCCATGCTATATAATTCAAATTTCCCTCAAGAGCATATTCAACTCTCAATCCATTGAAAGACATATTGATTTGTTGCTGGATCTTGAAGAATAAATCTGCAAATTTGAAATTGTTCAAGAAAAAAGTTTGTTCTTCTCTTCTATTGTGATTCCTAGCGCTTTGATACCATGTAGAAATATCGCTCTGATGCCATGTAGAAAAATCTACACAAGGGATTCAATCTGATATTGTGATGTACTAAAACAAGATATTGATTCCTTCTACAATATTTGCGGAATATAAAACACGATCGCTCAATCACATGCAAGTAAGAGAAAGAATTAAATCAATCGCACAACACAAGATGTTCATGGGGAAAGCAACTGCTCAAAATCCATCTATTTATATTGTGTATTAAGTTAAGGAATCATGAAAGAATACAATGTGTAATCTCTCATGAGATTCTCCAGCACTCTGCCAACTGTCTCACATTGATTTAGGTAAAATCGGCCTAGTACTTAGCCAATTCTCAGCCTTCCTTCAACCTGCCTTTCTCACACAATTCCTAGAGAATTAGCTCCCTATTAATAGGAAAATAGCCTTCCGTGATTACGCAATTCATCATGGCATCCCAATGACTCTATAATCAATTTTCTATAAATGCAATTGATGGTTATGTTCCCTTTAACCTTTGTCTCAAGTGGGTCTTCCTCATAACTGACATGCATGCAACTATTAATAGAGAATTGTAAGTTATCTAATTTAGCACTCATTATGAATTAAATCTAATTTAATTCATTGGACCTCTCACTAGCTCATCACTCTGTTAGAACTAGTTAAACTGATTTTAACTCAATTAATTGAGTTAACTAATTCGCATCTACAAACCCAGTGATGCATCAACTGCAACTAGACCCCGAAAATATTAGAATCCCTCTACATGCCTCATCTTAGACCCTCAACTCGAATTTCTTAAGGCTAACTCAATCATCTTGACTTAGTTAACTGATACAAGTTGTTATGAGATTAAATTACAATTTATTTAAGGTAAAAAATAAATTAGATGTTTCACATTCCACGAACAAAATTTTGGTGCCTCAAAACTCCATATTCCTGGTGCATCAATATTCCACGACCTTTGTGGGTGCATTTTTTGTCCTTTATGGTTGCCAATTTCATTGTTTCTTGTTTCGAATTTGAACAAATTAGGTAGTGCCTCTGAGGTACCATAGAACATGCTTAGCTGCCCTCCAAAATAACTTGGTTGATCGAACCATAGCTTGGCTCAACTGGTTTAATACAAAGCATATATCTATCTGTGTGTTCACAAGATACATGAGTGAATCCACCAACTGTCGGTAAATAGTAGCATCCACTTCCTCACCTGAAGTGGTACCCTCTTTCCTTTAGTTGTTCGCTAGAGGAGTCTCCATGGGTTTGCATCTGTCCATGCGAAACCTCTGAAGTATCTCATTGGCATACTTGTCCTGAGAGACAAATAGTTCCTCATCTCCTTGCCACACTTCAAATCCAAGGAAGTAGTGCATGAGACCCATCTCCTTCATTTGAAAGTCTCTTGCAAGGTCCTCCTTGCAAGATATTATCAATTATTCATCACCAGTTAAAATCAAATCATCAATATATAAGAAAATAATCAACAATTTACTTTTGGTGAAGCCCAAACCGGTGAGATAGTTATCGATTTTGGTGTACCAAGCATGGAGTGCTTGCTTGTGACCATACAATTCTCACTTGAGCCTACATATACGAGACTCTCGACCAAAAGTCTCGAAGCCTTCTGGTTGCTCGATATACACCTCCTCCTCAATAACTCCATTGAGGAATGTTGTTTTCACATCCATCTGGTGGATATTCTACCCCATCTATGCAGTTAGAGCAATAATTTATTTGATGGATAAGTGCCTAGCTACAAGAGAAAAGGTCTCCTCATAATCAATCCCTTCAACCTGAGAGTACCCCTTTGCCGCAAATTTGGCCTTGTACTTTTCTATGCTTTGGTCTGTTGCCTGCTTTACCTTGAAGATCCATTTCAAAACAACAACTAACTTATTTATTAGTCTTGGGACAACTTCCCAAATACTATTTCTTACAATGGATTCGTACTCCTCCACCATTGCATCAACCCAAACAGGTTGCTGGACTACTTCCTCAAAAGAGGATGGCTCAGTCTCTACAAGCTCTGTTATTATAGCCATGTAGCTAGTGTACCGATATTGTGACCTTCTCTTCATGTGCTAATTTTAAGGAGCACCCACACTCTCCCTCGCATCCTACTCAAGTCTCTTAACTTCCCTAGTTCTTTTCCTGCCTTCTCTAGATGGTTTTTCTTGAGTGGTGGTCTCCACTCTCTACTCAATTTTTGGTTTTTCCACAACTTCCTAAGATTCCTGCTCTGGAGCTAAAAGCTCCTCTTCTTGTGGGATCTGAAGCTCCCTTTCAAGAGAGCACTGCGTCACTTTCTCCTCATCAAATTTTAAATCCCTTGGCACAACTGTCATTTTAAGGGATGGTAAGTACACACAGTAGTTGTGTGTAGTTTCTGTGTAACCCACAAATACCCCCAACTCTATTGTCAGCTCTAACTTCTTCATGGCATCTTTGGAGACATGGTAGTAGACAGAGATTCCAAATATCCTGAAGTGCGACACATCTAAATTCCTTCTCAAGAAAGCCTCCTCCGGTGTAATCATGCCCAAAATCCAATGAGGACTTTGGTTATGCAAATAGATTGTTGTGTTGCATGCTTCAACCCACAAGTGTAGTGGTAGGCCTTCGTCATGGAACATCGCCCCTGTTTCTCCCACAATGTTACGATTATTTATCTCAACCACCTCATTATGTTGTGGGTTGTGGGGCGTTGTCAACTCTCATCAAATACCTTCTTTTACACATCAAATTTTAAACTCATTCGACATGTACTCACCTCCATTATTACTCTTGAGAGCCTTCCACCTTCTTGCTCATTTATTTCTCCACCAGTGCCTTGAACTCTACAAACTTGGAGAAGGTATCCTCCTTCTTCCGCATGAAGAAGATACAACACTTCCTTGAGAGGTCACCAATAAAAATGACAAAATATATGTGTCTGGAAGTGGAGGTTGCCAAGAAAGGTCCACAAACATCAGAGTGGATCCTTTCCAAGACTACATGTGCTTTGTTGTCCCAATCATGGAAAGTGGATTTTGTGTACTTCCCCAAAGTGCATCCTTCTCATACATCATATTTATCAAGTGCTCCTTTGGGGAGTCATGTGGTTATATGTTGCATTATATTTAAAGCACCATGACGCAAATGGACAAGTCTTCCATGCCAAAGTTCACCGACATCAAGGCTCTACACCTTCTTCACCTTTGTGTTAAATGCAACACAATCCTCCACATCTAGCTTATATAGGTTCTTCACCTGAACCCCAATCTGCTTCACCTATCTCGTTGTTACATGCAATGTTACCCTAAGGAATCAAATTACCAAATTATATGCTTTAAACTAGAAAGTGAGGATTGCAGATCTTACCCATTTATCCTTCGTTTGTAGTAGATGCCATAGGGTTCAAACCCCCTGCGACTCCTCGTGCTCCAAAACCTGCAAATCAGTTAAGAACAAGCACACAAACCTAGTTGTACATCATATATGTCCTATATGTTAGAAAATTAGCATGTATAATCTCATAAAGATAACAAGAAATAAATATTCAAGATTATTAAGCATGTATAAAAGACATATGACATATAAACATCGGGAGCATGATGGTATTTTTGCCTATGTGATAACCACAAAACAATAGTGAAAAATCACCTAAGATGTTGCCACGGCCTGTGAGCAATACGTGGGATTATTAAACTTCCTAACCTCTTAAAAACTTTGTACGAATAAATTTTTACAAGGACCTCTGCTGAAGAAATAAGATGATCATCACAAGGAAAACAGAGGTTCACGAAGAAAATATAGAGAAAGTCATAGAAGCTAAGGATATATCATACTTGATGGGGATGGGCTATAACGAGGGCTATAATATCTATAATTCTCTCTCCCCTCTCTTAGGCCATTCCCTTGAGGCGTATTTATACTTCCTCAAATTAGTTAGTTAGTTTGTTTTTTTTTAATTATTCAGTTGGGGAACAATTAAACCACGAGCTGGGGTAGTTTAGTTACAGGAAAAATTGTAAGCCCTGCCTCAATAATAGGGAAATTTTATATTTTTTAATATTTTAAATAACATACGCGGGTCAACTATGGATGGACTCGCGTGTGCACGTGGAAAAATCTGGGCAGAGTCACATATGGATTTTAAAATATTGTTTTTTGAGAAATGTGACCAAGTCTGAATGGAAGGGTTGCCCAAGGCCAATGCATAAGTCATCAAGTATATAGAGGTGATAAATGATGCTATAACAGATGGCCCCTAATATATGAGGTCAGAAGGGGTAAATGGTGGCTGAAATGTATTATGTGTATAGAAAGAACCTTGCGAGGACTAGAGAGGACTTCACAAGATTTCAGCCTGCCAAAAACTAGTGATAGAAATCAGAAAGATAGCTCATGTCTGAGGCGGGCATACCCATGCTCACTGAAAGAAAAGCATGTCCGCATATGAAGTATGGAGTAGATCCAATATGTATAAACGTATAACTGAAATGTAAAGTATGTAATGAATCATCTGATCACTGCCCGAAAATATAAGTTGAAATCATGTCCAAGTATCACATATAGAACATTGATCAATGATGCTGCATAGATATCCGACCACTAAAGTCACAAATGAATCTCCAAGTACCAAATCATAAGAGGTGGGACAAATGGTACAACACGCAACTCGGGCGCCAACATATAAGATGTTGTTGTGATGAAACTACAACATATAAGGGTGGATGGTGTCACTGGAAGAAAACTGAAGGAGCTGTCAAAGTGAACCAAAACATGCTAATGCAAACTTGAGGTCTTCACCGATCACCATGGCACAATTCTACACAATGGGAATAAATGAGTTGAGGTCAACCATGTGAGAAATCGTTTGATTACCGGTCATTGATGTATACCATTAACAAACACGAGACAACCCACCGATTATGATAATGAGTGTCAAGGTGCCCCAGTACAATCTAACAACTGTGAATGAATGAGTTGAAGTTGAACACTTGAGAGAATCTATCAATCAGGAGACATTGATGTATTCTCACTATTGATAGCGAAGAGTCTGCCACTGATGACTGCAAATCCCTAAGGTACTGACAAAAGGACTCTAGACTTTATTCCCAGAGAAATGAGTTGGATTCGATGGGAAAAGATCTGCTGGAAGGAAGGCATTAAGGCATCCCACATCAGTCCAAGACGAGTGTAACCTAAAGGCCGAGATTTGGAAGGAATAGGACGAAGCAAAGTGAAGTAACCAACCCGAAGTACGTTTCTGGCATGCACAAAATGTAGCTAGCGCACGACAGAAACCCTATGAACCAACTAACAATGAAAGCTGACAAAGAGGCGAGATATCCACCGATAGGGTCAAATGGAAATCAAGGTATTGCACGAATCCTAGGTGTGATAATGTAAGATGAAGTCAAACACAAGGGAAACCACTTAGTCAAAGACCCATGATGTTGATCAAATGCTGAGCACAAGGTCACCTATCATTGATGTAAATAGGGCCAGGGTGCAACTCTAGGTTTACTCTCAGAGCAATATGTCTAAGTCGATAAGAGGCAAACTCATCGACAAGAAGTCAATGGGGACCTTCTCAAACTAGCATGAGCAAAGGACCAAATAGCTGATTTGGTAGAACAAAATATTGACAAAACTAGGATGGTCGACTGAAAAATGAGTCAATAGACATTGCAAAAAGGCCGACTTAGGTTAACTTCCCTTGAACAAAAGCACGACTCATGTTGACTATGGCAGCAAATGATAACTTAGTATAAGTTTGTCATGGAGGAGTTATAAACAAACCCTCCATATGATTGGAAGAGATAACCAACCGGGGGAGTACTGACTCGATAACAGGGTTATGGCTTCTTCTAAGACAAAATTTAAAACCATCCCAAATGGAGAAAAGACTTAGCTTTTTTTTGTGCTTTGTTCAAGGGCGACACAATTGACAATGTAACTACCATTAAGTATGGAAGTATTGTCCCGTTCCTGCTCTTTTTCAATTATTTATTTATTTATTATTATTATTATTTTTCATATTTCAAATCCTGAAAAAGAATAAAAGAATGCCTATAGTACAATGGATAGAATGAGTGTCGGTAAACAAATGCACTAGTTCTTGGGATAGGAACAATCCTGTGCTGAATGCAAGGTGGCGAAAACTAGTAAGTGACACTCAAAGGGATGTTCCATCCATGGGTAAAGGTGTCAAGTCGCAAAGGCTAAGTGATTGCATGGTTAACTTGTATAGAAAGATATGGTCAAAAGAGGGCTTAAAAATGAGTCCAAATGAAGCCAGCTAAAGGCCAAGATAAACATGTAGTCAATATGCAATGCAGCGATACAACTCGACAACACATGGGAGCCTCTAAGGTAAATGGCCAGAATAAAGATAGCGAAGAAGAAGAAGAATGAAGCTTCAACACATAATTCATGGCGGGACTAAAGAGGGCTCTCAAGCCTACACAAATTGCAGCATGGGCGACAAATGCTAGCGAGGAACTAACTAGGAAGCCCATGTCAAGGATGTCTCTACCACCAAGTCATGATTTAAAAGATTGGCTAATGAAATGGGTTAAATAGTCATGACATGATAGGATCGACTCTATGGAAAGTGATTAGAATGGAGGCTAGTATGCAAAAATGCAATAGAAAGTGAATTCCCTAATTTATATGCCAGTTTAGAATCAAATACCTGCCATGACAGGTCAGCGGTCATGGATCTGAAGGATAATTGGAAATAACTCAAATTCACCAGAATGTACTTGAAAATAAATTTTCCCAATGCTTACAAGCTAAAAGGTTAAACAACCTTAATCAAATTCAAAAATAAACACAAACGAAATTTGTGAAAAAAATTCAAATTCTCGGCATAAATAAGCATTTTGACTCACATTTTGGTCATTTGTGCAGTGCAGAAGTGGAAAAAGAGCTTTGGAGCAAAAAACCCTCTTCTTGCAAATAGAGCAACCGACCATAGAATCACCTCAAATCAGTTAAGTAAGCCTTGTACTCATCTTATTTATCAGTTTCATTCCTATTTCAATCAAATTTTTAGATTTTTTACCGTAGGAAATATATTTTCTTTAAAACCCTCTGCGTATACGCGGGTTTGTCATGAGGAACTCGCGTATAGACGCGACTGTGTTCGAATGAAGTCGCGTATGTGTAGAGCGGAATTCAAAAACTCGCATCTAATGTGTCAATGGATGAAATTGTCCAGGATGACTATTAGTTGGAGAGAAAGAGAGCATAGTGCAATTGATAATGAAGTGGTGGAGGACCAACAATCCTTAGATATACTTCGGAGTTGTGGTTTGCTCAATTTTTTCAAAATGCCAAACATGTAAAGCAACACTCAATTGCTCGAGATGTTGATTGATCACTGGGAACTAGATGAAGAATTATTTATAATTGATCAAATGCCATTGAGAATCGAGTTGGAAGACATCTATTTTATCACTGGACTTTCCCGAAGGGGAGACCCAGTTGATTTGCATGGTAAGCCCACTAGATGGCTTAATGTAGATGACTATGTCCAGGTCTATTGTGTAGATGATGCAAAGAAGGTGGGGACTCAGATCCCAATCAAATATGTACGGGATTTGTACATGAAAATCCTTCTTTTCACTATTGGTAGAGTGGTAGGATCGATATCTCTACACCATACTTCACGCTCTCATATGAGTCTAGCAGTGGATTGTTTGACCCATATTTATGACTCATGCACAACCTTATTGGCTAATATGAAGAAACAACTGACTTCTATCCGAAGGGTAAAGACAAAACACTTTGGATATGGCACTATTATGTTGACATTCTTCTTTGAGAGAGTCCCAGGGCTTCGGCCCAAGATCATCTCTACTATCAGTAGCCTGAGGGATCCGAGGATAGCCCGATGGGCAGACTTTATGAAGAGACTAGGGCGAAGTGAAGTTCCCCAAACCACATGGGATGACGAGTTCTTCCAGTGGTGGGCAGAACAGGTCATCTCAATGGAGGACTATCCCTATGCTGGGATCGATTTTCGAGTAGATCCTAATTTGGTTCTTCCACTCGAAGTAGCATGGGGTGAAATTGGTAAGATTGCACAATGATTTTTTTATTATGTTATTTTTATTTTCTTTTCAAAATACATGTAAAATGAAAAAATGTTTTTGATAGGACAATATGACTTACAAAATTTTACTGATCATGATGTAGACATGGGACCAATTAGACCAGAGGGCTACCCAAGACATAAGCACCACAGAGGTGAGGCGGATGCTGAAGACCCAGGAAGGACCCTCCATGCCATCCATAGAAACTTGGAGATTTTGACTCGCCAGGTACCCATGGCAACTATAGAGGACCTTCTTGAGGCTATCCAGAGGAGGGTGGTTGGAGTACCATGAGACTGGGTGTGGTTATTCTGCCATGTAGCTATTGCTATTGTGTTCTATCGGAACATAAATGTTGGGCAAAAACCTCAGGAGTAGATTTAGATTTGATCGGATGACTGTAATATTATTTGATGATAAATATGACCGGGCATAAGCCCCAATTTTGTAGGACATGATGGTCCAAATTTTGTATATTTTGAACACTCAGATATATATATATATATATATATATATATATATATATATATATATATATATATATATGATGTGATTGTCCCAAATGTAAAATGATGAATTATGTTTTGATATTTTTAAAGTATTGAATGATTAATGTGCCAATCAAGTGCTTGATTATCTAACGAGTTTGCTAACCAATTATCAGATCGAGGAATATGAATGAATGTAATAAATCGAAATGAACATTGTAACAAACGTACCCTAAAAAATAATCGATGCAAAAAAGGGTCTCTGACACAATAGGTGTTGTTTAATTGTGAAACCACGAGTTGTGAATGCAAGTAAACTACTAACGAATCAACACCAAGAGATATTGCCTTCGAGAGTAGGTTGAACATTGCAGTGTACTTTTTCGCATTGTTCGAAGCAGGACCAATGCAAACACCTCTTGAAACTAACAACTAACCAGATGGATAGTGGATTACCCAAGCCATGGAAGCCAGGTTCCAGGTATGTCTACTAGTACCATCGGCAAAGCCAAAATGACTCATCTCATCCAATAATACTTGCCAAAGCGGATCAAAATCATCAAAATCACACCAAAAACCGAAAAACAGACATGTACAAAAATACAATATATACAACAAAGAAGATGCTAGGCCGAAGCCTAGGCATAATACTTCTTCAAATAGAGCCCATTTCTGGGCTTCACCAACTCGTTCCCATCAAAATCAACCATAGCATAAGCTCCCTTTTTAAGACCTTTTTGACGATAAAGGGGCCATACCACATAGATTTGAACTTGCCTACCCCCAAGGAATCCTTCTCTTGGGCATAAACTAAGACAAGGTCACCTTCATAGAAAACCCTAGGCTTGACCTCCTTATCGTACTGAACCTTTACCCATTCCTTATGCACCTCATTCATCGTAGCTGCATCTCGGCGCTACTCATCGAGATGTTCTAGATGGATAAGGCGTTCTTTGAGACTAGAAGTGTCGGGAAGAAGCTCAACTTCCAGCTTAAGGGAAGGAATTTTGCATTCAATAAGAAATATAGATTCCAACCCATAAGCTAGTTGAAACATAGTGAAACCAGTTGCAGTCTTTACAGACATTTGGTATGCCCAAAGTGCAGGGTACAGCATGACGTGTCAATTGGATCTGGCTTTATCAATTGTCTGTTGAGGAATTGTCTTCAAGGATTTGTTAATGGCTTCAACTTGCCCATTGGCTTGAGGATAATAAGGAGATGAATACTCCTGCCGAAAACCTAATTTCAGAGTCAATTCAACCATCATATTGTTATGAAAATGACTACCATGGTCAGTGACAATCTCTTTGGGGATATCAAAGCGAGAAATGACTTGATTAAATAGGAACAGGGTTGTTGTCTCACCGTCATTCCCAAAAGTAGGCATAGCCTCAAACCACTTCGTAAAGTAGTCTACAACTACAATAATGTACTTATGACCCTTGGCCGAAGGTGGGTTACAAGTAGTATAATCAATACCCCACTTTGTGAATGGACCGACAATGATGACAGAAAAGAACAGAGCTGGATGAGTGCACATCTTTTGAGTGTAAACTTGATAGGGATGATACTTTTTGACTGCCTATACACAATATTTGAAAATTGAGGGCCAAGCATATATTGTATGCAAGTTTTTTTGGGCTGTAGCAAGCCCAGATAAATGGCCACCACAAACTCCACTGTGACAATCATTCAACACAACCTCAGCTTCTTCGAGATTTAAGCAGCGTCTAAGGATCGAAACAACCCCACGACAATATAGAGTGTCATCGATAATCAAGTAAATTTTAGCTAAGTGAAGAAAATTTCGACACTCATCTTTCGAAAAAGCTAAGGGAAACTTCGCAATAAATCATTCGGAAACGGTTCTTCATAAACATCTCTTCTCCATAAATAAACTTAGAAATTAACTCTGCAAATACCAATGACTTCTTGGATTTGGTGGACAAAAATTAAAGATCAAATTCTTGCAAAATAACAATCCATCGATTGCATTTTCCCCCAATCACTCGCCTACTGAGAAGAAATTGAAATGGATTAAATGTCGCCAAAGCATAAGTTTTGCAAAGGAGGATATAATGTTTGAGACGTTGGACAGCATGCACGACTGCCAAAGCAAGTTTCTCGATTAGGGAATACCAGAGTTTAGGACCCACCAAGCCTCGACTAAGATAGTATACAACATGATTGCAAAGAGCATCATCTTCCTAAACTAGAATCATACCAATGGTAGATTCTGTCGGAGCGAGATATAGGAGGAAATCCCTGCTATAATCTGGTGGAATCAGTAATGGAGCAGAGGTCAATGCTTTTTTCAAAGCATCGAATGAACGTTGAGCAACGTCATCCCAAAAAAATGGAACTCCTTTCTTTAAAAACCTCATAAATCCCTTTGTAATCTCGACATAATTCACGATGAATCTCCGTAAGAAATTGGCTTTGCCTTGTAGACTTTGAAGTTGACGAATTGAAGGCGGGGGAGGCAACTGAAGTATTGCCTCAACCTTGAAGGGATCACTCGAGCAATTTTCTATAAGTACAGTTGATAGTTGTTTTCCCTTTAACCTCTGTCTCAATTGGGTATTCCTCATAACTAACATGCATGTAGCTATTAATAGTGAATCATCAGTTATCTTATTGATCACTACTTGTGAATTAAATCTAATTTAATTCACTGGACCTCTCACTAATTCATCACTTAGTTAGAACTAGTTAAACTGATTTTAACTCAATTAACTATGTTAATTGATTACACCTGCGCCCCACTAGTGCATTAACTGCAACTGGACCTCCAAAATATTAGAATCACTCTACATGCCTCATCTTAGACCCTCAACTCGAATTTCTTGAGCTAACTTAGTCGTCGTGACTTAGTTAACTGATACAAGTTGTTATGAGATGAAATCACTATTTATTGTCCAATTTATTTAAGAGAAAAATAAATTAGACACCCATATTCCTCACCAGTGTGTAACCTCACCAGTGTATAACCTAACTAGTGTGTAATTTAAATGCCTCACTGAATTTCCTCACCAATGTGTGTACTTTTTGTCAATTCTGGTTACCAATTTCAGTGTTTCTTGTTGCAAATTTCAACATAGATGTTGTTCAAAATCAAATCAAAGTTACCTTTTGTGATGGCCTTACATCATGACATTTTATTTTTGCAACATCAACATCCTGCACATGCATAAACACATCTCCAAGACTTTTAGTGTCAAGGGTATCCTTCCTTTACAAACATTATCAGGGTCTTGTTTCTCTATGGAATTGTCATAGCCAATTCTTCTAGTCATCATATGTTTAATTCCTTTTCTTGTGTGAACATAGTTACATATTTCATGGTCTCTTCTTTCTTTCTTCACATATTTCTTCCCAAGAACTTCCATTCATAGTTCCTTTATCTTTTTATCCCACATCATATTCTATATGAGGACATATGATGATGATTTCATCTAATCAATAAGTGAATCATGCCTTCATGAATCTTTCCATAGGAAGAGATCCCTTTTCTTTGATCATGCTCATGATGTAGAGAATTTACCCATGCAACCATATGACACTATGAATCAATTAAATACATGCATACATACCTATTTTCCCTCCTTTGGTCATTTAGGATTCCTTCGACAACTTCCTTTCTTCAACTATGCTGCATTCTTTTGTCACCATAACATCGTCCCTCATGAATCCCATATGAGACGGAATTCTTAGTGAGCACTTGCTTTTCCCAAGAGAGGTGAACCTTCTAATTAAGAGTCTAATGAAGGATCTTGATTATCCTCATTATGAAAATTCTCCTTTCTAGAGATGATGATGTATGATTAGTGCTAGATGACTTTCTTTAAACTACTTTATACTTTTCATGAGGTTACCAGGAGTTCCTTTCTATGATGACTACTATATACTTCTACTTAAACTATCTTTCAATATTATTATAATGATGTCATGATGTCTTGATTCAAACGTATGCTATTATGATGCCATCCCTTAAAATGATGCATCCTATCATGCTTATAATGTGTCCTACCATGATAGTTATATTTTACAAACCTGAAAAGAAATAAATGAAGAATATTATCTCAGTTATAGTAGATATCTCTCACTTCTTCCTTTTTTTATTTCTTCTTCTCAGGTTCTTCTACTTCTTTGGTGGTATGAGCTTAATTCCTTTTCTTGTTGTCCTTCTTGATTTTAGGACAATTTCTCTCGTAGTGCCCATATTCTTGACAGTCATAGCATTACATCTTTGACACATCGTTCTTCTTATTTTTTCGAGGACCAAACTTCCCAAGATTTACTTTTATTTCAGCCATGGCATCAAATTCTTGAACTCGTTCGCTTGGTCCCACATGATTTTTTTCTTTTAACTTGGTTTCTTCAATCTTACACAATGACCAGAATTCACTGAATGGGGTGGCTTCCTTATTTACATAGATGTTTGATACAAAGTTGCCCCATTCATCAGGTATTTCATTGAGCACCACAATGGTAATTTCTTTATCATACATTATTTCCCACAACTCTTGTAGTTGGTCTCGTATTTCTGACACCCTCATAAAGTATGAGGTTATTCATTCATCCTTTGATATATTCATCTTGTAGAGTTCGGTTTTTAACGATATAACTTATCCCGTAGTACTTATAGAAAATAATTCTACTAGTTTGTAGTATATGTCTTTTGACTTCTCCAATTTTGCTACATATGGGATGAGAGAATCATAAACCCTAGGTGACACGTGTGAGAGAAGGATGGATACCTTGTTCTTATTTTATTCTTCGCTTTGAGATGAGAGCTTATTCTTGCCAACTCAGCTTGCAAGATAGATTTCCTTTGACCAAAAACTCAACCTTCTTGAATTGAATAGAACTTTGCTTTTGTTGTTGTAAGATGATGCCCTAACTTTGCATGTGTGGAGAATATATCCCAAAAACAAATCAGAAAACTCCCTTTTCTTGTCTTATTCTAGTCTCTGTCTTCTTCACACTTCTTTCTCTTCCTTATACGAATTGCTGAGTGAATCTGTGTGTCTTCCAAGTGAGGTCAAAGTCTCCTTTATATAGGTCTTCCACTAGGTTGAATTACACATTTTAGGATGAATTTTCCATGTGTGTAGGCAAAATTTATCTTTGCACTATGACGAGGTCTTGGAGAGTATTTTGACTAAAATAATTTTTTCTTTACAATATGTAACATTCCCAAATGGGTATTCAATACATGACAATGACTCAATTGAATTTATGAAAAACCTAGAATCACTCAATGGGTGCTTTACATAAGAGTAAATTTCCTTTGAGCATGAAACCCATGCCTCAAGAAAAATAATAATATTTTTTTTTCTCTTTACATTAAATACATAAAATCATGATTAGACATGTAATTATGAAGACCGAACCTAGCTACATATTTTAACAACAAACTCCTCTGCTCTCAATAAGTCAAGATTCCTCTTCTTCCCATTGAAAATAATAAGTGACGAAGCACAATCCTATTAAATAAATAAATAAATGGTGAAAGAAGAGAAAGGCTTCCTACAAAGGGAGGTGAAGCACGCGACTTTGCTAGGGTATTGGCTAGGCCTATTGAAAGCAAAGTAACGTTTGTGCTCCTGAAGTGACTTTGTTGGGGTATTGTCCAGGCCTGTTAGAAAATTAGAAACATCAAAGATGAATACTCATACTTTGAATATCATAAAATCTAAACTCATTGTGCATATTACCCTTTCCTGGATTGAATCAATTGTGATATGGCATACCTTTTTTGTGTTGAACCAAGTGAAAGGAAGTGAGGTATTATGTATATAACCGGGTTGAAAGGGATAAGTCAAGGAAATCTAATTGGTGAATCAATAATACCTAAGGGGTTGACCCTTTAACTGAAAATCCATTCCTAAACAGAGAAGTTTAAGCTCACTCAGTGTGTCACCAAGTGTTGTCGCTGCTACAACACCCTCCAAATATTTCACTACATTCAACTTTTGGAGCCTACTGCACCATCGCATCTAGTGTCGCTTTGGTCTCCAAGTGTTGTTATGAGTTATTTTATATGTTGCGATTGTTCTTGATCATACTTATGTGTTGTCGCATTTATTAGATCATATTTAGCATATTTAAATGATATAAACATCTTTGTTGTTATAAAACAACACTTTTGGGTCACAGTCACACACACTTTGTTTGTTGTACATGGGTAGTATATGTAAACTGGTGTTTTGATATCTATTTATCATTTTTCAAGATTGTCTAAGTTTTATTGATGAGTTGGTATGTGTCACACATGATTTTATGTTTAAAATCATTTTGTTCGCCCCTTGTTCTATCTTCCAAACTTAGATAGATTTTGGTTGCAAAGTGAACATGTTAAGGCTATGAGCGTAAGATCACACTCTTAAGCCTTGATCGACAATCCTTGGTTGTTTGAAAATTCTCCCTACACCCTCCAAAAGCGCATAATGCACTCTTAACCATCATTCCCCTTTCTTGTTCCAAATTACGCCCTCAAAACCAAGTCTTCCTTCAACTCGAATAAGTGCACCCTCCTTGAGTGCAAGAGTGCACTATGAAGACCCAAACCCTAACCCCTTCAGCCTTTAGCAATGCACCTTACGCCCTCCTTGGCACTTTGAGCACATGAGTGCACTCTGAAGCCTTGAAGCCTCATCCTTCATCCTTCGACACTGTGCCTTGTGCCCTCCTTTGCCTTCTTGAGCGCATGAGCACACCCTGAAGCTTTAAAGCCTTCCCCTTCAACCTTCAGCTATGCGCCCTACACCCTCCTTGTCTCCCTTTAGTGCACAACACACTTTGGAAGCTCGAAGCCTCATCCTTCTTTCTTCGGAACCGTGCCCTGTGCCCTCCCTTGCCTTTCCTCTCTCCTCTTGACTGCATGAGTGCATCCTGAAGCCCCGAAGCTTCCTCTCTTTAGCCCTTCAACCTTTCGAAGTGCACCCTTGTGCCCATAATCTCTCCTTTCAAGTGCATTGTTAAGACATGAATAGAAAATGTGCATGAAACATATTATAATAGGATATTTTGTAGGTTAATGGTTTCATGAGGGATTATAATTACAGGTATTTCAGGAACAACATGTCAAGCATGCATGGAGAATATTTGGAAAATAAGGCAGATAAAGGAAGCATTAAAGAACAAAGAACAAATTGAATTCTTGGTGATCGAAGCACCCTAAAGACTCTAGAATATCAAAGACTCTTGGAGGTTTAAGGCATCAACGATCAGAAGCTGCCTATGATAGCGGAGACACAAGTGGTAGCCATGTCACCCAATGAAGAAATTTAATGTCACTAGTCACTATGAGTCCCAATAATCAATAATAGTGAATTGTCACATCCTCATCACACGATGATGTGGAAGTTATGATGTAATCATGTAATCATTATAATGATAAAGAAGTGGAAGTCCAAGTGTCATGTATGGACAAAAGAGACATGTATAGAAGTCTAAAATACATGTGTGATCCAGGTGGAGATTGGTTTCCACCCGCCTATTCCACTTGGGGCCCCACCATTGTCTCTTTCAGTCTTTCAGTTTCGACACAATTTACAATTTTTAGCAGTTTTTCAGGTCCTGAACTTCTGGAGCCGTTTTGAGGCCCTAAACGACGTTTTTTGGGAAAACTGGGAGCAACATGAGTCTATGGACCAATATTTCTAATATTAAAAGTTGTAGTCCTCGGATATATATTTCTAACAAGGTATGGTGCATGTCAAACGAAGATCGTATGCCAAAGTTACGTCCCCGGGAAGTTGAAACACCAATTTACCCAAATGGGGCCCATAGTTTTGGCGCTTCATCTTCTAGGGTTAAGGTTTTTTATGTTTAGGGTTTTCCATTGTTTCTAAATAATAAATAGGCCTTCGAGCCTCATTGTAACAAAGTTCAGAGGCCTGTAACCGCCACATCTCTTCTCAGAGATAAGCTACCAATGCCCTAGCTAGTTTATTTACATTCTGTCTGTAAGCAAATTTCAGTTCTTTGATATTAATGAAATGAAGTGTTATTTTCGCTGCATCTTTGTATTTATGGTTATATGAGTATTATGTTGTGTTCCTGCATAAATTTGAATCAGTGGTATAAGAGCGGTATGCTTTTTCTTGATCCTTCTTTGCATGTCCATAATGAGGTCACAGTATAAGGAGTTAGGGCTCGATCTGGCTAAACCTTTGCAAGATCAACCTCGCAAACCGGGAGAATATTATTTTTTCACTCCTCAAAGCTACCCCCCATGTCAAGGACTGGTGGGAAACCTAATGTGAGAAAAAGGACGAGACAAAACCCTCTCTGTTCTAACCTGTACCCACTTGGAATTTTTTCCGAGATGCCATCAAGGAACAATATTATCGCGTGGGGAGTTATGAGGACAAGTACATACAATGGACCACGCTATGGCAACAAAGGGATCAAGATGTGCATGAGCTGACGAATATGTTCCATACCCTACGCACAAATTTGGGTATCAAATATTCGGAGAAAAACTTGGTGCTAAAGTATCGCAGTTGTCTGCACAGATACATTTAGAAGGAAATGGATTTCCTCGACATCTCCTCGCTTGGTACGACATACCGATATGCTACTAAGATTGAGAATAAATTCAAACAAAAGAAGCGAGACTTTGGATTTGCGAATCAAAAGCAAGGGAAAGATGCCCCCAAACTGCATAACAAAGGAAAAATCCAAGGCATGGCGGCCCAAGACAACTTGCCAAAGCTACAAGAAAAGAACAACATCGCGAAGCCAAAGAAGGACACGGGAAAGTGGTGTGAGTTCCATAAGAGCTCCAGTCACAACACAAGTGAGTGTCGGGCCAAGCAGTCACTGGTGGCCGAGATGAGGGCTTCTGAATCATATGCATGCTCCGATTCTGAATAAGAACCTTCCAAGGGGAATGACAAAGGGAAACATATTATTGATGCAGAGCCCAACGCCATTGTTGCCACTGCGAAGATCCAAAAGGAGGAACCAGAAGATCCAGAGGAGGAGGAGCGTCTCTTCCACTCCCAGATGTGGGTAAAGGGTTCCCCGCTACAATTCATTGTCGATAATGGGAGCCAAAATAACCTCCTTTCAATAGACGCCGTGAATCATTTGGGCTTGCCGACCATAGCACACCCACAACCATGCACCATCCGGTGGCTTCACCAAGGAAGGGATCTCCGCGTCAGCTAGCAGTGTCGCCTTCCTTATAGCATCAAGCCCTTCACGGATGAGGTATTATGTGAAATTGTTCCTCTCGATGTTTCTGATGTATTATTAGGCCAACCATACTTGTGGAAGTGACCTGTTGTGTATGAGTCCCAACCTCGTGCTGTTATTGTTGCTTTGGTAAATAAGCTGTACAGGATACCAGAGGTACCACGGCCTCCCTCTACCTCTTTGGTTATTGCAAAACAATGCTGTAAGCTCATTTCCCAAACCATGAAATTTGTTTTCCTGATGATCCGCCCCCACGGCAAGAAGAAGAATGTGGCCATGACCTCTAAAAAGGGCTCCTTTGCACGACAACAACAAATGGACAAGGTTGTGGAGGAGTATGGTGACATCTTCACCTCACCCACAGCGGTGCCTCTGCATGGTCAGGTCAAGCACCCCATCGATATGACCCCAGGTGTGCCGCTACCCAATGGAATGATCTATCGGTGATATGTTATGGAGAATGATGAAATTAAGAGGCAGATTCAAGAGCTGCTGCAGAAAGGTCACATCCGACCAAGTTCATCGCCCTGTGGGAACCTGATCGTGTTGGTACAGAAGAAGGATGTGACTTGGAGACTCTGTATTGACTATCGGGTTGCTGAACAAGATCACTGTCTGGAATAGGTACTCGATCCCACGGATTGATGACCTTCTGGACCAACTTAAAGGGGCGAAATATTTCAGCAAGATTGGCTTGAAGTTTGGGTATCACCAGGTACCAATCGAACCCTCTGATGTGTGGAAGACTGCCTTCAAAGCCAAGGAGGGCCTTTTCGAATTGCTGGTCATGCCTTTCGGGTTGACGAATGCTCCCGCAACCTTCATGAGGTTGATGGATGACATCTTGAAACCATTCACCAACTCATTTGTAGTGGTGTACTTGGATGAAATTCTGATCTTTATCCATATTTGGGAAGAGCACTTCCACCACATCCGACAAGTCCTCCAAACACTGCGGCAACACAAGTTGTGTGCCAATTTGGAGAAGTGCACTTTTGGCATGACCTAGGTTCAATATCTAGGATACATTATTGATGAAAGGGGGGTGCATGTGGATCCAACCAAGATCCAAAGCATTCGGGATTGGCCAACCCAACCACTCTAATAGAGCTTCGCAACTTTCTGGGTCTTGCTAATTTCTACTGCAAGTTTGTGTTGGGATTCTCTCATATCACTTGGCCCTTGAGTCAAGTCACCAAGGGAGGAGCGAAAGCAAAATTCGTTTGGTTGAAATCTCAACAGAAGGCATTCGTAGAATTGAAACATCGCCTTTGTTCTGCCCCAGTGCTCACATTACCAGACTTGCAACAACCATTTTAGATCGAGACAGATGCCTCTGACTATGCTATTGGGGCAGCTCTTACTCAACAGGGGCATCCAGTGGCATATCACAGTGAGACATTGTCCGACACAGTTCACAAGTATCCCACTTATGACAAAGAAATGTATTCCATTGTGCAGGCTTGTTGACAATGGAAGCATTACATTTTGGGGAAGGAAACAATCATCCACATAGACCACTGACCCCTGCAGTTCATACAGACACAAGGGAAGTTGTAGAACAATCGCCATCATAAGTGGTCCACATATCTGCAACAGTTTCATTTGAACATCAAGTATAAGAAGGGTAGTACCAATAATGTTGCAGATTGCCTCAGCCGACCACCGATCATGGCGCTTACCACCGTTCTCAACTCTTGTGGGCACGAGAATTTTGATTGGCCGCTTCTCTACAAGAGCGATCCAGAATTCGGCCACACATACAAGGCACTCTTGGGGGGGTACGCAAGTTCCAAATTTTCACCTCCAAGATGCATTATTATGTCACCTGGGACACCTTTGTGTTCCTTCAAGCGAGCGTGCCAAGATGATATGGGAAGAAAAATACAATAGAGTCACTGGGCATTTCGAGGTCGAGAAAACAGTGGCACTACTACATAAGTATTTCTATTGGCCGAACCTTCGACAGGATGTTGGGAAGTACATCAGATCCTGCACTGCTTGCGCCATTTCCAAACCGACCATCAAGAAGCAAGGCCTAAAGACTCCGCTACCTACCCCTAGTCGACCTTGGGAATCCATCTCCATGGATTACATGTCGGGCCTTCCTTCTACTAAGCATGAAAATGACTGTTTTTCATGGTCGTCGACAGATTCTCGAAGATGTCCATTATGGCGGCCTGCAAGAAGAATATCACAGCAGAAGCCACTGCTAAACACTTTTTTGAACGAGTGTGGGTGCAGTTTGGGATCCCAAAGTCTATCATATCAGATCGGGACAACATGTTCCTCAGCACATTTTGGTCCAGCCTCTGGTCAATGTTGGACACCAAGCTCATCAAGTCCACAACTTTCCATCCCCAAACTGATGGCCAAACAGAAGTCGTCAACAAGATGATTATAAACATTATGCGCATGTACAATTCAAAGCATCCATGCACCTGAGATGAGAGCCTCCCCTATATACAACACATTTATAATCGGGCTCTCCACAACTCTACCAGCCACAGACCCTTCCAGGTGGGCTTGCGATTCCAGCCACTATGTCCCATTGACGTAGCCATGCCATTTGCGGCTACTCAGGCTGATTCGGCTCATGTCCATTCTGAAGCTGACAAAGCGAACAACTTCATCGAGCACATTCAATACATCCGCCAACAGGTTCATGAAATATTGGACAGAGCCAATGCTAAGTACAAGAAACAACATGATCAACATTGAGTGCCACACAACTTCCAAGTGGGCGACAAAGTGTAGCTACATTTGCAAAAGGAGCGCCTCACTGGACCCCACGGCAAGCTTCGCCCGCTCCAATTTGGGTTGTACACCATCACCAAGGCTGTAGGGAAAAATGCCTTCAAGCTCAGTATTCCAACATTCCTTGGTCTGCACCCAGTATTCAATGTGGACCGCCTTCGTCCCTACTTCCCACCTCTACTGGACACCTTTGACATTGCAAAACAACTCACACCAATAGAGTTAAACCCAGACTGCATGGAACGGGACACCACTAATTGTATCATGGACATGCAAATCAAGAACACTCGCCAACAAAAGATCCAACTGTATTAGGTTGTCAAAGCTGGCCAACTCCTGCACCAAGGCAAGTGGTTCACCAGGGACCAAGTCCAGCAGAAGTTTCCTCATCTCATTGAGGAACTCAACGCAATGGGGACCATTGCTTCCTAAGGGGGGAGGAATGATCCAAGTTGATATTGGTGGCAACTCGCCTATTCCACTTGGGGCCCCACCATTGTCTCTTTCAGTCTTTCAGTTTCGGCACAACTTACTATTTTTAGCAATTTTTCGGGTCTTGAACTTCCCGAGCCATTTTGAGGCCCTAAACGACATTTTTTGGGAAAACCGGGAGCAACATGGGTCCTTGGACCGATGTTTCTCATATCAAAAGTTGTAGTCCTCAGAAAGATATTTATAACGAGGCGTGGTGCATGTCAAACAGAGATCGTATGCCAAATTTAAGTCCCCGAGAAGTTGAAACACCAATTTACCTAAACCGGGCCCATAGTTTTGGCGCTTCATCTCCTAGGGTTAGGGTTTTGGATGTTTATGGTTTTCCATTGTTTATAAATAATAGATAGGTCCTCGAGCCTCATTGTAATGCAATTCAGAGGCCTGTAGCCGCCACATCTCTTCTCAAAGATAAGCTACCAGTGCCCTAGCTAGTTTATTTCCATTCTGCCTGTAAGAAAATTTCAATTCTTTGATATTAATGAAATGGAGTGTTATTTCCGTTGCATCTTTGTATTTATGGTTAGATGTATATTCTATTGTGTTCCTGCATAAATCCAGATCAATGTGACACCAAGAGTCATATGTAATTACAATAGTAATTTGGAAATACAAAGGTATTACAAGTAAAAAGTTCATTGGAATTTGGAGATACAAGATTCAAGGGGATATGGAAAGCCATGCCTCACTTATAAAGGGATCCTCATTTCTCAAGCAAAGGACTTTTAAACTTGGCTTCAACCATATACATTAGAGAGATAGATATAATACTTTTGGGGAGAAAGTAGTGGCTATAATGCTCCACTATTGGAGGTAGTGGTGTTCATTGTACTTATGTATCTTGGAACTTTTACTTAATACTTGAAGCCTTTTGACCAACACATTTTCATGCATGGATTTGGATTTTTTAAGAATATTCTTCTAATGTTTTTGATTCATGTTGGTTTTCACATGTACTAGAGTAATTGAACTATTTCGGTGAATTTGGTGCTAAACTTATTGGAAATGTATTGTAATCATTTAACAAAAATGGCATCTATGTGAACTATTTCGCTTGATGTCCAACAATTATTTCTTGTATGTGTGTGTGTTTCCATTAGATTAGTACTATTACATTTATTTTAGAGACTTACTTTATCTCCCTCACAATGAAATTACCTTGATACATCTACAATTGAACATTTCACAAGGCACACTCTGTTTCTCATTCAAAAGCACATGTGCGCTTCTCTCTCATGCTAACTACTTAAGCCAAGGCATATATTTATGTAAATGGCAGTCAAGCCATATTTATGGATGGTACTCCTACACCAAATTGTGTGAGGTCCAATTGGGACCTCATATCAGGGAGATCCCTTGTATGTTGGTAGTATCAAGCACCATCAATAGAGCCCCTTATGCGTTGTAGTAAGTGGCACCTCACCGACTCTGGAAGTACTATCTTGGCATCACAAACCAGTACCAACCAATAAATGAAGGTTTGGAGAAGCAAAAAGAGTCCCAAAATTGGGAAAGGAAGGGGATAACAAGATTTCAAGACATGGAGAAGGAAAACTTAGGGATTGAAATTGCGAAGAACCGCAAACAAGAAGATAATGGTAGGGGAAGGAGATAGAGAGGCTAAGACAAAATAGAGAAAAATTGAATTTGATTTTGGGAAGAACAAAGGCCATATAAGACGTAAGAGATAAATAATTGGTAAAAGTAAAGGGAACAAGAACCACAATTGTGGAAGGACACAAAAAAAGGGAACCTAAATAGAGGAAAGAGAAACATGGAAAACAAAATAATGAAGGAGGGGTAGGATTCATTATAGAACAAGTGGGCATAAGGATGAGAAATGAGGCTATGAAAATCAATGATGCTTCCCACTATAATGTATGAAACTTACATTTTACACCTCCCTCATGCCTAGAATGACTTCTAATGAGAATCAATCACCACTTTTGCAATTGATGAGCCTCGTGTGTGGGAGGTTTGGCTGATATTGAACTCATCAGAATAATGAAATTTCTAAAACTACACATCGTTGAAATTCTTAATTTCCAATCAGTCAATTTCATAAAACTTGTTGTAGTTGGGATATCACACCATGGAAAAATTAAATGGTTGGATTCGATATGCATTGGTTATTAAAATGAGTAAATATGTGTGGGGGTGGTATGTGGACACATTCCCATCCTTTTGTATGTGGTTCATTAACGGTCGTACACTCCATGTTTCCCTTATTTAACACCTCATCCGAGGGAGCAAAGTATTTCAAGGCCAAATCCGTGAAATATTGTTTATGAGTAGAGTCCAAAAAAATTCCAATGGGAACTAAGAGGAGTTTCTTGATCATGGTACCCTCCATTCGCCAGATAATATTCAATCTTGTTTTCGTATCTCCTTATATGTGATGGAATGATTGCTAGAATCATAGGGAGGAGATTGGTGACACTTTACAAACTCCAACTGCTTGATACTTTTATTAGTGTTGTTTCATGAAGACTTTTAGTGATTATATGACTAATTGAGAGTCCCCCTCAAGTACCAGTTTGGCGAAAAATTGTTCCTAAGTGATTTAGAGGCCTATCACGAGAGGTTTGAACTCTACGGTGTTATTACTTGTGTAGCCAATGGGGCTAGACAAGAGAAAGAGTATCTCGCCTTGATGATCCCTAAAGAGGCCGCTAGTCCTGATTAGTTCAATGCTGAAAGATGATTTCTTCTCAAATATTGTACTACATCTGGATCGAGATGGAATCTTGATTGAGAGACCAATTTTGAAAAATTCTTCAATTTATTTCTTTCCAAAAATCAATTAAAATGAAATTATAAATAAGTTTCCATATTCTATTTAGGATGGAATTGTGGAGGACATGTTTCCTCAATTCTTAATTGTGAGGGTAATGTTATTCTCATTGTAGTTTAGGTGTTTTATAAGAGCTACCATAGCATCCCAAATAGTAACAACATAAATGCAACCATTGAAAAGGTTTTTAAATCCTTTGTTGTTGATCTACATAAATAACATAGGGAATGTCTCATAAATCCCTTGATGAAGAGTTTTTCCTAGGTTAGAGCTTTCCCTTGAATAAGAAGCCACAAGGAGAAGGATACTTTCGGCCAAATATTTTATCCCAAAATGGATTTATAGTTTTAGGCCTTTCTGATCTCATTAAATTAAACTTCTAAATTATACACTTCCTTAATGGATAAATTTCCACTTGATTTGTTTCCCCATCTATGCTTTTTTGGATTTTGAGAGATGGAGATAAGGTGCAACTAAAGATCTTGACAAAATTATATCCATTCTCCCATTTAGGATTTAGTTTCCAGGCCTCTTGAGTTATCCATTTTATTCATTAGGTTTGAGAGTTTAAGGTGCAACTAAAGATCTTGAAAAAATTATATCCATTCTCCCATTTAGGATTTAGTTTCCAGGCCTCTTGAGTTATCCATTTTATTCATTAGGTTTGAGAGTTTCCCTCTTCCCAATAGTCTACCCAATAGTCTACTACTTTGTGCTTATTATTTGATTTCATACTAGTTTTTAGCTCCTCTAGCCCATCCAACTTATTGACTTTTAGGATATTTTGCCAAGAATCCATGCAAAAAAGAGTTTTTCATCCATATTTGTTTTAATTCCCAAAGACAATCATGTTAGATGAGATGTAGCCTCATTTAGCAAGATTCTAGGTAGAGGGTCTAGATTGGGTGAAATACAATCTAACGAGTTGATTAGAGGGCATGTTGTTGTCATATTTATGATTCCATATTAGTTTACATAAGCTTGGTCCCCCTGGAGAAATATCAACCATAACCACCCCCCCCCCCCCCCCACCACCCACCACCACCATAATCATGTTCAAAGTGTGAGGATTGTTAGAAAATTAGATATTATAGAGTAATGCAACACATAAAATATGCGGAAAAATTCAAGCACACAAAACACATAAAACCAGAGAGACACAGATATACGTGGTTCACCCAGTTTGGGCTACGTCCACCCCGAACAGCTAGTCCTTCCTTTCTATTATCCAGCAAAAATGAAGAGACAAAACCTACAGCAGATCCATTGTAATATCCTCTGTTCTCTCTCACAATCTCCCTCTCTGTTTCTCGCTCCGAGAATACACATACCATGCACAGCCGCAATACAATGCCCTCATAAAAGCGAGAGGTTTCCTTCTAGGGCAAAAAACCCTAAACTAAACATAACTTCTGCCGTCAGATCATTTGCCTAATGAATGGCCCAGATTGACTAGAAATTACTATACTTTTACAAGGCAATTTTACATCTGTTTTTAGCTTCGGGGGCGCTGCCCCCGAAAGCCCCCGCCAGGGGGGGCTCCAAAAAGCGCTGTCCCCCCCCCCCTGGACCCCCCACGGCAACAATTAATTACGGGCGGCGTTGCTGCCCCTTTTAAGGTACAGGGGTCCAATGTTGTGATACAAAGTAAACAAGATAATCAGGCTCCACACCCAACAATCATGCAAACCAAGCCCCTCTTTTTATTTAGGCGCACAGTTTTTATGATCTCAAGCTACAAAAGCCCACTTCATTCTTTTTTGTTTCCTTCCCATATAAAATTTCTTTGTATATAATGAATTGATTTGAAAGTATAAATAGGGGTCATAATTGTCAATAACATATAGAATGGGATGGCTTGTAGAACGATATTTAAAATAGAAATCATGTCTACTACATTCAAAGAGTGAAAAGTCCAATTGGTTAATTTGTTTTTGAATTTGTATAGTAATTCATACCACAAGATGCTTCCCATAGAGCTATTTAGAGGGGATTTTGTATCTTTGAAATCCCAACATTATTTACACATCAAGAGGGGTATTAAAGAATAAAATCTAGAATTTGGAGTGATTTAAGTCCATACTTGAGGAATTAGAGAAGTCATATAAAACTTTGTGCAGAACTCGAGCTTCATGAACTTTTGGGGGGCCCATACACATAATGTCATCTACAAATTGCTAGTGTGAGATGGTAAGATCTTCTCCAAACAATATGATACCCTTCACTTTTTTTCGTGAAATAGTTGACTTTAAGGCTTGGCCCAATCCTTCGTCAACAAGAATGAAGATGAATGGAGAAAATGGATCCAATTGCCTGATTTCTCATGAAGGAGAGAATATTATAGTTGGTGATCCATTTAAAATAATAGACAAGAAATTTGAAGAGATTAGGGCCTTTATCCAAGCATTCCATTGATTGGAAAAACCAAACATTGAAAGTGCTTGGAAGTGATATGATCGGTTAGGCTTGTCCAAGGCTTTTGAGAGATCCAATTTTATTGACATGCTTGGGATTTTTGTGAATTTTAAGGGATAAATTACTTCATGTGCCATCATGATCCCATGGATAATTTTATGACCTTCCACATAGCTCGATTTTTCAAGCGATACCAAAGTAGGAAGAATTGATTTGAGTTTGTTAGCAATAAACAAAAGATTAAAAATTGTTAGAAATGAGCAAGGAGGCCTCTTTTTTCTTTTTTTCTTAAACTAAATTTCTCCTCAATGTGTGTTTTCACCCAAAACCCTTTTTTTTTTCTTGTAAAAAGTATCAAATGCCTCACAAAAAAAAAAAATAAAAAAAAAAAATAAAAAAAATAAAAAAAAAATAAAAAAATTGAAACTTTATAACCTTAAGGTTAGATCCCAAGTGAGTCTACTCATAAATTAAAACTTTTCCATTGGTTTTTTATTTTCCAAAGATCATATAAGTTACAAATTGAAGAGCATACTTAAGCAAAAATCTTTCTCCCTTTCTCTAATTTGCTAATATCACACAAGGTGTAGGGAAAAATTATACACATACTAGAAAGGGAGCAAAACAAAAAGATAAATAGAAAAACCTAAATGAAATAACGTAGGATGAAAGAGATTTTATAAAACAAACAAAGATGAAATTGTAAACCTCCAAATTTGATATAAATGAGAGTGTATTGGGAAATTTAGGACCTTTTAGATGAAATGAAAATGAATTTCAACTAAAATAGCACTCCAACACATTGGAGTGGTTCAAAAACCCCAAAAATGCTAAAATTAGTAGAATCCAAAAGTCCTTTGGTGAATGCAATATCACAAGTTTAGGATCTTAATCAACAACATGAGCATATATTTATAGGATCTTTGACATCATGTTTTATAAACATTTTATTTCCATAAAAAATGAAATTATTAAGGAAAAAGTTGACATAAATGGATCAAAGATTAGTATGTTGGTGTATTATATGATTAAAATTTTCAAATAGAGAAATTTTCCATGGTCCCAACCAATGTGACCACTTGAGACAATATATTAATGTAAAAACAAAATAATTTACATTTGAATCTCTTGCAATCAAATCAATAAATGACCCTCTGTAATATTTAAATATATCTCATGGACCTATTAGGTGTTAAATGACTAATAATTTTTTATTAATATCAAGGAAAATATGAACCATTAGATCACTTTATGTCTAGAACATAATTTTGATGGTTAGATTAATTAGTTACACAATCACACTAAAGAAACACACTTTATCTAAAGACACACTAGACCAAGATAATTCTTAACTAACTCTTAATTGTCTAAATATCCTAACAACCTCAATACATGAGCTTTGCATTAGGACCTTACCAACTTGAGAAAATCTTAGGACCGAGATTTTATTTTATCTTTAGTTGTGATCTTATCTAAGATCAAGACCAAGGAGTTCTTAAGGCAATATATTGATGCAAAAGTAAAACAATTTACATGTGAATCACACGCAATCAATCATCCACACACAACCCTCCATAATCTTTAAATATAGCTTATAGATCAATTGGGCGTTAAATAAATGATAATTTTTTATTAGTTTTAAGGAGAAGATGAATCGTTGGACACTTTATGTCTAGCACATGATTGTGATGGTGATATTAATTAGATAAAAAAAGCACACAAAAGAAACACACTTTATCTAAAGACAAATTAGACCAAGTTGATTCCTTACTAACTCCTAAGTCTCTACATATCCTAACCATTTCAGTACTTGAGATTTCTGTTAGGACCTTACCTACTAGAGCAAAGCTCAAGGTCAAGATTTTATTTCAAATTATAGTCATGGTCTTATATAAGCTCATGACCAAGAATTTCTTTTTAAATATAAATTTCAACCAATATTTCACAACATATTATGACATAGCTAAGTTGATTTTAGAGATAACCTTGAACTTAAATATTCAAAACTTTGTTATATGTTTTCAACTATGAAATATAAAATTTGACAATAATGGCATTCACTATTCTAACTATCATTTCAATTTAAAAATATATATATTAACTTGTATTAGTAGGCAAAAAGCACTTCAAGCTAAAAAAAATTATTAGTGTTTCAAACTTAACATCAACCGAAATGTTTTCAACCTATATAACAAGTTTTTTGGTGGATGATATCAAGAATATCCATCACAAATACAATAAAAACAAAGGTCAAAATATCATTAGACATAATTTTTGTAAGGTTCTTTTCAAGCCCAAAATAAGTACTTTTTTTATGTGTATGGGTCACAAATAAGGCTTATGTTGTGATGATTAGGTCTGTCACATGTATGAAAATTGAGAGTACTTTATATCTAGGGATAAATTGTGTGGAGGGTTGGTTTTTTGGTATTGCATTGTCACTTGAGATCTTAAATAATATGCAAAAGGAATTTTGAGAAAAAGTCAATAACATTGATAAAGGTCTCCATCCAAACTAATGGCTTAAGAAGACTTAAAGAATGTGAAGAATTCAAATGGAGATTGTAAACATATATTTGAGGATTGTGATTTTATTCTTGAAAAAAAACATGAAATTGATAGTGAGTTGGATGATGGAGGGCTAATAGACCTTATCCTCTACTTGTAATCGATCTTGTATTCTACGGTCATCACAATCAAGTATAAGCCTCTCTACAAGAATGCCTTTGGCATAAGAAAATTTCTTAATTTTTTGTGTCTTATTTACATCACTATAAATAATTGACATTATAAAATTAATAAGGATAGATATTATTAAATAGGTGGTCATAATTTTATCAACTTGTCAACCACTACCAAATTATTGTAACATTGGTTTGTTATATGATTGTCTACTAACAAGCACATGTAGTCACATACCTACTTATCCATGTGGAACTTATCTATATCAATCAAAATTTTACCTACAAAATTACAGCCATATATCATATACCTTTTAGTTTAAATTCGTACCTTATATAAAACTCACACACCTTCTCAATCTATTCGATAACACTTATTTCTCCAATATTATTTCAAACATTTAGACTCTATAAGTTGACCACTTTGCATATAATTTTTCCTTTCTCCCATCTCTAGTTATGGGATGTGGATGAAGCAAAAGACCTAAAACATCTAGTAATCAAGATTTAATACATGATATTCATTAATGCATTTAAACTATGTTCTATGAATTTTGCAAAATTAAACCCATTTTCACACGAGATACTAAATATTAGCCCCCTTTAATTTTACATAGTTTTTTTCTCTCTCTTTTAATTTAATCATATTGGTGTATAATAATAAATATCAAAACCTTTTTTTCCATTTTTACATTACATTAGTGCATAGTGATAAATATCAAACTTTTTTTTTAACCCAAAAACTATTATCTCCTAAGAACATGAGCAATATATTACAAACAACTTTATTATGCAATGTGTATGTCATGGCATGACTTTCATAAAGTGGCTAGGAATTGCACAAGTATTTGATCTTGACCTTCTTAGCAATAAAATTTTTGGGATTACTTCCTATCCATGAGAAAAACACGAAAATAAATTAAATGATTACATATATTTGTGGTTGGAAAGATTACTGACAAAAGGATAAGTTGTTTCCCATCAGAAGACCTCAAAATCATTCTACATCACTTGACCAAACAACTCTTTGGGTTTATTTTGTTAATCTTTTAGTGACTAGCCTTTATATTTGCATGTTTTTCCATTGTTATGATATCATTATGCTTCCATTTACTCCTTGTCTTGTTGTCCATCCATGTTGGGCGCAACTAAACTTGGCCTAAATTTTGGCTAAGACTCTACATTTTGAGGAGTGAAGCTCGTAGTGGACTGCGCAATGGAGAATGTTAAATATACCGCTCGGTATCATAGGGACTTCAGGGCGGGTCGAAGCCCCTCCTTTGATAAAGCGCGCAATGTTATAAATGGTTTTGGGTTATATTTTCTTGTTTTATGGATTCCATGGTATTTTGACCATGGTATTTTGTCAATGTAATCTTATGATTTAATAGTATATAAAGGGTTTTGATGCTATGTTTAAGAGAAACGACATGATATGATAAATGGTTAAGGGTAAATCTTTGTAATATATATTTTGTAGCGAAGGGAAGGCTCTGTAGCTGAGTGCGTAGAGACCTTGGAAGAGTTTGCAACTTAGTGCGCAGACAACCTGCAGCTTAGTGCACAAGTCAAAGAACTGATTGTATTCAAGGATTCATCATAATAAAGAAGCAATTTTATGGATGATATTCTGGTGTTTTTATGTGTTTTTTGTATATACATGCTTAATATATGTTGTTGTGAATTAGTTATTACAATTGCATGTTATGACAACGCAATAATGGTTTATGGGTTTATATGGCATGTTTCTGTGATTTATATGAATGTTGTGAAGTAATTTATAAGTTGTAAGCATAAGATGATATAAAAATATCACATCTCCTTGTACCTCAAGGCTACAAAAACCTATTTCCCCATCCACCTATAGTCACTTGGGGTGAGATTGCGATCTGCTTGTAGGTTGTTGCCGAAAGGTCCAGTGATCAAGGGTTTTGTTGGTGCGCTGTAAGATCGAACCTGAGTCAGCTCAAATCAAGCCAACATATGGTTTCGTTGTCGGGACCGGGATCTATTTTAGGTATATGTGGATGTGGCACTTGTCGAAGAAGGAAATTCAAGATTTGATAGGCCTAAAAGACTGATAATTTTCATATCAAGAAAACATAAATCCTCGACTGACATCCAAAGGGTTGTTACAAAAGTATATTTTCACAGATCAATGCGAAATTTTCTTCACTTCCTTTCCTGTTGAACTATACGAGTGGATATCAAGGTTGACCGAAAGAAAGGATTGTTTTAAGGGTGATGAACCTATGGTGTGGACTCCTCAATTGATACAAAGAATCAAGGCACTGACAACATGATTTCAAGGGCTTTCGATTTTTGGATTGATAGCATCTTGGGAGGATTCAGTGCTTAGTTCGCAGTAGAATCAATTGTTTCCTACAACGAAGCTGAACGACGATTCTTCAAAGGACTGCAAGGTAAGTATTTTAAATCTTTTAAACTTTGGATTAAGATTCTTCTTTGTGAAAAGGGAGTTTTACGAATGCAATCAGATTGCTAGTTTACTTATGTTTGGATTAAGAGAAAGTAAAACTGAGCAAGGGAGTGGTGCAACGTGATGTGGAAAGAGATACAAAGTAGATACCAAAATTATATCTCGTGGTCAAGATCCAAAGACCTTTGTAGAGACTGATTATAGTCCTCTTTTGAGCAAATCTGAAAGTGAAAGAGAAGAAAGCCATCCCCAGGTAACTTCGCAGTATTCCCCCTCCCAACCTAAGAATTTGTCGAAGCCAGAATCAAGTAATAGCCAAGGTATTTGTGGTTTCACTTCTCCCCCTACCCCTCCTACCCCCAATCCCCCTCCCCCTCCTCCCCCAAGAAGAGGTATGGTTGATGATGTTAATCTACCTTTTTTTAGAGGAACTAGATTGGAGGATCCATAACAACTTTTGTTTTTATGCGAAGTTGTATGGACCACGAAGCAAATCAACAACAAAAATATAAATAAGGCACAACTCATTATGAATCTATGTGATAGAGAATTGACACGGTATATGAAGTTTTCAACTAATAAAAAAAGAACGTTCGTAGATATCAAAACAACCTTGGTATAATAGTTTAGGAAGTTGAAGTCTCAATCACAACGCATCATTGAGTTGAAAGAAATCAAACAGAAACCTATTGAGTTTGTTTGGTAGTTAGATTAGAGGTTTAAGCTGTTATTGGATCAGGTAAGCTTTGACATAGCTCCGCAACAACATCAAGAATGGTTTATAGTTGCGCTGCTATTGCATATCAGATTTCCACTGATGCAACAAAAGATAGGAACTCAAGCCGAAGCTTTGGGGATTGAAATGAAATTGGAAGCTTCACCTATAGGAGATACTAATTCATGCATGAAACAAATTCATAATTAGCTGGTGAACCTGACCCTACAGATCCAAGACATCACTAAAAGAAATGAAGTTAGAGGAGAAATGTGGTGTATGAATTGAAGATCGGAGGGCCATTCTAAAGAGAAATGCCATGTCTTCAGGGATTACATGGCTGGTGGAGCACCTAATCCCTTGAATGCGGGGTCTAGTATGTGGTGCGAGATATGTAAGGCTAGAGGAAAAAAATCGGTCAAAAGATTGCTATTTGTTGCATAAATATGTGCAAACTCCAGGGAATATATATTGCAAGTTTTGTAAATTAGTAGGATATGATGAGAACAATTGTAGGGCTTATGACCTAATGATGGAGCGCAATGTTGGCACTTATAGAATGAAAATAAAAGAGCACGGACATGAGGATAATAGGCAGCGCAGTGGTTGAGGAGGTTACCAAGGAAGAGGTCGAGGTGGTGGAGTTGGTTGAGGACACGGACATATAATTTTCTATAATTGCGGCCAACCAGGTCATTTTGCAAGAGACTACCAGAAACCCACAACTACATGTAAGTATTGCAAGTACTTTGACCATGTAATTGAAGAATTCCATGTACTTATGGCGAAGATGTAAGAAAAAATGAATCAGTTGCCGACACAAAATATTCAGATGATGACTGCTGAAAATAGGACTGATGAACCTCAAATTAGTATTGTCACTATAAGTGGAGCTGTGACCAGTAGTGATAAGGAGGATGGAAAGAAGGAATTTGAAGGTGAATGGGTTAGAAATATTGTAGAAAAAGTTCTTATTTTTTATATTCATAAAGAAAAAGGAGTATTTATGGAAGCAAAGTGAATTTTTATGGATGTTGTAGCTTTGACCTCTAATGTATTGCCAAAGCATGATCAGAGAAGTAACTGCGACGTATCATCAAGTTCGATGTAGAACAGAGCTCCAACATAGGATTGAGCTCTAACACAAGACTAGGATGAGGCAAGACAAGTAATTATTTTAAGGCATTTTCCATAGACTTGCATGAAATTGTTAAGGGATCAAAATGTTGTAGAAGGGCTGCAGGAGTTAATAGATTCATGTGCATCAAAATTAACACCGCGAAGTGAGATGTGCGCAGTCAATAATTTTCATTGATGGAAGAGAACTAGAAGAGAGATGAGGCTCAATGCACAGATAGGAGAGTATGAGATGGACCAAGTTATTCTAGATCTAGGATTTGATGCTAATGTCTTGACAAATCAGACATGGGAATTGATGGGTAAGTCGAAGCTACAATGGTCACCTATTCAGTTAAGGATGGAAAATCAGCAACAAATATTTCGTATGGGAAGGCTACAAGGTGTCACAATGGATATTGAAGGAGTGTGCACTAGTGCTGATTTTGAAGTAATAGAGATTGTTGATGATAGTAACCCTTATCCTGCATTTCTTAGACTTGATTGGGAATTTGAAAATATGACCATAATCTATTTGAAGAAGATACATATGATATTTGAAGGAAACAATATGAGAGTGATTGTGCCCTTGGATCCATCGGAAGGAGAAATATACACAAAACCAGTCAAAGAAGAATACTATGCAACATACATAGAAAATATTTATCAAATGACAGTGAATGAACAAGATTGTGTTAACCCTACTGCAAAAGGAAATCTGATTTGGGAGCATGATAGTTCTTGTACCTCAGATTCAAAAGAAGAGTCGGAAAATTGGTAGAATAGGTTGCATGAAGTATCCACACGGTGGTGTTTAAGAATTACCAAATCTGTTTGTTGTATCATGTTTGAGGTATGTGACCTGCCTTCTTATGACGACATAGGAGATGTGAATACTTGTATTAATTATTATGAAGAATAGGTTCAATAAAATAAAATTTGTTAGCCTTGGATGTAGCCCTGAAAGCTACCCCTGATAGAAGGTAAAATGCACACAAGAGGAATATAGGAGGTTGGAAGGAATGTCGAAGAATGATGTGGATAAGGTTTGGACAGATAGAAACATAAATGGAGATAAAGTATGATGGCCAAACTAGTCCTAGGGAGAATATGTAGCTATGCACTTCAGCATGGAAAGATATTCCACAGCAAGAGTGGGTACATGGATTCATTCATACATTGGAAACAATCCCTAAGAACTGGTACCTAGAAACAGAGCTTCGATATGGTACCGATAATTGGGCAGACATGGTTGATGGCTTCATATTAGCATTAAGTTTTCATGATGATTTCCCACACATAGATTGGGCCCTTCAGGGAGTCAAGAAGAAGATATTTGAGAATGTCACCTTGGCAACATGGCAGCAACCTGATTGGGCTGCGCAGATAGAAATTGCACTAGAATGCTATAACATTATTGCAGATGGAGAAGAAGAAGATCCTCACAACATAGACATAGTAGAATCATAAGGATACTGTGAAGTCACTAGACCTAAGATAGAGATATCAGACATAACAAAGCCACTGAATACTAAGAAGGTAAACATAGGATCAGAGGAGCATCCCAAGTTTGCAACTATAGGATATTACGAGGATGAAGAAAAAACCAGTGAAGTTACAAAGTTGATTCATGAATATCAAGAAGCGTTTCCCACCAATTTTTCAGAGATTAAGGTTATAAATATCCAAATTTTATGGGGAAATCCTTGGGAAAATTCCACAACTAACGTTTGCAGACTCTGATTTTAACAATCGGAAGAAATACCCACAGTTTTAATCAAAAATATATCTAAAGCAGGTGGATTACCCTGACAATGGAGTGACGAGGTTAGAGCCGCAACAATGGGTGACTGGATTAGAGTGGTCGGGGATATTGAACATGTTGAACATGCCGCACTTCGACAGATGTCCAGCAAACACAACTTGTGTAAGACAATTGCTTGTGTTAGTGCATGATGGATGCCTCTGGATGGGAAAGAGGAACCCTATTGATGAAATGTTCATTCGGAGAATCACGAGACTTCTAGATCAAGGACGGAACCCCGCAAAAGAATTTGTAGGCAAAGACTAGGGCAAGGAAGTAGCGGAGAGCATGAAGAAGAAGTTTGGGCTTAAAAAGGGAAGCAATTATATGACATTATTTCAATCAATGACCATGGATTTCACTTCGTCGCACACATAATAGCGGAGAAGGTCATGAGAAATTTTCAATCCAATCAAGTCCCCGCAGCAATAGTTTCACTAGCTGCGCAGTATGCCAACGAGGTTCAGTACAACTGGGTCACCTACCTTTGTAAATAATTTACGGATGAATGCATGGAGGTACAGGAAAAAAGTACCACATTTAATTATGCATGGTTGATGTTGATAATATCAATGCTGGCATGGAGAGAACCGGAGGAGTCGTAGTTTCCATCGGTAGCTTTCGATGTTTGTGAAGCCACGTGGTATGCCTCACTGTGGTATACCAATCAACCATTGCGAGCACAGGATAACAAGATAGTTTTTGTGTTATATCATATGGATTTGCATATGTTGGTAAACCATCATCCTCGCCTTTCACTGATCCTATACGAGTAGTATAACTTTGTTGCAAAATTTAAGGTTGATTTCCACAGTGTCTATATACAGGCGCGAAAGGACGCGATGAAGCATTGGTATCCCTTGTCATATTTAGTAACCGAAGATGATCTATTTGCACAGGCACAAAAGTGGCCTGCAGAATGGTTGACTGTGCCGAAGATAGAGGAAAAAGATAGTTCGACAAAGAAAGAAACATCGCAGCATGGGAAACGAGAAAAAAGGACAAGGACAAGGATGAGGAAAACGAAGAACTAGAAGAGAAGCATGATAAGGAACCTCTTGGAGGGGATGCACACAACAAAGAGCCTAAAAATATTGATACAAACCCTTCCGTCACAGAAAAGAGGAAGGCAGGTGCTGAAGCTTCCAAGAAACCCAAAAAGAAGCAAAAGGTAGATAAATAAAATGACACAATGCCATTGGTCCTCACTGAGGGGGACTTAGATCAAATTGGCGACAAAGGACAGGAAGCTACGACAGAGTCATGGAACATGATAGAGGATCACTATGACACACTTCTATCATGTTTCGAGGAGAAAATTGTAGAGTTAAATATATTGGCTCAGACAACAAGACAACTAGTGTAGTTAAAGGAAGGGCTTCAAGAAGAAAGATTAATAGATCCCACACTTTGGGAGGGATCAATGAAGATACCTTCCGGATCCCTACATTTTGACTCCAATTAAGTACAGCAGCAGGCGAAAGGATGGAAGTATGTGAATATGAACATCGCAATGCTGCCATTGCAAACATTGCATGAGCTTCATTAGTTGAAGCAGTGAGAACAAATCACTACAAAATTGAAAATTCATGTAGAACAACTCACTGCAAAATTGAAAATTCAGGTAGAACAACTCATTGAAAAATTGAAAATTCAGGTAGAACAAGAACAAGCTTCATTGAAGAAACATCTCAACCAAGCCATCCAGGAGAAGGACCAGGCAGTGCAACAACAACACAAGTTAAAAGAGGTGGTCGAAGCCACATGCTGAGAAGTTCCGAATATGGATGTCTGCAAATAGGAATTAGTAGAAGACAAGGTCGCGAAGCTCGACCTTGTAGTGAGGGAATCCAAGAAGGAGATCATAGATTTACAATTTGAGAATGAGATAAAGATCGATGAGTTGCAGATGAAGATGTAGCCAACTACGACACTAGAAGTATGAGAGCAGAGGGAGACCGGCCTAAAGACTATAGTGGCCGGTATCTCCACATCAGTGGAAGATTGTGGCATATTATTGGACTAGAATTTACAGATTTGGACTTCGCTGTAGGAAGATCCAAATATGAAAAAGCTAGAAGAAGACATACAA
The DNA here is from genome assembly GCA_034641835.2 of Pinus albicaulis. Classification (NCBI taxonomy): domain Eukaryota; kingdom Viridiplantae; phylum Streptophyta; class Pinopsida; order Pinales; family Pinaceae; genus Pinus; species Pinus albicaulis. The sequence goes on along the minus strand of CM076579.1, from coordinate 390,744,916 downwards.
CAGAAATAGAAGCAGCTGGAGGAGATTTGGGAAACTACAAAGACCTTGCCAATCTCACAGAGGTTTGCCAAGATCAGTGAGGGAAATTCCCTCCAGAAGAAGCTAGAGGAGCTAATAAAGGAAGAATAGACTTTGGCAGAGAGAACTTAGTCGTGGCAAGATGAGGCTCTCTAACTGTCTCAAGAAATGGATGGGAAGATTCAATATATTTGACAGAAAGAAGAGGCAGTATTGTAGGGGACTACAGGGCCAGGGACAGAAGCACTGTTGGAAGAAGTGCGTAGCGAGGAAAAGTAGGTCGGGGGGATTATGAATCAATTCAACAGTGCCTATGATAGAATCAGAGAAAAAATTAGAGGCAAAGAAGTTGAGTGAATTAGGACGAGTCACATGTGAGTGTCGGGGGCCTGTTGGGCACAACCCAACTTGGCCTAAATTTTGGCTAAGACTCTTCATTTTGAGGATCAGAGTGCAAAGTGGACCAAGTAGTAGAATGTGCAGTGGAGCATATTAAATATATTGCGCATTATCATATGGGCTTTAGGGTGGGTCGAAGCCCCTCCTTTTGTAAAGCACACAATTTTGTAAAGGGTTTTGGGTTATATTTGTTTTTTTTAGGGAGTCCATGGTATTTGGACCATGGTATTTTTTTGATGTAATATTATGATGTAATAGTAGATAAAGGGTTGTGATGTTATGTTTAAGGGACACAACATTATATGATAGATGGTTAAGGGAAAGTAGTTGTAATTTGTATTTTGTAGCAAAGGGAAGGCTCTGCAGCTGAGCACGCAGAGACATTGGAAGAGTGTGCAACTTAGTGCGCAGACAACCTTTAGCTTAGTGCACAGGTTGAAGAACTGATTGTATTCAAGGATTCATCATAATAAACAAGCAGTTTTGTGGATGATATTCTGGTGTTCATATGTGTTTTCTGTATATATTTGTTTAATATGTGTTGTCGCGAAGTAGTTATTACAATTGCATGTTATGACAAATCAGTAATGGTTTATGGGTTTATATGGAATGTTTCTGTGATTTATATGAATGTGGTGAAGTAATTTATAAGTTGTAAGCATAAGATGATATAAAACTACCACATCTCCTTGTCCCTCAAGGATGCAAAAACCTGTTCTGCATCGACCCATAGTCAGTTCAGTTGAGACTGTGATTTGGTTGCAGGTCGTTGCCGAAAGGGCCAGTGATAAAGGATTTTCTTGGTGCACAGTAAGATCAAACCCGGGTTAGCCAAATCAAACCCACAATCCAATTTTTAGTTTTTCATAATTTCTTTTATAAGAAGGCTATAAATTAAATATTTTAGGATTTTCTGGGTGAGATGTTTTTTTAGACTTTGTTGTGGTATTCACTTTTCTTAAAATGTGACAAATTAAATATTATTATAGGCATTTCCCTTTAACTTCCCATTGAAATAGTTTATTTTGGTGTTGAGGTATAAGGGTGGTTTTGATTGAAGATATCCAATATAAATAATTGACATGTTTTAACGTATATATGGTTTGTATCAAATGCATGTATATTTATTCAGGTGACAAATTCAAAAGGATTGAGCAAATGAGATATTGTTTAAATAAGAAATTTAGTGATTTAGAATTTCTATAATGCATTACACATGGGAAAGATGTCATAAATCCTCATTTGGGAATGTTGCCACATGTTAAATTTCACCTCCATGCCCATTACCATAAGAAGGTGAATATTTTGGGGCATTATCAATATTCAAATTTTTATTCCAATTTAAGATCCAATCCCCCTTGTGTTGGTTCTCTATCAATAAATTATAAGCATCATTTATAGAAAAATCCAAAAATCGATGAGATATCATTTATCCATATTAGTGGGGATATCTATTCCACCAAATAATTCCAATATTTCCACCTAATCCCAATCAATCGTGTGTAAGCTAGTGCATCTACAAGCACAAAAAAAAAAAAAATCATCGAAAAAAACTTAAGCACTAGAGGGTACAATTTGAAAACCCATATTTCATTGACTAGCATACCACCATTTACAGTACTTAACCAAAATGAAATTCACACCTTAATATTTTTAATCTATGTAGAGGATTGATAAATGTAGTGTTATTAATATTGGCTATTTTATTATTTTAATTTTGTTCAAATATCATTTGTGAGATCAATGAAAATTTTATATTAGAGGAAGGCAAAAAATGTGAGGATCATCAACCCCATCGCTCTTCTCTAACCTTAGTACTCCCCCTCTTAATGGTCCCTTTTAATGGCCTTACTAGAATTGGCTCTAAGAGGGGGCTCATACCCTTCCTCTATTGAGGCATTTTCCCTCCACACATCAATTACCTTGTTGGGTGAACTCACCCCTAAGTCACACTTATCAAAATTTTATAAGAAATTAGAATTGATCCTTGAATTAGTTTTGCTTGCTATAACTCCAAGGCATAAAGCACATGCATTGGTAGAAAGAGGATTGATAGTGAAATTCAATAATCTTTGTCCATATTTGAAATGGATGGATGTGGTAGTATGAAAATTTGATGGCTCTAACTAAAGGAAAATTATCATACTACTACAACTGAAGGTTTCACAATATTTCAAGCTGAAGCGGGATTGACACTTGATTTCAAGAATGATTTTTACTTCATGGAAATAAAAGGAATGTACCTCTACAAATGGACCCTTGATTTTGACCCATAAGTGGATTTTCCTTTGTTGTTATAGTTTGGGATCATCTTCGTCGTCTCTCTTTGTATTACTGGAACAATGAATCTCTTAGATACATAGGAAACACCCTCAAAACTTATATTAATATATTAGATCTGAAGGATGGTATGTTTTCTCGTGATATAATTTGTAGAGATAGAATTAAAGAAAGGTTCACATGAAGTATTCAAGCTTTCCTTGGAAAACCAATGCCACTTGTAAAAACTATATCATGAACAAATTATTTTTAATTGCAAATTTGATCATGAATATGGTCATTTTCCTAGAGACAATTCAAAACCTAAACTTGTGTTGGGCCCAACAGAAAAGGAGGAACAATGGAAAACCATTAAAAGAGAATATGAATTTAGTCCAACAATACCTTATCCTCTATGACTTAAACAAGAAAATAATTTTTTATAGCTAATATATTTGAAGTCCTTTCCCAATTTCCTTCTTATATTTCTAGAGTGGTAGATTCTTCTTAGTTTCAAATCAACCAATTTCATATTTTTTGTCGAGACTTAAGTTGGGGTGACTTAAATTTGTCCTATCTGGTGCTCCCAGAACAAATTCCCCTTCAAAAGAAATCATCCCTTGCCTCACCCCACCCCGAGCAAAATCTAGTATTAAATCTGTCATGCATAATCCATCCTTCTCAAACTCACAATTAGAAGCCCTCACTTCCTCAACATTAGAACTCTTAAAGGCTACAAAAGCTCTCTAAGAACTTTCATATATATATTTTGGTATAGTCACAAGAAAAATTCCTAAAAAGTGGAGGAAGAAAACTTAGAGGATGATTGATTTCCAACAAATCCATAATGAAAATCTCTCGAATAAAAGAAAGAAGAAATAGCTAATAAAGAAAATAATCTTGATCTTCAATCATCCATCAAAAATATTTTTGGTGGAATCACTAAATATCCAACAATTTAGAAATAAATACGGTATCAAAAGGAATCACATAAAATCTCTTAGTTAAATAATAATGGTAGTCTCTTGGAACTATCAAGGATTAGGCAATAAGTTCAAGTTGGAGGCAATTGGAAATCTTATGGACATCGAACATCCAATTATCCTCCTAAGATAGGAGACCAAACTACCAAACTCAAAAATGATGAAAGTAGGAAAGAGGTATTGGAAAGGAAGTGAAGGAGCATCAGTAAGATGTATATGAGCATCGAGATGGATTTACACCCTTTGGAACAACATGATTCTAGACGCAAGTCAAATTATTTATTCATAACACTAGATGTACATAGATCTAGTTTATCATAATACTAGTAATCATTTTAAGATATTTAATATATATGCCCCCATGCAACGTAGGGAAAGGAAATATCATAGAAGCTCTAAAGAGAAAATGAAATATAAAGTTGAGATAAAATTTTGTATATATGTAGGTGACTTTAACATGATGCTACCACAAGAAGAGAAATGTAGAGGATCCCCTATCCAAGATATGTTTAAGGAAAAGGTGGAAGATATCACAATCAATTAAAATATTGTGGAATTAAAATGAATATGTAACACCCTCCTTCCACATCTACCCAAGTAACTGACCAACTGGGGTAAACATGTGACAATAGGATACTATGATCTGATTCAACTCCCCATGTATAGTTAAGGAAGTTGAACAGAAAGAAGACAACGAACCTGACCTTCTACACATGCAACATAACCCCCAGGAGCCATCCAACCCTTCCAGGTGACCAGCCGCTGAGACAACTTGACATTTTGTTGCATTAAAGCCTTAGTCGGTCCCTTGACATGGGCATGCATATGATTGGGACCCTGCAGTCTCTCCCACAGAAAAGGATGCCTATGACTGGGGAATTTTTCAAGTAGTTCTGTGCTAGCGACTCTAGATTATGTGCCACTTTTTCATGGCCAGGACTGAGGCCACTACCCAAAACTCCATGAAACTTCTAGAAATGAGAAATAATATCGAAACAATAATACAAATGCAAATACTTGAACAAGGAACTGACTGGACCCATACTAGCCATGACATACATTTCGTCAAACATGTCACAAATATGCATTCTATAGGTCATAATAGCATATCTAAGAATAGGGGTCTCATACTTATCTAAGAATTGCTAAGAAGCATTGATGCCTTATCACATTAGTTTCATTATAATATATTAGGTCATATATTCATTGCTCATTCATTTAAAAATCAAAACATCATGAAAACCATACATTTTCATTGTCATAAAACATATTCATAACCAAAATATAAAAAACATAAATAATGAGGATAAAACAACCATTAATGCCACATAGAATACAGTACATTTACACATAAAATACCAAGGAAAGGAACTCTTACTGGTGAATGCAAAATCCAACCCGTTATGGGACTACCATGTTCCACCTGACCATAGATTGGCTAAGCAGAATATCTCTTCAGCCAATCACCCCCATGCCATATTCCAAGCATGAATGTGGGACTCAAACCAATAGAACCAACCAAGGCTTCACGAGGATAAACCACATCACCCTCATCAATGGAACCAAGCTTTACTGCAATCCTCATCGGATCACTAGGCCCTAAAAAAGCATGGATGCCATGGTATTTCTCCACCTACACCGTGATGAATTTTCATGTCTCCTAGTCTCTAGGATTTACTGCAATCCAGAGTCTGATCCAGGTATCACTATGCCATAATCGAGACACCACCCTCCAGGATTTACCTTATATCCCGCCATTCACCTGCAAGGATTCCTAGGCCTGATCAATGGAAATCGCCTCTAGGCTTTATTGTATATCCCTCCATTAATCAGTTGAGGATTTTGAGGCCCACCTAGGCAGAAAATACCTGGCTTTACTGCAACCCACAGTCTGGTTCAAGGGTCACTAGGCTAGTGGCTTTACCGCAACCCACAGTCTGGTTCAGGGGTTACTAGGCCAGTGGCTTTACCGCAATCCATAGTCTGGTTTAGGGATCACTAGACCATGTGTTCTTTCATTGAGATATCCACCTCACTTAGTTTCAAATCCATCTAGAAATCCATCTCAACCAAAACATGAGAACCCCATCACACCATGGCTATCCAGAAATGGAAAGGCAAGGTTGAAGAACATTGTCACACCTGGAAAAACCCATGCCAATTACAACAAGAGAACCAAGAACACACATGCATAACCATGCATTCCAAATCTAGAGAGGAAACCACACATTCAAATCGATACTTGCAAGTAAACACGTTGTAGCTGCTTGATCCTAGTCTTCCTTGCTTGATATTTGCTTCCCCTTTGCCTTCTCTGCTTTTCTTGATCCAATGTTGAAGTGCACCAAGAAAAATTTGTGTGTCCAAGAGTGTGTGTGAGAGAGAGAGAATAGAGAGAGCTCCAAAATTGAACTAGGCAAAAGCCATGAATTGATCCTCATAACCCTTTTTATTAATGTGGCCTCTATTTTCTTCATTGTCCATTATTTTCCTTCATTTTTATCCTCACATGCAACCTGTGACCTTTTACCTTCCTTTTCTCCTAATTTCCACTATTTTCATAAATCTATTGCCAAAAATTTCATTTTTCCTTTCCAAAGCCTTTACCATTGCCTTTGCCAATTTCCTTAGCCATAATAACCGAAATGAACACCCACACTAGTATGTTTTTTTCCCAAAATTAAGCTTGGAATAAGTGTCCCATAATTGTGGTTATTATTTTGCCTTTACGAACGTTTATTAAATGGAATTTTCACCAACTTTGTTACACAAGAATAGGTAAGTATACCTAGCATAATAGGAGAGTTGGACAAGGTTAAATTACTACAAGAGTGAATAGAGTCCTCCTTCATGGGCGCTTTATGGAATAAAATATAAAATTTTCATCTACCATCATTCCTTCCATGACTTTTTATCACCATCCAATCTCTTTATCAGTCCTCTCAAGGAGATACTTTATCCCCATGCCCTTCATGTTCAATCCCCTATAATTGATTCGAGGAAAAGCCATGGCTACAATTGTTAAATTCTAGGCTTAAAAGTTATAAGGTTCCAAAGGATTTAGATGGGAGTCTAACCCTAAAGCCACCAAGGTTACCCTCAAGGATTAGGAAAAAATAAATTACACGGAACTGAAAGTGGCTATAAAAATGTTGTAGTGAAAGCTAACAAATATTTTGGAAAACATGGAACAAACAAAGATAATACCTCAAACTACACCTGGAAGAAAAAAAGTCACTATTGGTGATATGCAATTGAGGAACTTATAACCCACTGACTTCACCAACATGGATACTTTGTGAACTCATTTTGTATTATTTCTTTTTTTTCTTGGATAAAGGTAACAATCTTCAAAATGGATGTAAGGCTTTTATTTTCATTGCAAGTTTGAGTGAAAATACTTTACAACACTACTCAACATTTGTAAGATGCCTTTTTATATAATGTAACTTGCACACCAACAATTAAAAAACAATAAGGTCTCTACACTTTTTCTATCATTAATAAATATGTCTTTAGTGCAACCACTTTGAGTGTTGATATCAAATTGAACTAGATCTTCCAAATTGATCAAGGCTAAGACACCATCACAGTTTTAGGTGTATTTTTAGTTCTAATTATAGTGGCATTGTCAATGATTAGTTCACCATACTCAATTAGTTCTGGATTGAAATTAGGTAATGGATATATCCTTGTGTGATTAAGTGATAGACACCACCTAGTCATTAGTCATCAAGCTCAATACTAAGCAGTAGAGTTACTCAATACATACACATGCATGTAAAAAAAACACAACAATTAAGAAATATATATTTATTTCTCCAATTATGAATAAAGAGTGATACTTGTGACACATGCACACATAAGTGGAAAAAATCGCACCCCCATGACCTTCAATTTAAAATTTAGTTTCATTGTTGTAATATTCAAAATAATTATTATGATTATTTACTAATTAATATAATAGTTGTTATAGCATAATTTATCACCTCTATATAAATGTTAGTAGAAAATCTCCGGATAGCTTGTAGGGTTTGCAATGCCTCTGCCTCTTGCTCTTCTGCCCCCGTGGTGCTCCATACGGGCCTAGCTTCCCAAGGCGGCCTCATATCTCTTGCAGGGGTGCTCCTACACGGCTTCTCCCTTGGATATGGTTGTGGGTGCTGCGAAGGCGGCTCAGACATCCTTGTTTCAGCCCCACTGTGTCTTCTCTCAACCCTCCTAGCCGCAACCTTCACCGCTCTCATCCACAAAGAGCAGAATGCGTTTTCCCCTGTTGATCGTTCAGGACCATCTCCAAGGCGCCTTGCGGCTTCGATCGAGCTAGCCAGCTGTGAGCCCTGCTCTCTCTGCTCTGCCTGTCTCAAGATCCTCTTTTGTCACCTTTCACTCCTAGTCTTCTCCCCGACTGCCTCTTTCTTGAGCGACCACAGGTTGCAGATGCCCTTCTCGCGTTTGGAGACCGTCCTGCAGCGACGTGTCCCCCCCACTCTCACTCCGCTTTTCTGCTCTGACTTCAAGGAAACCCCAGAACTGCCTCAGGCTTTTCAGATTTAGATTGTTCTCCTCACAGGCAAAACACTACTTCTGTGGGTCCAATCCTCGAACCCGGTGCTTCACCTCTCAAAGGCCCTCAAACTCAAGCTGGGGATCCCCTCCTCGTCTCTGCGTCTCCTTCATGTAGGTAAACAACTAGATGACTATACCCCTCTTTATTTTTACAATATAGGAAATAATGCTATGGTGATTATTTCCCTCCGTCTGAGGGGAGGCACAGTTGGTCAAACCTTTGCTCCCAAGGGTTACTCTTACAAAGAAGTGGTAAAAGCTCAGCCCTCCAAGCACTCTGCTCCCCCTCCTAAGGCTCCCAAGCCTTTCTTGGTAGACAAATTAGAGGAAGTTCCTTCTATTGAAATATCCCACCCTGATTTGGAAGGGAAACTTCATTTCTTTTCAGAGCTTGCCCTCATCTGCAGGTTCAATGGGCTCTGGCCTCGTACTGAAGATTTATATGCTTGGATTCACTCCACCTGGACCAAGCACTCCAATGTCATTCTTTGCGCCAAGGGTTTATTTATTGTTATCTTTGCTGACAGCAAGGATTACCAAACTTCCCTAAGAGGATGCCCTTGGTTATGGGGAAAGGCGGGGCTTTTCCTAACCCCCTGGTTCCCCATCTTTGATCCATCCACGACCATCATCACCAAAATTCTGATCTGGGTTAGGCTTCCTAACTTGCCCGCTCACCTATGGCACTATGCGGTCTTCCAAGCCATTGGTAATTCTATAGGTCGCTTTCTTGCTATAGATCCCTCGAGAGGCCTGAAGGGACTCTACACCTATGGCAGAATATGTGTCGAGATAGACATTAGCAAAGGCTTACCTGACCAAATCATTCTTAAAATCGGGGCTTTCTATTGGGCACAAACTTTAGACTATGAAAATACAGCGTTCCGCTATAGGCATTGCCATCAAACAGGACATCTTCAGAACTCTTGCGCTCTTTTTCTAGCCCAACAGAAAAAAAGTACTCGCAAATCGAAAGATAAAAGCTAGCAACCCTTTGATCCGCCTCCCATGGAGGACATTGAGTCCTCTAGCTCAGATGAGGAAGAGTGTGATTTTGAGGATGAGATTGACACTCAGCAGCAACCACTTTCCCCGACGATCCCCAAGAGGGCCCCTGCCTCCTCGAATCTTCAGAAATGCATGCATGAGTCCAACACATCCGACTTGGATAAAGAATCTCCTTCTTTGACCAACAACATTCTTCAAGTAGTTTCAGTCCAACTGTCCCCTGACGGCTGGGTTAAAGTCACTAAAAAGAAAGGGAAGAAACTTCGTGTCGTAGACTCTATCCTCTCTAGATAAAGCTCTTTGTCTGTATTCTTGGTTCCTCTGGCTCTTTTTCTGCTTCTCTTGACAGCTTCGTGCAACCATGGCAGTTTGCTGACTCCTTCAGGCTACCCCGGTTCCCTGCTTCTCATGATTGTTTTTTTCATGATAAGCTTGTGTGGTGGGTTTCCCGTCTCTCCTGTCTGCGGCCTTTGTCTCCGGATGGCTAGTTGCCTTGGCTTCCTTCCTGGGAGGAGGTCCATGTTTTGTAGCAAGCTACAGGGGCCTTTCAAGCCCTTGTAGGCTCGGCGATGTGTTTTTTTCATTGTTTTAAGTTGTTTCCTCCCGTTATGTTTGGGTAACATGGGTTTCCTTTGGTTCTATTACCAGCATAACTTTTGTAACACTATGTACAATATTTATCCCATTAATACAACTATTGATTTACAAAAAAATAATTTATCACCTCTATTACTTGATGACTTATGAATTGGCCTTGGGCAACCCTTCCATTCAGACTTGATCACAATTATTGAAAAAAAGTATTTTAAAATCCATACGTGATTCTGCCCAGTTTTTTCTGCATGCAGATGCGGGTCCATCCATAGTTGACCCACGTATGCTATTTAAAATATTAAAAATATACATAATTTCCCTATTAAAGAGGCGGGGTTTACGGTTTTTCCTGTAACTTAACTACCCCACCCTGTGGCTTAATTGTTCCCCAACTGAAAAAAAAAAACTAATTTGAGGAAGTATAAATACACCTCAAGAGAATGGCCTAAGGGAGGAGAGAGATATTATTATTGATATTATAGCCTGTTATAGCCTTGATAAAGTCTAATATTTACCAGTGCCTCCTGCACTTCCCAGGTTCAGGAAACCCTTGTTTCCTTGTGATGATCACCCCCATTCTATGTGACATCCTTTGTGCACCATTTATGAAAGAAGCTTTGTGAAGCTAGGGCTGGACGAATCCGAAGGACAGATTTTCTCAAGATTGTGGCAGATCTCAAGTGATTTCTCCACTTTCTTTGTACATGTTATCAATAAAAGAAGTATTGTATTGTTCGTGATGTCTTTGTGTTATATGTCTCCTATACATGTTGAATGATCTTTAATGGTTTATTTCATGTTATTTTTATGAGATTATATATGCTAACATGCTGAAATCTAGGACATATATGTTGTGAAACTAGTTTGTGTGCTATGTTTTGACTGATTTGTAGGTTTTGGAGCATGTGGAGTAGCAGAGGGTTTTCACCCTACGGTATCGACCTCAATCGAAGGATAAACGGGTAAGGTCCACAATCCTCATTTTTCTAGTTCAAGCATAAAAAATGATAATTAGAGTGCTTCTTGTGATGATATGCCATCCGCTCTGCTAGGTCCCTTAACCCAGAACTTAGGGTAGATTTTCCTGTAACAGAACTAACAAATCCACTGGGGATTACATCCATGTAATTCCTAGTTTGGGTTGTTTTATCTATCTTATGGGTTCCCTGACAGTTTAATCACTTTTTCAGTCTAGTAGGTTCTTTTCCCAACCAGGCAGAAGTCCTGATCTTTTGGATAAGGCCTGGATTTTTCTTTTTACCTTATTTCATTTTCCATATGCTACCTCGTTTGTACACAGTCATTTATACCTACTATTTCCTCCAAAATAACCCACGTATACGCATGTTTCTTTGGATACAATTGTGTATACATGCGTGTTGCGCACAACGAACCCCCGTATTCCTAGTAAATTTTGAATATTTAAATTTTGAGGCTCTGTAAGTATTTCCTGTCTGTGTTTGGTCACCCCTGTGGAACCTCTTAGGTGTCTGGAATGTGATTCTTGTTGTTGTATGTCAGTTCCTCTCTTTTTCAAGTGAAGACCTAGTCATTCTAGGGTTTTGACTGTTTGGTGAAGTCTCAATTGCGGCTATAGAACCAAGACTTCGTTCTGGAGTTCTTAGTTATTCTAAACATTCAGAATAGTGAGCCTTTGTTTGTTTTCTTGTGTTTTCCTTATGCATTGCTTTGCTTTTGGTTTTTGCCTTCTTGACTTGTTTGGTTTTCTTGTTTCTTGGGACTAGCTTTCTAGTAGATCTTGAAGTTCTGTTTGCTGGAAGTTTGTGCTACTATTCTCAATCATTTTTTTGGGTCGGTTGCTTCTTCTTACTCGTTTGAGTCCCGCTACGAAAGTGGCATAGTTGGCTTGTGCATTTTGAAGTCTCCTTGTTGGCTCATCTTCTTGGTTTAGGACCTTTGGTAGTTTTGTGCTTGTCTCGTTGAAATTTTCTTGTCTCCTTAAAAGTGAAAAGCCAAAAAACATCTTTCTTTCTTTTTTCGTTGCTTTTGATTTGGTTTTAATTTTATGGTTTCTATCCATTTTGAAGCAATTTGTTAGTTTCTCGTTTTTGGTTCATTTTCTTGGTTGTGAAAGGAGTCCTTGTTTGGGTTTCTCTCTCTTTTATATCAATTTTGTTTTGGTGTCATTTTATGCAAAGGAGTTATTGTTGGGACTTGCCTTGCTTATCTGTCAAAGTGATCAAACCAATCTTGTTTAGAAACTCTCTTTTTCTTCCTTAGTGAGTAGTCCTAGGATTTTCATATCATTGGTTTTTCATTAGTTGCACTGAAGCATTTTAGTCTCTTTGATAGTTTTCTGAAGTGTGTGAAGAGTGATAATTGAGAAGAAAAAAACAAGTTTTTGTTTATTAATAGCTTCGTAGAACCCATTTAGAAATATATTTTCATCGAAGTAAAACATTGCATCTTCATGTAGTAGCTTTTCATTGATTTCTTTTGCATCGAAAAACATCATCAGTTTCATCTCCATCTACCTGTGACTTCAGTAACAACCATTTAAAATCAAGCGATCTAATTAAAATGAACTAGAATTTTTTTGTATTGTCATTAAATATACACAGCCTAGCTAGGTCATAGGGCCTTGGATTACGTGAGTGGAGAGTTAACTCTCCAAGGCCACTCAAAACTGTCAAACATAGAAAGTTGATTAATGAGTGAAATCCAATTCCGTTAGGTGGACTGGGAAAGCTCTACCAATAGAGAGTTAAGTGCGAGGGATAGTGAAGGCAGAGAAGAGAGATACCACCTCTCCTATTTGTTGAATCTTGACCTAAGGCTGTTCCGCCCAGTTGCTGATACGGATTGGTGCCCTTAGTTTCATTTCTTAGGGACCACATAGGTGACTGCGGGGGGGGGGATATTTGTGGCACTTGAGGCAAACGTTGTATCACTTTCATTAGTAATTCTGGAGGGTGCCCTTGCGAAGCTCAGGTACTTGCGCTGGAAAAGGATTTTTTCAGGAGTTCAACGTAAATGTTCTGTTACCTTCGGTAGTAGGCCTGGGACGTAATTACCCCAAACTATTTTCGAAAGGTCCTTTTATTCGCTTTCTCATATTTTGGGGTCCGGTCCTAATAACCTGGAGCGGAAATACCTAAAGGCTACTTGATTTTTGTATCTTAGTGACTTTTGATAGAGTGTGCTCTTTGCTCCTAGAATTCCATAGCTTCTTATTTTTTTGAGTCTAATTAATCTCATAATTATTAAAAGTGGCTGACCGATCGTCTTGTCGATCGAGGACGTTTCGTGGGCTTTATCATGCGAGTGTTGAGCCTTATTCAAGAAGGAGTAGGAGCAATTATGTGGGTGATTTTCATCCAGTAGTTTCGAACGCAACGAAGAGTGATCCTCCGTATGGGGTTGTTGTTTCTGGGGTGGGTCCTAGTACCAATGGTATTGTAGAGAGGAGTACTCCACTCATATATAGTGTCTTGTTTTCGGCGGAAGAGGTTGAAGTAGAAGAGTTTCCTCAACCTCCAGGTACTCCTTCATCTCCTCTTCCTGTCATTTTTCCAGACGTTCTTTTGTACATTGGGCCTATGTCTTGGAGACCAGATAGCCCCCCTTCTTATCCCTTTCTTTCGATGGCCACGAATGGTAACAAAACTTTGGCTATGAGCACTGCAAGTGTCCATACTCCTCTTTCAGTTGAAGGAGGAGGTAATATTTCTATTTCAACAATCACTTCTAGTGCTGCTATGCTTGGCTATGCTAGTGCTACTATGTGGGGCACCCAAGCATTTGATTCTCATTCTGGCTCCTTTTCTTTTGGAATGCCATCTAGTGTGATTCCTTCTGTCTCCTTCACCGTTGCTTTAGCTTTTTCTGCACCTATGCCTTCTATGGCTACTGGATTAGCTTCATTTCAGGGTTTCCCCTTCAGAAGTGGGCATATTCCTCATTCGAACCCTTCCTTAGGATCTTTACCTTTCACCTCTCAAACAAGGATTCAATCCTTACATCAAAGGTCAAAGATCTAATGATTTTTTAGGATGGAACCCTACTTTTACAGGGTTGGGATCTAGGAGTCAGTTTTTCTTTGGTTAGCAAGGGAATGTTCCTTTCCCTTCTGTAGGTGCTTCTCAGGGTTTTTCTCCATTCGCCAATGCTTGGAACCATTACCAAGGAGTTTCTTCTTCATTTAACACTTCGATTGGAGGGAATATCCCTGTTTATATTAACCCTATGATGGGAGGGTGTCCTTCTCCGAATAATGGGTCACAAGGTTTCTCTTATGGCTTAGAATTTTCTATGAACAATCTCTGGCAACTTGGTGCCTCAACAAATCCAGGGTATTCTTTTCAAAATCTTGGGAATACTTCCTATGGGGGATGGAATTCTCAAACTCCTCCATGCTTACCTTTCCTGGCAACTTTAAACTTGCCAGATATATCGAAATTGACAAATTATTCGATTCGATATTGTCTTGGTTGGCCTCCGGTCCCTCGTAAACTTCCCTCAGATATTCCAAAATTTGAAGAGAGGACCGGTGAGGATCCGGCTGACCATGTTACCACTTTCCACTTATGGTGTTCATCGAACTCCCTTATCAACGATTCGATTAGGTTGAGGCTATTTCAACAAACCCTAACTGGGAACACTGCAAAATGGTACATTGAGCTGACAGGGGGCAGTTTTTCTACTTTTGGTGAGTTGTATACTATGTTTTTGAACCACTTCCATTTGCATGTCCATTATGATATCGAGACTGATCTCTTGGCCAATTTACAGCAAGACAAGACAACTCACATTTATGATAATATTCAGGAATGGAGGAGAAGGAAGAGGCTCATCAAAGCCAAAATTCTGAATGAATTCCTTCTAAAATGGTTTCATAAACCATTGCAGCTAGAAATCTCAAAGGATGTATCCCTTTCATGGGTATTTTCTGAGGAATAGGCTATCTTTAGGGCTCAACAGTTAGAAATAATCTATTCTTAGTCTGGGGTCCTTAATAATATTTTTCCTGATGCTCCTCATTCCAAGCTATATTTAGCCAAAATGAAGCCAGGTCCTCATGCTGACGGACTTATCGGTACGATTGATAGTGGTACGACTAACCTACTAAGTCAATTGCAGAAGTTGTCTATACAATCTTCTCCTTCTGGTCATGCTACGCCGTCAATGCCAAATCCTTCTCAGCCCTTGACTGTTAATTCTATTAAGGATTCTAACCCCAAAGGAAATCAACAATACAATGGGAAGAAGAAGGGACAAAATAATAAGAAGAAAGACAAGGATGGGAAGGGAAATGCGAACATATCCAATGATCATGTTCGAGAGGGTAAGAGGGATAATAAGAAGAAGGTTAAGTTTCCATGCAAGTTATGCAATGGAGACCATCTTACTCACCTCTACCCAAAAATTCAGGATGCTCAGCGCTGGTTAGCTCAGCAGGGTTCTTCTAGTTCCCAGGTTGTACTGACAAACCCTTTTCCCCAAGGGGAGCAGCTTCTTGCTGGTGCAAATTAAAATACTGGAGCTCCCTCTGGGGGCAACCAAGAAGGGAAAATTCATCGAATGTATATTTGATGAGTGCTCATGCTGATATCGCTACGATATCTCGTGATTATGGTGAAGTTGATTCTTCGAAAGCTAAAGGTGCTCCTAGTCATTTTGAGCCACTCCATATTGAGAGGCCTGCAGTTGAGCCTATACCTCAGATGTTGAAAGGGTCTACAAAGCATATGACGATTAATCCTAATGCCAAGGTTGTCTAGAACTACTCAATTGTAGAAGATCTAGCTCAAATTCCTTGTGCCATGTCTGCATTAGAGGTACTCCAGTCATGCCCAACACAAAGGAGTGCATTGCTCATTGCTATTGGGGTTGTTGATCCAAAAAAGTATCTTATGATCACATTTGACATGTCAACTTTTAAAAAGAGACTCCCTCATCATATGGCTTTTCAGATTAAGTATACATACCAGAAGATCAATATCTTTCGAATAGTAGTCGATGCGGGTGCTTCCACGTGTGTGATGTCTATCTCATGTTGGAATGCTATTGGATCTCCTTTAGATTTCCCTTCAGCTACTCTTTTGACTGCATTTGATGGTCATTCTCACAGGCCACATTGCATTGTTCCAGCTTTACCCATTTGTGCTAGGGGTAAAACTGTCAATATTGAAGTCGAAATAGTTGATGCAAATTTAGACTACAAACTTCTGTTGGGGTGAAATTGGATTTCTGAGATAGATGCTATTGCTTCCTCATTATTTCACATCTTTTGTTTCCCCCACGAAGGGAGAACCGTCACTGTTGACCAGATGCATTGTTCTCCTGTAGATCCAAATGCATCTGCTGACTCAACTATACCCTTGGTGAATGATACCAATCAACCTATTGAGAATTTTGGGGTTGGAATATATACATCATTGATGGGTACTTTTGATATTCCGCCTCCTTCAGTACATATTCATGCTATCTCATCCTCTAGGGTTCCTACTTGAAGGGAGTTCTTTGGAACTCATTATTTTTCTGACCCTTGGACCTTGCCTTCTCCTACCTCCACATTAGAGGAAGGTCAATTGGGTGGAATGGAATTTCCTATGTCTGCAGTTGAGATTGCCTATCAATCTATTATTGACTTTGAAAATTCCATTCTAGTTTCCCTTTCACCAGAGGATTTGGATGGAGATGTGGCTTCGGCTTAGACTCTTAGTTCATCTTATGCTCAGGATTTCCTTGATACCACTCTTTCATCTGAAGAGGCCATCCTTGAACCAATGACTGGTGTGGAAATACCGTGGGATGAATTGCATCATCAATCCTATTTTCTACCAAATCTGCGAGAAGTTGAAACAAGTTTGTCCAGCCTTCAGTATTCTGTCCTGTTCACTAGTCTTGAACCCCTTAGCACCGACACAGGTTTTTACTGAAGGGAACATGGTTGTCATTTCTGCTACTACCCCGGTGAACATCTCCAGAGATCCCAACGTTATTGAAAATGTCTTCATTGGAGCTGAATGTTCCCCTGAAAAGGTTCAGACTTACACGGATCTCTTTCGAGAATTTTGGGATGTGTTCACTTGGTCTTATGAGGAAATGCCTGGTGTAGATCCATCTATTGTCTAGCATCATATCGAGAATTACGAAAATGCTAAGCCTATTCGATAAAAGCTTCATCCGGTCAACCCTAGGAAGGCAACAACTATCAAGGTCGAGGTTGAGAAGCTGTTAAAGGCAGGTTTCATATACCCTGTTCTATTAACTGAGTGGGTTTTGAATCCAGTTCCTGTGGACAAGAAATAAGGAACGATTCGAGCTTGCATTGATTTCACGGATTTGAATAAGGAATGTCCTAAAGACAATTACCCCACACCATTTATAGATCATATTGTTGATGAGTGTGCGGGGAATGATATTTTCTCCTTCATGGACGGTTTCTCGGGATACAATCAGATCACTATCCATCTTGAAGATTAGCATAAGACTACTTTTATTTTCCCCTGGGGTATCTTTGCTTACAAAAAGATGCCTTTTGGCCGTAAAAAAGCTAGAGCTACTTTTCAGCGGGCTATGTCCTATGTGTTCCACGACATCAAGCATATTATCGAAGCACATTTGGATGATTTAGCTGCTCGTTCTCGAAAGAGAATTTATCATCCTTCACACCTTCGAGAAGTTTTTGAACGATGTCGTTATTATAAAATTCAGTTGAACCCTAATAAGTGTGTTTTTGTTGTTACATCTTATCGGTTGTTGGGATTCATCGTGTCTATGGAAGGGATTCGGGTAGATTCCTTCAAGGTTGAGGCAATATTGCAGTTTCCTCCCCCATATTTAATCCATTCGCTTCAAAGTCTACAAGGTAAAGCCAAATTTTTACGGAGATTTATCGTAAATTATGTAGAGGTGACAAAGGGAATTATGAGGTTGTTAAAGAAAGGAGTTCCATTTTTATGGTATGAATTTTCTTAATGCTCATTCAATGCTTTGAAAAAGGAATTGACCTCTACTCCATTACTGAGTCCACCTGATTATAGCAGATACTTCCTCTTATATCTCGCTGCAGCAAGATCTACCATTGGTATGGTTCTGGTTCAAGAATATGATATATGTGAGCATGTTGTTTACTACCTTAGTCAAGGATTGGTGGGTCCTGAACTTCGGTATTCCCCAATTGAGAAATTAGCTTTGGCAGTTGTTCATGCTATCCAGCGGCTTAGGAATTGTATCCTTCTTCGCAAAACTATGTTTTGGCAGAATTTAATCCATTTCAATTTTTTCCCAGTAGGCGAGTGATTGGGGGCAAATACAATTGATGGATTGTTATTTTGCAAGAGTTTGATCTCGAATTACTATTTGCCAAATCCAAGAAGTCTTTGGTATTTGCGCAGTTGATTTCTAAGTTGCCCTGTGGAGAAGAGATTGTTTATGAAGATTCATTCCCTGATGACCACATTTTCCTCATTTCTTCATAGGATCCTTGGTATGGAGATCTCATTGTTTACCTCCAGACGGCGAAGTTTCCCTTAGATTTTTTTAAAGACGAGCATAGAAAGTTGCATCACTTAGCTAAAATTTATTTGATCATCGGTGACACTCTATATCGTCACGGGGTTGATTTGATCATTAGACGCTGCTTGAATCTAGAAGAAGCTAAGGTTGTGCTGAATGATTGCCACAATGGCGCTTGTTGTGGTCATTTATCTGGGCTTGCTACAGCCCAAAAGATATTGCGTGCTGGATATTTTTGGCCCTCAATTTTTAAAGATTGTGTTGAGGCGGTCAAAAAGTGTCATCATTGTCCGGTCTATACTCGGAAGAGGCGTGCTCATCTAGCTCCGCTCTTTCTTGTTGTCACTGTCAGTCCGTTCACAAAGTGGGGTATTGATAATACTACTTGTAACCCGCCTTCAGAAAAGGGTCATAAGTACATTATCGTAGCAGTAGACTAATTTATGAAGTGGGGTGAGGCTATGCCTACTTTTGGGAAATATGGTGAGATAGAAGCCATGTTTCTATTCAACCAAGTCATTTCTCGCTTTGGTATCCCCAAAGAGATTGTCACTGGCCATGGTAGTCATTTTTATAATAGTATGATGGCTGAATTGGCTCTCAAATTGGGTTTTCGGCAGGAGCATTTGTCTTCATGTTATCCTCAGGCCAATGGGCAGGTTGAAGCCGTAAAAAAATCCTTGAAGGCTATCCTTCAACAGACAATTGATAAAGCCAGATCCAATTGGAACATCATGTTGTATCTTTCACTTTAGGCATACCAGATGTCTGTGAATACTGCAACCGGTTTCACTCCATTCCAACTAGTTTATGGGCTGGAATCTATATTTCCTGTTGAATGTGAAATTCAATCCCTTAAGCTGGCAGTTGAGCTTCTTCCTGACACTTATAGTCTTGAAGAATGCCTTTTCAATCTAAAACATCTCGATAAGCAGCGCTAAGATGCAACTACGATGAATGAGTCTCATAAGAAACGAGTGAAGGTTCAGTATGATAAGGCAGTCAAACCTAGGTTTTTCTCTAAAGGTGACCTTGTTTTGGTTTACTCCCAAGAAAAGGATGCCTTGGGAGCACGCAAGTTCAAATCCATGTAGTATGGCCCTTTTATTGCTAAAAAGGTCTTGAAAGAGGGAGCTTATGCCTTGGTTGATTTCGATGGAAACGATCTGGCGGAGCCCATAAATGGGCTCTATCTGAAGAAGTACTATGCCTAGGCTTCGACCTAGCATTTGATTTGTAGTATATATTGTATTTTTTTACATGTATGTTTATAAATTTTTGGTGTGACTTTGATGATTTTGATTTGATTTGGCAGGTGTTTTCGGATGAGATAAGTCATTTTGGATTTTCCGATGGTGCTAGTAGACATACCCAGAATCTCGTTTCCGCGGCTTGGGTAATTCACTATCCATCCGGTCAGTTGTTAGTCTCAAAGGGTGTATGCATTGGTCCTGCTTCGAATAATGTGGAAGAATAAACTATAGTGGTTAACCTACTCTCAGAGGAAATATCTCTTGGTGTTGATTCATTAGTAGTTTACTTGGATTCACAATTGGTGGTTTCGTAATTAAACAACACCTATTGTGTCTGAGACCCATTTTTTCATCGATTATTTTTGAGAGTGCCCTTGTTACAACGTTCATTTCAATATATTATGTTCATTCACATTCCTCGTTCAGATAATTGGTTAGCAGACTCATTGGCTAATCAAGCACTTGATTGGCACATTAATAATTCGATACTTTAAAAATGTCAAAAAAATCATTCATCATTGTACATTTGGGACAATCACATCATATAAAATCGCTATGTATATATATATATTCATCAAAAAATATTACAGTTATCTGATCAATAAAATCTATCCCTAAGGGCCCTCCCTAGGGTTGTTGTTCCGAAAGAATACTATAGCTGTAGCTACACGGTGAAACAACCGCACCCAGTCACATGGTACCCCAACCACTCATCTCTGGATAGCCTTTGGGAGATCCTCTATGGACGCCATAGGGACTTGGTGAGTCAAGCTCTCCAAGTTTTTCTGAATAGCATGGAGGATTATCCCCGGGTCTTCTGTAGCATCATTAACTTCTCCTCTGCGACACTTATGCCTTGGGTAGCCCTCAGGTCTAACCGGTTCCATGTCTACATCATGATCATAAAATTTTGTAAGTCATATTGCCCTAACAAAAAAATTTGTCATTTTCATATAAATAAAAAAATAAAAAAAATCATATAATCAAAAAATCATTGTGCGATCTTACCAATTGCAACCCATGCTGCACCGGGTGGAAGAACCAAATCCGGATTTGCTCTAAAATCTATCCCAACATAGGGATAGTCCTCTACTGAGATGGAATGTTCTCCCCACCACAGGAAGAACTCATCATCCCATGTAGTCTGGGGGACCTCACTACCCCTCAGTCTCTTCATCAAGTTTTCCCATCTAGCTATCCGCGGATCACGAGGGCTATTGATGGTAGAGATGATCTTGGGAAAAAGCCATGAGACTCTCTCAAAGAATAATGTCAAGATAATGGTACCATAACCAAAATGTTTTGTTTTGACTTGCCAGATTGAAGTTAATTTTTCTTCAGATTTTCCAGTAAGGTCGTGCAACGGTCATTGCGTGTGGTCAAGCAATCCACTGCGAGACTCATGTTGCTTCGTGATGCCTGGTGCAAGGATGATGATCCTGCTACTCTAGAAATGATGAAAATGAGGATTTTCATGTACAAATATTGTACATCTCTGATTGGGATCTGTGCCCCCACATTCTTTGCACCCTCAACACAGTAAACTTGAACATAGTCATCTACATTAAGCCCTCCTGTGGGCTTACCCTGCAAATTAACTGGTTCTCCTCTCTGGGAGAGTCCAGTTATGAAATAGATTTCTTCAAGTTCAATTATTAATGGCATTTGGTCTATCATGAAGCAGTATTCATCCGGTACCCAATAATTCACTAACATCTCAAGCAATCGAGTGTTAGTTTTCATATTTAGCATTTTGAAAAAAATTAATAATCCGCATCCCTGAAGGATATTCAATGATTGTTGGTTCTGCATGAACTCATTATCAATGGCACTATGCTCTCTTTCTCTCCAGCTGATTGTCATCCTAAATCATTTCATCCATTAACCAATTAGAAATCATTTTTTGAATTCCGTTCTGCACATACGCGACTTCATTCGAACACAGTCGTGTCTATATGCGAGTTCTTCATGGCAAACCCGCGTATAAGCTGAAGGTTTCAGAAAAAAAACATATA
Organism: Pinus albicaulis; assembly: GCA_034641835.2. Classification (NCBI taxonomy): domain Eukaryota; kingdom Viridiplantae; phylum Streptophyta; class Pinopsida; order Pinales; family Pinaceae; genus Pinus; species Pinus albicaulis. The sequence continues at coordinate 390,723,334 of CM076579.1, read as the reverse complement.
TTCCTACGGTTAAAAATCCTAAAATTTGATTGAAATGATAACAAATTGACAAAAAGGCTAAGTATGAGGCTTACCTAATTGATTTGGATCGATTCGGTGGACAGTTACTCTGTTTGCATGAAGGGGGTTTTTGGCTCCAGACCACTTTCTCAACTTCTTCACAGCACAAATGACCAAATGTGAGTCCAAAATGCTTATTTATGCCCAGAATTCAAAAAAAAATTCCCAAATTTCATTTGTGTCTATTTTTTGAATTTGTTTAAGACTGTTTAACCTCTTGGCTTGTAAGTGTTGGGAAAAGTTATTTTCAGGTCCATTATGGTGATTTTGAGATATTTCCAATTTTTGCTTCGAATCCATGACCACTGACTTGTCATGGTAGGTATTTGATTCTGAACTGGCATATAGGTTAGGGAATTCACTTTCCATTGCATTTTTTCATACGCCTCCATTATGAAAACTTGCCATAGTGTCTACCCCATCATATTATGACTATTTAACCAATTTCACTCGCCAATTTTTAATCATGATATGATGGTAGAGCCATCCTTTACATGGGCTTCCTAGTTAGTTCCTCACTAGCATTTGTCGCCCATGCTACAATATGTGTGGGCTCGAGAGTCCTCTTTAGTTCCATCATGATTTGTGCGTTGAAGCTTCATTCTTCTTCTTCTTTGTTATTTTTATTCTAGCCATATTCCTTAGAGGCTTCCATTTTTTTGTCAAGTTGTAATGTTGCATTACATATTGACCACTTGTTTATCTTGGCCTTTAGCCGGCTTCATTTGGACTCATGTTTAAGCCATCTTTTGACCATGTCTTTCTGCAAATTTAACCATGCAATCACTTAGCCTTCGCAACTTGACACCTTTACCCATGGATGGAACATTCCTCTGAGTGTCTACCAGTTTTCACCACCTTGAATTGAGCATAGGATCATTCATATATAAGGAACTAGTGCATCTGTTTACCTACACTCGTTCTATCCGTTGTACTATAGGCATTCTTTTATTCTTTTTCAGGCTCTGAAATATGAAAAAGACAAAAAAAATTAAAATTTTTGAAAAAGAGAGGGAACGAGACATTACTTCCACATTTGATGGAAGTTAAAGAGTGAGTCGTGTCACCCTTGAACAAAGCACAAAAAAGCTAAGTATTTTTTCCATTTGAGATGGTTTTAGGTTTTGACTTAAGAGAATCCATAAACTTGTTATTGAGTCAGTACTCCTCCGGTTGGTTATCTCTTCCAATCATATGGAGGGTTTGTTTATGCCTCCCACATGACAAACTTATACAAAGTTATCATTTTCTTCCATATTCAAAACGAGTCGTGCTTTTGTTCAAGGGAAGTTAACCTGAGTCGGCCTTTCTGCGATGTCTCTTGACTCATTTTTCTGTCGGTCATCCTGTTCTGTCAGTATCTTGTTCCATCACATCATTTATTTGGTCCTTTGATCGTGCTGGTTTGAGAAGGTCTCCATTCACTTCTTGTTGGAGGGTTTGTCTCTTATCGACTTCGACATATTTCTCTGAGAGTAAACCTAGAGCCACATCATGGCCCCATTTACATCATTGATAGGTGACCTTGTGCTCAACATTTGATCAACATCATAGGTCTTTGACTGAGTGGTTTCCCTTGTGTTCAACTTCAGCTTACATTATCGCACCTGGGATTCATGCAATACCTTGATTTCCATTTGACCCTATCAGTGGATATATCGCCTCTTTGTCACCTTTCATTATTGGTTGATTAAGAGGGTTTCTGGCATGCGTTAGCTACATTTTGTGCATGCCGGAAACGTACTTCGGGTTGGTTACTACACTTTGCTTCATCTGATTCCTTCCAAATCTTGGCATGCTAGTTACACTCGTGCTGGCCTGATGTGGGATGCCTTAATGCCTTCCTTCCAGCAGATATTTTCCCATCGACTCTGACTCATTTCTCTAGGAATAAGGTCTAGAATCCTTTTTTCAGTACCTTAGGGTTTGCAGTCATCAGTGGCAAACTCCTTCACTATCGACAGTGAGAATACATCAATGTCTCTTGATTGGTATATTCTCTCAAGTGTTTGACTTCAACTCATTTATTCGCACTAGTTAGATTGTACTGGGGCACCTTGACGCTCATTATCATTATAAGTGAGTTGTCTCGCATTTGTTAATGGTATACATCAATGACCGGTAATCAAACGATTTCTCACATGGTCGACCTCAACTCATTTATTCCCATTGTGTAGAATTGTGCCATGGTGATCGATGAAGACCTCAGGTTTGCATCAATATGTTTTGGTTCACTTTGAAAGCTTCTTCAGTTTTCTGCCAGTGACACCATCCACCCTTATATGTTGCAGTTTCATCACAACAACATCTTATATGTTGGCACCTGAGTTGCGTGTTGTACCATTTGTTCCACCACTTATGATTTGGTACTTGGAGATTTAGTTGTGACTTCAGTGATTAGATACCTTTGCAACATCATTGATCAGTTCAACTATACTCGTATACATATTGGATCCGCTCCATACTTGATATGCGGACATGCTTTTATTTTGCTGAGCATGGGTATGCCCGCCTCAGACATGAGCTATCTTTTTTATTTCTATCACTGGTTTTTGGCAAGCTGAAATCTGGTGAATTCCTCTCTAGTCCCCGCAGGGTTCTTTCTTATGCACATAATACATTTAGGCCATCATGCACCCCTTCTAACCTCATTTATTAGGGGGCATCTGTTATAGCATCATTTATCACCTCTATATACTTGATGACTTACGCATTGGCCTTGGGCAGCCCTTCTATTCAGACTTGATCACACTTATTGAAAAACAATATTTTAAAATCCATACGTGACTCTGCCCAGTTTTTTCCGCGTGCAGATGCAGGTTCATCCATAGCTCACCCACGTACACTATTTAAAATATTAAAAAAATATATAATTTCCCTATTAAAGAGGCGGGGTTTACGGTTTTTCCTGTAACTTAACTACCCCACATCGTGGCCTAACTGTTCCCCAACTGAAGAAACTAATTTGAGGAAGTATAAATACACCTCATGGGAATGGCCTAAGGGAGGAGAGAGAGAATATTATTGATATTATAGCCTGTTATAGCCCTGATTAAGTCTTATATTTCCCTGTGCTTCCTGCACTTCCCAGGTTCAAGAAACCCTTGTTTCCTTGTGATGATCAACCCCATTCTATGTGACATCCTTTGTGCACATGGAAGAATCTTTGTGAGGCTAGGGCTAGACAAATCCGTAGGACAATTTTGTTGAGATTCAACAAGATGATGAGCTTAGTGAAAAGAGTCGCCTTCACTAAGTGGGCCCGCAGGCTATTTTTGGCACAAAGTCTATTTTTAGACATGTTGATCATATTCTATGAGTTGCAGGATGCTATTTGTGGATGGTTGGTCAAGTTGAAAAAATAGATGGACTTCTATTTTTTTAGACATATTGGGCGGACTCTATTTTTAGATTGTCAGTCTAAAAATAGATATGTCGAATATTATTAGCTCTTAATAATATTTGGACTATAAACATTATCTTATTCTCTTGGAGCACTTCAGTTAAGTGCACAGATGTGGCACAACGGTGACGGAAAGGTCGCTATTCCACGAGGTTTCGTGTGTAGCGATTGTATTGTACTGAGAGCTTGATATGATCAGCTTTGTATGGGGATTCTTACATGATATCTGTGACATATATTATATACATATAGTTGGGGTTTTCAGCTTCACGCTTTCCCGTTAAACAACTGTGTTAATGTGTGTGAATTTTTTATTGTTTCATGTGTGCATTGCAATCTTGATTTAGTTTCCGCAAATGATCAATGGTGGAATAGATTCCGTATTTTGCATGAAGTTGAAATAGTGTGATATCAGGAGAATATTGGACATATAACACATAAGTTATATAATTTCTACATAGTATCGGAGCGGTTGATCATTGGGACGATTGCAAAGATTGAGAAGCGGTTGAGTTTTGTGGAAGGGTGGAATTCCGATTTAATATGAATGTTTTCTTGGTGTCGAAGTTGAGCATTCATTGAAATGTCTTTCAATGGATTGCGATTGGAGTATGCCCTTGATGGCAGCTCGAATTATATTGCATGGAAGGACAGGATGGAGGTGGTGCTAGATGATAATGGGTTGAAGGAGTTCATAGATGTTGATATTCCAAAGCTTGGTTCTAGCGATGCATCCACACTTGATGCATGGCAAAAGAAGGTAGCAAAGTGTCGAATAATTCTGTTGGAAGGTGTGAAGGATCACATTGTGTCCAGCCTTTACGGTAAAGCCACTCCATTATTAATGTGGAAGGCTTTGACGGACTTGTTCCAAAGCAGGATCGACCAGAGGAAGTTGGCGCTTAAAGACAAGCTCAGGAAAATAAAAATGGAGAAAGGCGACATTATACCAAAATACCTCATGAAGTTCGTCCATTGCAAGGATGAGATAGGAAGTGTGGGGGTTACTGTAGATGAAGAGGACTTGGTGAGCCTGGCTCTCCTTGGGCTTCCAAAGAGTTGGCATAGCTACGAGGAGTTTTTCAATGGATGGGAGAAACTGCCAGGATGGGAGCAACTTTGGTCGGATCTTATGTAGGAGGAGATAAGGTGGGGTACCAGGGATGGATCTTCATCGAAGAATGAAGATGAAGAAAATTGCGCTTTGGCTGCCAAAGCAAGGAAAGGGAAGGGGAAGAAAAATCCTTCTCAATCTGGTGCGAAAGGCAAGAAGCAGGACTTGTCCAAGGTGAAGTGCTTTAACTGTCACCAGCATGGACTACGCCACTAACTGTCCACAAAAGAAGAAGAATAAGCAAGCTGCTGGATCTGTAGCTGGAGAGGCCTTAGCCTTGCAGTTTGAGTTGGATTTTTCTTTGATCACATGCTTGGTTTCAAGTGTGATGGGATTGGTGTGGTTTCTTGACAATGGTGCGTCTTTCCATATGACCGGAGACAAAGATTTGTTTAGTGATCTGGATGAAAAGGATCTTGGAGTGCACATTGAGATGGGCGATGATGGTAGATACAGTGCGACTGGTATCAGAACCATTTCCTTTGAGAGGGAGTATGGAAAACCTTTCATCTTGAAGGATGTCATGCATGTTCCAGGATTGAAGAAGAATCTGATCTCTGTGGCGATGTTGGAAGACAAGGGTTATGATGTTGTTTTTAGTGAGGGAAAAGCCTTATTGCGTAGTAAAACAACGGGTCAAACTAGGAGGATAGGGATTCGAGTTAAGAATATTTATCAATTGCAGGTAGATGGCTGTGCAACAATGGCAGGAAAAGCAGGAGTGGTGAGCCGGGATGAGGGTGAATTGTGGCATAGGAGATTGGGCCATCTTCACCATGGCGCTTTGAAAATTTTGCAACAGATTTCTACCGGGCTTCCCAAGGGTACACTTACGCAGTCAGATCAGTGCAAGGGATGTACTTTGGGAAAATTTGTGAAGACCTCTTTTCATGAGAAGGATAGTCGCGCCACGACGATCCTTGAGAAAATTCACACAGACGTGTGTGGACCTTTCTCGGTTGATTCAACAACAAAGCATAGGTATTATGTGATATTTTTTGATGACTTTTCTCATAAGTGTTGGATCTTCTTCATGCATAAGAAGAGTGAGACATACTCAAAGTTCTGTGAGTTCAAGGCACTGGTTGAGAAAGAGTCGGGGAAGCAGGTGAAAGCTCTAAGGAGAAATAATGGTGGTGAATACATCTCTGGCGAATTCAAAGACTTTTGCAGCAAAGAAGAAATTCGAAGAGAACTCATAGCGCCTCATAACCCACAGTAGAATGGGGTCGGGGAGAGAAAGAACAGAATGATCGTGGGTGCTGCATGGGTGATGTTGCATGATTAGGGCCTTCCCATACACTTGTGGGCTGAGGCATGCAACACTGCGGTTTATGTGCAAAACCATTGTCCTCGTAGAGTACTTGACATGAGTACACCCGAAGAGGCGTTTTTTGGTAAGAAGCCTGATATTTCTCATTTGAAGATTTTTGGCTCACCTCTTTACATTCATGTGACAAAGGATTCCAGCAAGAAGCTGGAGCCGACTGCAGAGGTTGGGATATTTGTGGGGTGCACAGAAACACCCCACAATTATCGTGTGTATTTCCCAGACAGTCGAATGACTGTTGTGCGACGGGATATCAAATTTCATGAGGATAAAGACATGAAGTTATCACTTGAGAGGGAGCTACACTTGCATGTAGATGAGGAGCTACTTGTTCCTAAAGATGAGCCTCAGGATGTGGATCAATCAAAAGAGGAGATTCATGGAGTGGAAGAAACCACTCATGCAGCGCCAAACATCAGAGTGCGGAAGCGCACTACAGAAGCTGAGTGACTGAATCTTGATGCAACTAAAAATGTAGGAGCACCTACATCATAGCGCAGATAGAGACAGTCACCTGACCGATTTACTGGATACATGGCTTTGATGAGCAAGTGCATCGTGACAGAACCATCCTCTTTCGAGGAAGCTGTGGAGGATCCCGCATGGGTAGATGCCATGGTGGAAGAGTATGATTTGATTATCAGAAACAGTGCATGGGAGATTGTCCCAAGGTCGGAAGGGAAATCAGTGGTAGGTTCAAGATGGATCTACAAAGTGAAGCAAGTTTCTGATGGGAGCGTCGAGAAGTACAAGGCAATATTTGTTGCCCGAGGCTTCTCATAGATCGAGGGGATCGACTATAAAGAAACCTTTGCACCTGTCGCAAGGCATTCTTCCATACGGACCATCCTTGCTCTCTCAGCACAGATGGGTTGGCACATTCATCAGATGGATGTGAAGACTGCGTTCCTCAACGGAGTCATTGAGGACGAGGTGTACATTGAGCAGCTTGAAGGTTTCAAAATCTTCAGCAGCGAGTTGCATGTGTGCAAGCTCAAAAGAGCGTTGTATGGGCTAAAACAAGCACCTCGTGCTTGGTACACACAGATAGACAGTTATTTCACCGGACTTGGTTTCGCTAAGAGTGAGGCAGATTTGAACCTATACCAGATTGTGGTGGAGGGTAAGTTGTTGATCATTGTACTTTATGTAGATGATTTAATACTAACAGGTGATGAATTGTTGATACACTCATGCAAGGCAGATCTTGCAAAGGAGTTTGAGATGAAGGACCTGGAATTGGAAATTTGGCGGCAGAAGGGTGGACTGTTTGTGTCTCAAGGCAAGTATGCCCGGGAGATACTGGAGAAGTTTCATATGCAAGGCTGCAAGCCTATCGACACTTCTCTTCCTGGTGGTTGGAGGAAAGAGGATGCTACATCGGTAGAGGTAGTGGATGCCATTGTTTATTGATAGTTGGTTTGTTCGCTCATGTATTTAGTCCATACGCACCGAGCATGCTGTCTTGTGAACCAATTCTTCATGACGATAGTTAAGCCCGATTCCGATAGCCGGAAGCGAACAGCATGTCTGAGAGTATCTAGAGGCACCTCTGAATGTAGATTGTGGTATGAACGGGTCGGATGAGGTGAAGGCACGCACGGCTTCACGGATGTGGGTGGGCGAGAGCCCAATGGACAAAGAGCACATGCGGAGGGATTTTCAGTATCGGATCTACAATAGTTTCTTGGAACAGCAGGAAACAAAGATCCATGGCACTCAATTCAGTGGAGGTCGAGTACATGGCAGCAAGTTTGGTTGCATGCGAGGCTATATGGATGAGGAAGATCCTGGTCGAGTTGTTCAGTTCACACTTAGATCCTACTGTGATATATTGTGATAATCAGAGTTGCATCAAACTCTTGGTTAATCTAGTATTTCATGATATATCTAAATACATTGACATCCGGTATCATTATATCAGAGATTGTGTGCGGCGGAAGATCATGTTACTTTCTTACATTCCTACAGAGGATCAGGATGTTGATCTCTTGATGAAGGCGCTCACCAAGAGAAAATTCGAATACCATAGAGGCAGGATCGAGGTGGTAGATTATCCCCATATTGTTGAGAGGGAGTGTTGAGATTGCAACAAGATGATGAGCTTAGTGAAAAGAGTTACCTTCACTAAGTGGGCCCGCAGGCTATTTTTGGCGCAAGTCTATTTTTAGACATGTCAATCATATTCTATGAGTTGCAGGATGTTATTTGTGGATAGTTGGTCAAGTTGGAAAAATAGATGGATTTCTATTTTTAGATATATTGGGCGGAATCTATTTTTAGATTGTCAGTCTAAAAATAGATATGTCGAATATTATTAGCTCTTAATAATATTTGGACTCTAAACATTATCTTATTCTCTTGGAGCACTTCGATTAAGTGCACAGATGTGGCACAGGAGCTAACAGAAGGAATTACGCTATTCCTGAGGGTTTATTGGAGCTATTGCATGGAGACTTCAGTTAGAACTCATGTGACAGAGTTTGGTGGAGTTGTAGAAGTAGTTGATGGAGTTGTGTTCAGTTTAACTTAGTTAGACACAGTTGAGCTAGTTGTATCTAGTCTAGCCCGGTTGTTATATTGAGAGTGGTGTGAATTAATTCAATAAATAATAACTCATTAATCAACTGAAGAATACATCAGTTAACTACAGTGCATGGCAGTTTCAGTGGAGACCAGTGGAGAGATAGGTGAAAGGGCAAGATAGACTATTAGTTGTGACTATAATGATGCATTGATTGCATCCAACACTCAGTGGAGATGCCAATGAGGATTGCGTAGTGCAAGCTTGGTGGATTCGAGTTCATTCAGAGCCATTCTTTAGCAGGGATTGCACAGTAGAGGCAGGCTAGCAGGTGGCAAAGATTGGTGCATGGATTTGCAAGATCGGGCTTTATTAGTGTGTAGCGATTGTATTGTACTGAGAGCTTGATATGATCAGCTTTGTATGAGGAAATTGATTAACCTAACATCCTGTTCTGGTTTATTTGCCAATTATTCTTGTGTCTTTTGGATCTCTGCCTAAGCTGTCAATAGTAACTCTCTCTACTAAAAAATTACTTGAATCGATGGCCAAACATCATGAATGGCTTCAATTACATTATTCCATAAGTAATTTTTAATATATGATATTTGGTCCTTGAGAGTTAACTCTTTTTGGAGCTTTTTTACCTCTTCACTCAATCTGTGAGCATTCTGCTCATGTATTTTAGCATCTATCTGAGTTGTTTTGCTTGTTTTCTCTAGATTTTCAATTGTCTTGGTCAATATATTGATTTCATTGGTCTTCAAGGACATTTCCTCCATTGCTTTTATTAGTTGACTCCTCTCATTTGTAGGTGGCAACACTGTTATAAAAGATTCAGTCACTGAAGTAGTTGAAGAAGTCACTGGCACTGCAGTGGCCAGTGGTTCTTTTGGTGCCAATTTCTCTCCTAAAGTAGATGGTACTACTGCTGTGATGACTGGGATAACAGTGGGAATGACTGGTTCCTTAACTGTCTCTTTTACTTGGACAACTTGGTCCATTTGCACTTCCATTTCTTTGATTTGAACTGTGAGTTGGAGTATCAAGCTCATCTTTTCATCTTTCTCCTTTTGATCCAGTAAAACTTCCTTTGTTTGAGGATGTTCTCCTTGAGGAAGCTTGAGTTGTTTCCTCAAGGAAACTATGTCCTCATTTTTCTTTTTAACCAATGCTTCAGCTGCTTTGACGTTTGTAGGATCATATCCTACCTGCAATACTAACTCTTCTAAGGCCTTTATCCTTAGATCCTTTGCATATAGTGAAGCTTTATCCATTTTCATTTGGTCCTACATATTAGAGATTGTATTTTGAAGTCTATGAGCACTCATAGCTTTTGTTGTCACTCTATAATAGAGCATCTCTGATGTTTGCCTGTGAAATTCAATCTGATCCAACTAATGGATTTTATCTGTGGCTACTTCCATATCAACCTTTTTGTAATCAACCACTATCTTTGGCAATGGTACAGTGGGCTGTAAAACTCACATAATCAATTTTTGAGTTGAATAATCAAAGGCTGATAAGAATCTATTTTGATTACCTGGCTTCTGCTTTAAAAACTCAGAATATATTTCAGTTTTAATTTCCTCATTATTCAATTTGATTTGCTTGTATTTTTCCTTAATATCCAAGTCCTTCTCCTCAGCTGAATGTGAGGAGGAAGCCTCCATACTTTTTTGCCTTTCCATTATCTGTGCATCTTCATTATTCAGTTGTTCTTGATTCTGATTTGGCTCGCTGATAATTATAGTGGCTAAATTGGTCTCTGTCATGAGTCAATAAATGAGCTAATTCAATAGCTTCATCAATATCTTTTAGAATAGTAACATTAATTTCCTCAACTTTGGTCTGATATTCAGCTTTCTTAGATCTAGAATTTACTGCAATAGATTTTTGTTTTGCATTCAAAAATGAAAGAAAAGAAAGGTCTAAAACAACAATTTTTAAATCATTTTCAGATTTACTTTTAAATAATGAATGTTCAAATTTCAGATCAAAATCAATGTCTTGAAGACTTTCTAATTCACTGGGTAGTGAAATGAATCTTATCAATGAGATTTCAGCCTCTAAATTTTCTATTTGTTTTTTTCTTCTTACCAATTCGGTCTGGGTTATCTACTATGACAACATGCTTAGGACCCAGGTTAGACCTGGTATAGTAGGTTTTCCTAGAAGACAGAATTACTATTCTTCAATACCCAAAACCTATAAAAATAATCTTAAAGTAAAAGGATGATTTAAATGATTCCTTTAAGACTAAATCTATGACTGAGGACTGGTTATTTCCCCAGTATGGTCGCCAGTAATGTTATCACTCCAGTGAATTCTTAAGTTGTGGGATTTTGGTTTTTATTCAAAGAATAATAGAGGTAATCACAAACCTACTTCAAACTCTAGGATCTAGCCTTCCTAGAGTTCAGAGAGGGCTCTCTTTTTAAGTTTTAACTTTCTTTTGATTTATGAATATTAGGCTAGTTATTAAAGTGCAATTTGGTTTGGTTTTGTTGGATTTGGTGGGAAAATTTCACTTGGAGGGTAGATAGAGGGAAATCTACTTGTCCATTGGGCTATGGAGTCTAATTCAAGCTAACAGAACTGGGATCAAAGCCTAAAAGGTCAAATGTCTGCAGGGAAAGGTAGATAACCCTTGGAGATCTTGGGAAAAATGGTTTTTGAGATGGTATGATCGGGATAAAGGGCACTTAAGGATCCTTTGATCTGGAAAAGGGATGTAGAAGATAGAGGTCAAATGAGAGAGGGAGAAATTAAGAATTCCCTGCACTGGAAGTCAGAAGAAAACAAAGAAATGATAACTAGTTAAAAATAGGGTGCTATTAACATGTCTTGTAGTAATACTCCTAGTTATACATTCATATTTAGAATTAAAACACAGATCTATGCATGAAACAAATGAGGATAACAATGAAAAGTTTAAGAGAGTACTTCACTCTAGATAGATTATCACAGGGATCCTGAAGTATGATGCCAAAAAGGTGATCCAGTCTGTTGCTCAAAATCGGAATCCAAAGCCTTCAAGTTAATGAAAATATCTATAGTAATCTCCAACAATTTTATTCTACACAAAAATACTTCCAAGGGTGAAGTATTTATATAAAATGTCTTACAAAATATCCTAGATGACTTCTAGGAATAAACTTAGGAAAATTAAATATCTTACAACAATAATAGTGACATCTTGCTCAACAAACAAGCAAGTTGTCCTATTTTATTCAAAATAAATAGAAACAGTTTTTAGATAAGAAGTAGTTAGTTGTTTATGTGTTCTCTCTGCGGGCCTTTTAGGTATTTTCATAATTTAGTTCCATTTACTGATACTCTTTCTCGCTGATACTCTTTATCACTTATACTCTTTCACTTCTGATACTCTTTATCTTCAATAAATCTACCTTCTTGCTGTAACAATATGTTTTTACTGTGAAATCAACAAACATGATTTTTGTTTTTCATGTGTTTGCCTTTATTTCTTCATAGCAAATCAGTTAATGCCTGCCACTCCTCATTTTTAGGAATTATAATATTCTTGAGTTTCCTAAAATTCTGAGGCATTAGCTTGAGGCATTAACAATTTTAGGGCCTGAAGCTTTCTTTGGGCTAGAAATGTTTTGGGAGGAATTTGAGATTTGCTTATTTTCCCTTGGGAGAATTTGCAGAACTTTTGTTTTAGGGGCTTCTACTATTTTCTGATTTTGATTTTGGGAAGGTTTCTTAGTAGAAGATTCATTATTTTTCTTGTTTCTAAGGTTATACTAGATGTATATTTTATTTATTGCATAGTCATAACCTTACTTGTAATCAAAGGATTCACTAGAATCTAATTTAAACTGTTGAAGTTCAAATAATTCCTGATCTTCCTGAGTTAGGAAAATAGTATTGTTGTCATCTATTCCCATTAGATTAATAGTATCCTCCTCATCATCATTATTATTCTGAGAACTTTCAGCATAGTTCTCTTGGAATGGTGGCCTAATTATTTGGTCTGAGAATGTTTCTTTTCCTTTTCCAGAATTTATATTTTTTCTAAATTTGGGATTTCTAATCTATTGTTGGTTATCCCACTGAGGTCTTCTCTCCATATTATCTAATATATAAATCACTCTTTCTAAAGTTTTAGCTATAACATCCATTTTGTGTCTGAATTTTCATTTTCTTCTTTGATAGTAACTCTTCTTTCATTTCTAAGTCTAGCTTTTCTAGCTAGGATGTTCACTTTTACACTAACTGCATCAGTTTGCATTTTTTCCAATGTATCTACATCTCTTTCCCTTAATTGGTAAGCCATATCTGTGTAAAATCCATAAGGGAATTTGAGCAGAACGGAATAAGGAGTAGGTTTCAGATTTGCAGGGATAGAATTATAGACACTATTATACCTAGTGCAGTAATCTTGAACTGACTCATTTGGAGCTCTTTTTAAATTATCAAATTTAGACAAAATTTGGAGGGGGTTCTTTTTCTTTTCCCATTTATTTAAAAACAAAGTAAAAAAGACAACGAAATCAGTTACATTACCAGCAGCTAAATCTTTAAACCACTTCTTAACTGCTCCTGTTAAAGTTTGAGCAAACAATCTCATTTGAACATCTAAATCATCAATTTCATGAATTTCAAAGAAGTCTGACATCTTAGTAATGTGTTGTTGAACATAATATTGAATAGTGCCATCAAACAATGGTATTTTGTTTTGATAGTCTTGTGGCATATCATGAAGTTGTTGTGGTAGGACAAGGGGGACATATCTAGCAGCCATAGCTTGAAGCTTAGCTTGACTAGGAGGTAAGGTTGAATTGCTTGGAGCTGTGCTAGAATTGATAGTGGATGAACTAAAGATAGTATTTGAAGTGCTGGGGAATGAGTATGATGTTTTCAAGAAATGAAAATGTGAACTAATGGATATAGTGGATTAAGTGATTGGTGGAAATAATATTCTGGGTTGTATAGGTAGTTTAGAGATAAATGGATATGTAGATGAGCTGGTAGTAGGATTTATGAATGATGTGACAGCATAAAGAGATGAATCTTTAGTTGGAATTATTATGGTATGTAATTGGGAAGTTGAAGGTTTGTTTGCATGAGTCAATAAATGAGCTAATTCAATAGCTTCATCAATATCTTTTAGAATAGTAACATTAATTTCCTCAACTTTGGTCTGATATTCAGCTTTCTTAGATCTATAATTTACTGCAATAGATTTCTGTTTTGCATTCAAAAATGAAAGAAAAGCAGGGTAAAAAACAACAGTTTTTAAATCATTTTCAGATTTACTTTTAAATAATGAATGTTCAAATTTCAGATCAAAATCAATGTCTTGAAGACTTTCTAATTCACTGGGTAGTGAAATGACTCTTATCAATGAGATTTCAACCTCTAAATTTTCTAAATTTTTTTTCTTTTTACCAATTCGGTATGGGTTTTCTACTATGACAACAGGCTTACGACCCGGGTTAGACCTGGTATAGTAGGTTTTCCTAGAAGACAAAATTACTATTCTTCAATACCCACAACCTATAAAAATAATCTTAAAGTAAAAGGATAATTTAAATGATTCCTTTAAGACTAAATTTATGACTGGGGACTGGCTATTTCCCCAGTATTGTCGCCAGTAATGTTATCACTCTAGTAAATTCTTAAGTTGTGGGATTTTGGTTTTTATTCAAAGAATAATAGAGGTAATCACAAACCTACTTCAAACTCTAGGATCTAACCTTCCTAGGGTTCAAAGAGGGCTCTCTCTTTAATTTTTAACTTTGTTTTGATTTATGAATATTAGGCTAGTTATTAAAGTGCAATTTGGTTTGGTTTTGTTGGATTTGGTGGGAAAATTTCACTTGGAGGGTAGATAGAGGGAAATCTACTTGTCCATTGGGCTATGGAGTTTAAGTCAAGCTAACAGAACTGGGATCAAAGCCTAAAAGGTCAAATGTCTGCAGGGCAAGGTATATAACCCTTGGAGATCTTGGGAAAAATGGTTTTTGAGATGGTATGATTGGGATAAAGTGCACTTAAGGATCCTTTGATCTGGAAAAGTAAAGTAGAAGATAGAGGTCAAACGGGAGAGGGAGCAATTAATAATTCCTTGCACCGGAAGTCAGAAGAAAAGAAAGAAATGATAACTAGTTAAAAACAGGGTGCTATTAACATGTATTGTAGTAATACTCCTAGTTATACATTCAGATTTAGAATTAAAACACAGATGTATGCATGAAACAAATGAAGATAACAATGACAAGTTTAAGAGAGTACTTCACTCCAGATAGTTTATCATAGGGATCCTGAAGTATGATGCCAAAAAGGTGATCTAGTCTGCTGCTCAAAATCGGAATCCAAAGTCTTCAAGTCAATGAAAATATCTATAGTAATCTCTAGCAATTTTATTCCACACAAAAATACTTCCAAGGGTGAAGTATTTATATAAAATGTCTTACAAAATATCCTAGATGACTTCTAGGAATAAACTTAGGAAAATTAAATCTCTTACAACAATAATAGTGACAACTTGCTTGTTTGTTGAGCAAGTAAGTTGTCCTATTTTATTCAAAACAAATAGAAACAGTTTTTAGATAAGAAGCAGTTGGCTACTTATGTGTCCTCTCTGCTGGCCTTTTAGATATTTTCATAATTTAGTTGCCTTTACTGATACTCTTTCTCGTTGATACTCTTTATCACTTATACTCTTTCACTTATGTTTTTATTTATATATAGCGGTGGGATTAATTATGGCTTAAAACATTATGATAATGTTTTAATTTATATACAAGGTGGCGGGTTTTAGTCATGTTATATATATATGGCGGGGTTAAGGTTTTTATTAAAACATTTGTTATAAATACTTTTACTAAAACATAAGTGTGGGGTTTATACTGCAACATTTTATTAAAAATGTTTCTCCACTGTGCATAATGATACGTTATATTATATAGTTTTTTTTAACTTTTTTGAATAGTTAAAAAAACTATAGGGCGGGATATTTGTATATGGATAATATTTTAGATCAAAGGTATTTTTATTTTGGGATTTTTATTTAAGCACATGGGATAATATACCTTGGTCAAAAATTTATAATAGTGGGTTATTTGGGGTTTATTAGATAAAATGGAATTAATAATATAGGAAAATGGTATTTTTTAGGGATTTAATAAAATATGTTAAAAGTTAATATGAGAGGGGAGTGAAATGTAAAACAAAGTACACATTATCTCCAAATATAAAATAATCAAGCATTTGCTCATTTTTATATTTCTTTGAATAATACTAAAGATAAATGTGACTTTGTGGGTTTTTATGAATGTTTATGAAAGGATGAAATTAATTATTCTAGGGTTACAATTTTACTAAGTAAGAGTGTGTTTTTACTTAGAAAAAAGGGGTTTTAGTACATGAATGAAGGTAAATGATGATAAATGAGGATTTAACAAAAGAATTCAATATTTTCAACTAACCAGTCATAGAGCCTTGGGTTTTGTCCCAACAAAAGTCAGAGAAATGCTCTGAGCCTGTTTAACTGATAGCTTAGAATACTGAACACTCATGGGGGAGGGGAAATTAGTGATTATGTCCGATGATGTATTATTTACATGCTTTCTCCATTGCTTTCTACCTACCCAATCTTGTATTTCTAACATTTTTTCTTCATTTTGGAGGTGCATTTAGGCTTGCAACCTTAAAACATTTTCTTTCAAAGCATAAAATTAATCTAAATCTACCCTATTTCATCCAAGGGCTCAGATTAAACTATCGAGCTCCTCATTATTCTCTACCTATCTAATGATTTGTCAAGTTTAAATTGTTTGACAATTGTTTATTCTCTATCTAAAACATAAAATTGAAACATGAAAAGTTAAGATTAGACTGTTTAACTGATCATGGATTATGGCATTTATTGACACTCTACACACAATCATTTACTCTTTGCAGCAAAAATTAAAAGTAGCGGCATTTGGACTTGCTCACTTTCAGGTTTTATTTCTTTTCTTTTGGGGTATATATTTTTCTAAGTCCTTTGATCTTTCTTTTAGGACTTTTTACCCTCTTTTTTATTTTATTTTTATTATTTTTCATTTTTTCAAAATATGGGAAAACAACTTGCAGAATGCAAGGTATGTACATATTTACGAGTTTTTCAAAGTCAATTCAAAATTTTATGAACTCTATTATTATAGGACCCTAACACATTGAAAGCTATTTCAACCCTGAATCAGCTGTGGCACCAAGAAAGTCTTTCTACAAATTCGAATTCTATCTAGTCACAAACTCAGCTCCGCCACAATTGTGATTTCATGTGCTCTGATACCATCTAAAAATTATACAACAAGCATGTATATCATGGATTCAATCCAATCTAACAATTTACTAAAGTTAAATACTGAATCGCTTCTGAAAATCAATTACGGAATTAAAAACACAATCGCCAATCACATGAAGCAAAGAAGAATCAATCAAGCCAAAACAGAGATAATATCCGAGGGAAAGCTTGTTACTCAAAACCCCACTATCTTCTATTGTATATTTAGCATGGAATCATGAAACAATTACATGAAACTCTTCTCGAAAGAGCCCTCCTGTACTCAGCTAATTGTCTCACATTGTCTCAGATAAAACTAACCAACACTTAGCCAATTTGCTGCCTCTAGACAACTTGTCCTTCTTGCGCAATCCCTAATGAATGTGATCCCTATTATTTAGGAATTTGGCCTTCCATGATTGCGCAAGTATCATGGGAACTCTAATGGGTGTTTGGTTGCATGGGTGCAACCCAATAATCCTATAAATGATAGTCAACTTCCCTTTCACCTAGATCTCAACTGGGTCTCCACTGGATCTGACATGCATGCAGCTAATAATAGTAAATCCTTAGTTGCATGTGAGATCATTGATTGTGAATTAATTAATATTTAATTCACTTGATCTCTCACTAGTGTATCTAACAGTTACAACTAGCACAATTGAGTTTAACTCACTTAACTGAATTAACCTGATTACAACCTGCATTAACTAATGCACCACTGCACTTTGAACTCTGTTACAACTAGAATTACTCCACATGCCTCACCAACTACCTCTAAATCTAAATTTATGAGCTAACTGAGTTTATCACACTCAGTTAAATATTACAAGTTATTTTGAGATTATATTACATTTTATTGTCCATCTTAATTAAGGGATAACTAAAATAGACATGCACCAAATTTAGCCCACACCAGTGTAGGTGCTGCTAAGACTTGTGGTCCCACCCTAGTGTAGGTGCTACTGGAACCTCCTTGTCCCACACTAGGCATGGGTGCTGAAATTTCTTGTTGAATATCAAGAGATGGAGTCCTTATGCATGAGGGATAGGTGATATGCTATGAATCCAGGAAACTGAATGAGAATGAACAAAACTGTGTGACTCATGATCTTGAGTTGGCAGCTACTATGCACGCGTTGAAAATGTGGAGGAATTATCTTCTTGGCAAGATATTTGTATTGTTGAGTGATCACAGTGGGTTGAGATATTTGTTTGACCAACCGAACATGATTGTCAGGCAAGCTAGATGGTTGGCCACCCTTAGCGAGTTTGACTTCGAGATCAGATACATCAAGGTAAAGGAGCATAGGGTTGCAGATTCTCTCAACAGGAAAGTAGAGGTGAATCATATAGCAGTTATGAGTTCTTATGGGACAGATTTATAGGATCATATATTACAGGCAGGACAACAGGGTGATAGGTATGTGGAGCTTAGGAACAGGTTACAACGGAATATAGGTACATGTGCAGGTGCAGGTACAGGTGATCAGGATGTAGACTATCGTGTCACGGCTGATGATTTGGTGATATTTAGGGACATGATCTATGCGTCAGATGATAATGAACTCAAGAAGCTTATCTTGAGGGAGTTTCATGTCAATCCATGCTTAGGTTACCATAAGACATTAAAAACAGTAAAGGATTTCTATTATTGGTTGAATCTAAGCAAGGAAGTGGTAGAGTTTGTTGCTATATGTTTGGATTGTCAGAAGGTGAAGGCAAAGTGTAAGCATCCAAGTCGTCTACTACAGCCTATTCTGATTCTGGAATGGAAATGGGAGGTCATTTCCATGTATTTTATTATAGGTCTATCGAGGAAAGTGAGGGAGCATGATTCTATCATGGTTGTGGTTGACAGATTGAGCAAGGTGGCTCACTTCATTCTAGTGAAGACTACATATTCAAATAGTGAGGTGGCATAGGTCTTCGTCAAGGAGATTGTGAGATTACATGGTTTTCCGAAGAAGATTATGTTGGATAGGGATGCCAAATTCACTTCCAAGTTTTGGAAGGAGTTGTTTGTAGGATTGGGGACATAGTCATCCTTCAGTATAGCCTATCATCCACAGACAGATGGATGGACATAGAGGGTCAATAGGATCCTGGAGGACATGCTGAGGATGTATGTGATGCACCAGCAGAGGAAATGGGGGGAGTACCTTACATTGATTGATTTTGCATACAATAATGGTTATCAAGAGTCGTTGATGATGAGTCCTTTCGAGGCACTATATGGGCGGAGTCGTAATACTCCCATCAGTTGGAGTGATCCAGTGAACAGGGTACTTATTGGACCAGACATGTTGGCAGATATGGAATAGGAAATGTAGGTTATAAAGAAGAATATGAAGGAAACATAGGACAAGAAGAAGAGTTATGCAGACCAGCATGGGGCATTTAAGGAGTTTCAGGTTGGGGAGCATGTGTATTTGCACATCAAGCCCAAGAATAGCTCCTTGAGGATTGGATCTATGCCAAGTTGGCACCACAGTATTGCAGACCTTTTGATATCTTTAAGAGGATTGGACTAGTGGCCTATTGACTTGCACTGCCTCCAACAATGAAAGTCCATGATGTTTTTCATGTTTCATTACTTAAAAGCTATATAAAGGATGTTGATCATGTTATCTATTAGTATGTATTGCATGTTGAGCAAGAACGAGAATTCTGGACGGAACCTCAGTGCATATTGCAGCAGAAACAACTCGTGCTTAGGAACAAATCCATAGAGCAAGTTAAAGTGCAATGGAAACACTTTGGGCCCGAAGAAGCTACATGGGAGATGGTTGATCAGATGCAGGCTATGTATCCTTCATTGTTTTCCAATTGAGGCAAAGCAGTGTTAGTACTTGTACATATTTATGTATGATTGCTATCGTAAATACTACCATGAGCTAAGTTATAAAGCTCCAATAAGCGGTGTGGTTGTTATATTTTCATGTTTTCATGATGGTTTTTGCTTCTGAGTAGGTTATTCATTGCAAATACTGAATTGAGATAAGTTATAAAGCTCCATGGGTAGTATGTTTTCTTTTCAATGGTTTTGTTGAGGTATAGGTGTGGTTTAACATCGAGGAATACTTGCAGGTAACATATTGCATGTATGATTTCCTAGTTGGTTTTGACATGCATGGTATGTGCATGTTGGTATTTGGTTCTTTTGTGTTTGGTGGCATGGGTTTTTCAGGTTTTGACAGTGGTTTTCAGGCTTGCCTTTTCTGCATATCCATGGTGTGATGTGATTGTCCTCGATTTTCAGCTTTGTAATTATCAAATGGTTTCGGAATCTGGTGCGGAGGTGGTCTCAGGTTCATTCCCAAAGGCCTAGGAATCCCTTGAAACGTTTTGGTGGGATACACAGTAGATTCGGAGGGTGGTATCGCGGTAAGGGCCTTGTGATCCGGTGTGGATTGCAATAAATCCTAAAGACAAGGAGACAAAAAATTCCTCAAGGATAATGATGAGATCCAAGGGAATTCCAAGCTCAGTTCGGTTTGTTATCTCGATGCCGATTTCGGTGAGATCATGGTATGGTGAGGGTGGAGGTGGTTTAACCTCTGGATTCCCTTTTTTTTTGTATTATTTTATCCATGAGATCCCACATTCATGCTTAGAATATGGCACGAGGGTGGTTGGTTGAAGAAATATTTTGTTCAGCGATGTTTATAGTTGGGTGGTACGTGGAAGTCCCGAACCTGGTTGGCTCTTTCCTATGTTTAAAGAAAGCTAAGTTCTCTTGATTTTGCACTTGTATTAATATGGATTTAATGGTTGTTATCTTATGGTTATTTTTGTGGTTACATCCTGGTTATAATAATGGTTATGTGACTGGTTATAGTCATGGTTTATTTCATGTTTCACATGTAACTGAAAGAATAATGGATGCAAGACCTAATTAATGATAAGAAAACTAATAAGAGAGGACGGTGATCCTTCTTGATAAGTTTCATATGATTTTCTAGTCCCTTATGTTCAGTCTTGTATTCATGATCTGTAGATTTAATTGTTGCCAAGTGTTTTACAGAATGTCAGTCCCTGTTGGGGATGGTCAGGACTAGTCTTGGTGTCAGTTTTTGGTTTACAAGCATTGTCCTTGTGTAATTTATGATTTTTTAATTTTACAAGGATTCTTGGGAAAAGGTCTAACCCCAACCCTAGAATCTAGCCTTAAAATTCGTAGCCATTGGCACAGAACTGGGTAATTTAGTCCACATTTGCACTGATGCAGGATTATGCATGTGACTGGGAGGTCCAGTCACACTAATGCCTTAGCAAGGGAGCGAATGGGGGTAAAAACTAGTTAAAAGTTAGGTTGGCTCAAGGGAGGGACACCTGGAGGAGTTGGGTTACTCCTAGAGGGTCCTGTGGCATCTGAGGGAAGCCAGTAAGCCTTGTTCATTGAATCCATTTCCTTAAGATCACCTAGGAGGTTGAGTCTGGTCATAACTGCCCCTCATCTCATGTTTACCCCGAGTAAGCTGGTGAAAATGGGTAGATGAGAGGATAGGTGTGTGTTACAATATCCCTTCCTCAAAACCATCATACTAGTTATAGCATTCTCAAGAAAATCAATGGAAATTATTGGGTACCAATGTCCCACAATGGACCTGCTCCTATATGCTTTACTAACATATTGCAACTTGTTCCAATTCCTTTTGTTGTTGCTACTAATTCTTGCAGTCATTTTCAACCACCCAAAATGGGTTCCGTGCTCTCCTTTACCGAGCACATAATTTCCATTAGATTAAAAATTAATTGAAATAATTCAAATCATACCTCATTGGTAGCCCGTTAATAAGTTACACTTGTAATTTTGTTCACTTCTTGTCATAACAAGTCAAACTAGTTGTTTGATCAAATCATCATATATAAACATATCACATCATGTTAGTTCAAACTCAACCATCATAAATCAAAATCATGGATCACATGTAACCATCATAAATTAGAATCATAGATCACATGCATAATCAAAACTGAAACAAAATATTGATGCTTATCCTTCAATCGGTTTTTCTCGTACGCACACCCGATCGGTTACCACACCTGGAAACACCCAATGCCTTTTTTTCAACCATGTACACAAACACATAGTGTGCATCACACACATACAAACACACACGACATACAATACGTGCACCTACACCTAACATACAACACATAAACCTACACCTGGAGTACAAACACAACACATACACATGCCGATTGTTGTTCTTTGTACACCTACACGGTCGTATATTAAAGCTGTATGCAAGTGCAACACAACGAATACACATGTCACGATATACGAATACTGCAATACCCATGCACAATACCACATGCCACAACACAAAATGTATGACATGCACAATGCCACATGTGAAGCAGTGCCGCTGTATATGGCATGTACATGGTACCACACCACCGTGCCAACTTCACTTTACTGCACCATGTGTACAACACCACCTTTGTGATATGCCGCCTACATACACACATATTACTGACATGTACACAACGCCACATGCACGACATGTACACAACACCACCTGCACACAACACCCCGTGTACAACATGTACATGACACCACATTCACACAACATCACATGTACAATCATACACATAACACCACATGTGCATAGCACTATATGTAAAACATGCACATCGCTACATATATACACAAAACTGCATATGCAACATGCAGAAAGCACCATATGTACACACCACCACATATCCAACATGCTCACAACACCACATATCCAGCATGCGCACAACACAATATGTACATAACACCACATATCCAACATGCACACAACACCATCTGTACACAGCACTGCATAAACAACATGTACACAACACCATCTATACCTAGCACTGCATAAACAACATGTACACAACACTGCATGCATACAACATCACCGGTGCAACATGTACAACATATACACAACAGTAGTACTGCACATCCGTAGACCACACATTGACTCTACCAAGTAACCTTGCTTCAAGTGTCTTTCCACTATTCATGCATGTTCCAGCGTGTCATCGATCACACTACTTCCATTCTGTTGATGTATCCCTCAGCATTACATGTCCATACCATAAACATATGCATAGTACAAACATATAATATCAATTCAAATCCACATGATATTGACTTTGTAGATCTGTGAGGGTAACTATTCCCACTTGATTCCTCATAAGACCAGGAACCTCTTCATTCCATTCACCTACATAAGCAATCATTCCTCCACAAGAATGATTCCTAACGACCCTGTCAAACAATGACATGCATACATACATATATACATATAAACATCAACATAAAACAATCATAATCCCTTACGACCTTGTCAGAAAACTGCATACTCACACACACACACACATATATATGTGCATGTGAACATTAGCACAAAACAATCCTAACGACCTTGTTAGTCAATAATATACATACATACATGTATGCATACATAAACATCAACGTAATCATATTCACAACATAATTACCATATATCATAAGGTATAGGTTAAGATAACTCCCTTTATACATGCACAACATTGAGAATAACAGTTCCCAACACAAATATGGCATTTGACGCCTCAAGTCCATTTACTTTGCCTTTCTTGTTACCTTTCTCATGAATGTTCTTCCATCGTCCATTTATACCAATGGACCTGACCAATCCAATCGGCTATCATACTCTTGCCTTTAGCTACCCTTTATTCATGCATCGGGCTTCTTCCAGGTCTTACATTACTTTTTGGGTACCGTACATCTCTCCCCGAGCTCCATTAACTTTCCTCTTTCCCAAAAAATTCCCAATACCTTCAAAACAAAAGGAAAGAACAAGGAACAAACAAGAATAAAACCATAAAAAAACCAGTAGTAATACGATATCGCAAACAAAGTGGTATGACCATACACTAGACATAAACAAATTTGAAATCAAGCCAAATCACAAAATACCCAAAGCACAAAACTAGCAACAACGCCATGACTCAATCCCCATGGTTCCAAGGAAAGCCCAACCTGAGCCTTCTCCAAGATTTCATGGCAATGTCTTTTCCACCAATTACCTATATCATACTACCATAAACACATAATTGTTAGTGTATAAACATATATAACAATATACCATCTATCTTACCTTGTTGTGCAAATCACACTACCTTGTAAATGAACGCACATGTCAACCACATGTTCCAAAGATCAATACAACATATCTAGTAATTTGAAATCAAACTTTACCAAGACTAACAAACATGCCATAATCAACTCACAGTCATAAGACATAATGCTACAACTATCACCTACTTATAATCAAGTACATATCAGTTGTTATCAGCACATAATGTGTTAGTCCAACCATTTCAAAACAAGATAATTCCTTCATGCAATCTTATAGAAACAAACTCATATCATGAAACTAGTCAAACATTCAAACAATAGATAGATGACATAATAGACACCAAACACTCGAACATAAAATAGACAACATAATCAAATGTTTAAGCACCAAGTAGACGACATAAGCAAACTCATACCTTAATGTATCTCAAGGGAGGCTATCTTGTTTTCACAATCAATCTAGATTAGCATGATATAAATTCACAACATATCAACTCAAACATAAATAAGTTCATGATGTCCATAATAGTAACTATATAACATGCTCACATCATGAACTCATAAACAATTGTCATTCATGCATAACAATCACATATGCACGGTCAGTCTAGATTAGTACAACACACTATCACAAATAGGTCGACTAATACCTGAATGTCATAACCCTAACCATCCACATAGACCAATCCAAATTAGCATGATACATATAACACCAAGATCCTAAGTACAGTGACCATAACCATCATGCATATGATCACAATTCATATAAAAATAAGTTACTATCCTTCACGACTATCTAACGCATGTACATATGATCACATTGATTAACTAACATCTATCATACATGTAACTACAACAACCATAGACTAACAAACATGTACATAACCCTAATGATTATAACAACCATTAACTAACATACCCACCATACAAAATTGTATGACGATCTGCTCTTACCCCAAAGTCTTGTGCCAACCTCGCTATGAGTACTCGCATCTCCTACTCTATCTCATCCAACACATCAACATCATAACATAATATCAGCATCATGGTGACATAAACTACAACAATCACCTCATGCACAACAATCATAACCATGAGAATGCATGCACAAAAACATATAGACACCGACATAGGGGTATCATACTTATTTGAGATTCATAAAGAAGCATTGATGCCCTATCACAATAGTTGCATTATCATCTATTAGGTAATATATTCATTGTTCATTCACTTGCTAATCAAAACATGATGATAGTCATACATCAAGTCTGTCATAAAACATACTCATAACCAGCCTATAACCAACATAAATAACAAGGATATAAAAACCATAAAAACCACATATGAGCAAGTATATTTACCCATAAAATACAAGAGGGAAATATATCTTATTAACGTATCCAAAATGCAACCAAGTATGGGACTTCCACGTACCACTCAACCATAGATTGGGCTGAACCAAGCATTTTTTTCATCCAATCACCCCCATGCCATATTTCAAGCATGAATGTGGGATATCATGAAACAAATCAAACCAAACCAAACCAGGGCTTTGAGAGGCCAACCACCTTAGCTAGTGATTCCACCTCATGGTTGAACATCGCTAACCATCACTAGATTGGTCTCCTTCCAAGTTGTCCAAGGCTCCAGAGTGTTTGTTCCAACCAGGGCTTCTAGGACTAGTAACTCAGGGCCACAACTGATGTCGGGCTTCCAAATCGTTTGTCCAACTAGGGCTTCTAGGATAGTAACTCAACCCACCAAGAGCTTCCAGAGTGTTTGTCCAACCAAGGCTTCCAGGACTAGTAACTCAACCCAAGTTATTACAGGTCTTCCAGAGATCTTTTCCAACCAAGGTTTCCATGAACTAGTAACTCAACCCACAACCAATGGAACATGAGCACCAACTAGAAAACAAAGATAAAAACCTCAACACAATTTCTATCCAATAAATGGAAAGGCCAAGAAAAACCATTGTTAATCCATGCAATCCTCCATGCCAATGACGGATCATAACCAAGAAACCACATGCGTGTTATGCATGCCAAAAATAGCAAGGAAATCATACATGCAACTCGATACCTGCAAATAAATCCATTTATAGTCGTTGATCCACCTGTTCTCTTACACTTTCTTGCTCTTCCTTTTCCTTCTTACTCAAAATCCCAAGAATTCCACACTGCTCCAAGAGTGCTTCAAGAAAACTCTAAATGTCCAAGAGTATGATAGAGGGAATAGAGAGAGCTCCACCATGGAACTGACAAAATATTGTACTGAAAAAAGCTACCAACTGATCCTTAGAAGCCTTTTTATCAATGAGGCCTCTATTTTCTGTATTTTCCATTATTTTCCTTCATTTTCCTTCTCACATGCAACTTGTGACCTTTCACCTTCCTTTTCCCCTAGTTTCCTTTATTTTCCTAAATAAAATGTCAATTAATGCCTCGTGCCTTTCCAAATCCTTTGCCAATTTACTCTTAGCCATAATAAATAGAATGAACACCCACTAGAATGTTTTCCCCAACATTCAACTTGGAATACATGTCCCATGACCATGGTCTTATTTTGTTTTACATGTATTTTTAACCAGGGTTGTTATAGAGAAAATAACCAAAGCTTAGGAGGACGCAATTCACATCAATACTTAGTTGTTACAAATTTTAAAACAACTAAAAAAAATAAGTTAGAATGTGATCAATCTCAAGGTATGGAGAATAAGGTAGATCTCATGTAAGACAAGAAATCCATATAGAGACTAGACCTTCAAAGAGTGTTAGCAGATCTCATAAATCACATTACTCACCCAATTTCTCAAACATAATAACACATTCATCTAAAGAATTATAAGTTAGGACAAAAATATCTCTAGTTAGACACCAAAGGAGTAGACATCATTTGGAAAATTTTCAAGGAGATCTCAAGAAGCTCAAGCTACCCATATTTGATGGGACAAAATAAGAAATGAGAAGAGGTTGAAGCCCCAGTTGCTTGGAATCGTGAAGTGGTTTTAGCTACATAATTATTCCTCCAACTTGGAAGTAAGGATTTCCTTTTACTATTTGCGAGGAAAGGCTACCAAGTGGTGGGATCAATTGAGACAAGTGAAGCATTTGAATGAGAAGAAGATCACTTGGAAAAAATTCAAAAAGTACTTACTAAATTTGTACTTATAAAAACATTACTATGACAAAAAGATGTAAGAGTTATTTGAGCTCAATTTAGGAAATTTGACCATGGATTAATAGAATTATTGAGATATGTTGAAGCTTATCAAGGATGAAAAAGTGCATATTATCAGGTTTTTGAGTGGATTAACTACTTTATACAAGGATAAAATACAATTTGATGAGCCAAAACACTTTGGAAGATACTATAAGGAAGGTTAAGTATCTATATGAGTAGGTAAGATTAGAGCAACATTTCAAAATTCTTGAAATATAGAAAGAGGGGAAAGGTGGAGCAAATGATGAAAGATTTCAAACCAAATTCATATTTTATGAGCAGTACCATTGTATATCATCCAATCCAAGTAGCTCAGAGTAAGTCCAAGATGACATAATTTTCAAGGAAAATTTTAAGAAGGCCAATTAGATGTTGGAGTTGTAAAGGAGAAAACTTGTTCAAGGATTCTCCTTCTAAAGGAGACAAAAAAATGGTTGTTCACAACCTTTAAGAAGCCACTATGTTTGAATATATGGTAAGGAACATTCCAAGGATACATGTAGCCCACGAATATCAACACATTGAGCATTAATCACACGTGATTGAAGTGGAAGGTAAAGTTTCAAATAAGTTTGCTGCCATTTTAATTGATTTAGGATAAATCCATAGTGATGTTGATCTTAATATAGTGGATATATTTTATTTAAGAAAAAACCAACCATGGAATATCTTGGTTGGCTTAGATGGTCGATGGAATTAAAAGAAAAATCAGTGAAATTTTCAAGAGTCATCCCATAAATTTTATCAAAGTGAACACAATTATAGATCTAAATATCATCCTAGTGGGTTCCTATGAACCCTAATTGGGACGAGTTGGATGAACCAACATCATGTTGTCCTAGATTGTTATATCAAGGCATTTACTCGTCTTGGTGAAGAAGGGAAGCAAAGCTTGGTGAGGGGGATTCCAAGGCCTATTTCCATAAGAGAAATTTTGACATTGAGTCCAAGACCCATTTCCATAAGGGAAATTACAGTGTTTGAACTAAAATATTCTTCATAAAAGGTTGCAAACTATTTATATCCAATGTGATTGAACCAACCCAAGATAAGATCCCAAATTTGGAAGAATTTCTTGTGCTACAAGCATTTGAGGATTGTTTGGAGAGATTCCAAGTTTTCCACTTTAAATATACATAGATTTTGCTATTGATTCAATGAATTGACATTATCTTATATCCAAAAATATCTTATAGGGTGAGCACACTAGAGACGAAGGAGATACAAATATAGTTGCAAAATTTGTTGAAAAAATGATACATATGCCCAAGGTTATTGCCTTGGGGATTTCTAATACAATGAAGAACAAGTGCTCTAACATCCCTTGTTTTACCCCTATTTTTGTAATATTAAATTATGATTGAAAGGCTAGCATGCAGAACCACCATAAACTGATATGTTGATTAAGAAAATAAAATTAATTAACTACCAATTGAGGGAAGGACTACCTTACAAATCCATAACTTGGGAGGAAGCTTGCTTGCTTATTTGAAAATCCATGAATCATATCAAATTAAATCATTGAGCCAAAAATTTTATGTTAATCGAACTTCCTAACAAGGATGTGGGGATAGACAACAGGGGTAGGCCTATTGCATGCCTTGAAGACTTGTGAGCCATCTTGAATTAAATTTTGAAGTTGGTTGCAGACCAACCAAGCCACCATCACATGACAATAGTTCAAGAGATGTGATTAGGGCAGTGGGGAGTAGAGAAAGTGCCCACTCCCTTCACAAATTGAGGATACGGGTTGAGAATGACCTCATAGAAACGTATAGGAGAAGATGGTTGAGCGACCTATCAAATTTGTAAGGGAGGTTGGGCTGAGAAAAACCTATTTGAAACAAATTGGAGGAGTTGACCCAGCTACCTTTAAATTCGTAAGGGAGGTTGGGTTGAGAATGACCTCTAATAATTTCAAAGGATGGGATGGCTCTTAAGGAAATAAATGAGATATCCAAATATAGAGACACAATGAAGCATAAAATAGGGGGATGCAATGAGACATTAGACATGAGGATTGTAAGATATACAAAGAATGAACAATAGTGTGAAAAAGTGTTGGTTGGGTTGTGAAGTGTGATTCTCTCTCTCTTTGGGAGACCATAGTGAACTTGTTGCTGACGGTAGGAGCACCTAGAGATGTGGATCAAGGATAAGAGAAGTTGGGACAACACTGGAGCTATTTGTTAAGGCTCATGCCAAAAATGAGCTTCAAGTGTTTGGGTGATATCCCTTGTGCAATTGTTTGAGGCCACTCAATTGGTATTTTAAGCCTACGTGGTCAGTGGGAGGCTTAGTGGATGGTAGAATCACCGTGGTGCGAAGTATATTGCTGATAAACCACCTAGACAGTGGATTCAATCTCCTAGAACGTGTAACACTCCAGTTGGACCTTAGGTGAAGCCTTGTGTTTAAACTCATCAACGTGAGTGGGTCACCATGGTGCTTATAGCCATAGATAAATTGATAAACCACCTAGATAGTGGACTCCATCTATTAGCGTTTAGACAAGTGTCCCATCAAAATATGGATCAAGCTTGGGGGTGGTCAACTGCAAGAAATTTGTATTGTGGTTGGTCTATAATTAAGAGGAGATTCTAATTCCCTCCTTTAGTCTCCAGTCATCTTAGCATACTAAGATAAGTTCCATACACACGCACACACGCACACATATATATAGAGTCGTGAGTTGTGATGTTTTATGAAATGCACTCGTTTGGTATGGGTTCTTGAGTATTCATAAATATTATTGATTTCCCGACTATTATAGATCTTTGTTACGTTCATACTTGTTATGATGTCTTATATGTCTATGGAAATTATGAGTGGTTGGACTGTGCTATCCAATATTGTGTTAATGGTGGATAGGTTAACTGTGTGCATTGTTCTCTTTCACTTGATTGATATGCCTAAGGAATGGAATAGGATATCCACTCAGTGGACTTATGTTGTTTTTTAGAGGATCTATAATACCTCATGTATTATTAGTAGCCTTGAATGGTTGAACTATGGATTTTGTTTCTATACTCATGATTATAGATGAACTTGCATTCTATTAATTGAATGAACACCTAGGTTGTGCTGATAACTGCTTATATCATAAATAATTTGGTAAACTACAGGTTTACATACACTCGTGTTACCATGGATGAAAAATTGCAATAGTTTGAATGTTTAGAGATGTTATATTTTTTAATTAATGGACCATAATTCTTCTTGAGAAAATATACAACCTTTATTTCTCGTAAAATTAGCAATATGTGTGGATTTGGATTTTGGGACCATGTCGGCTCTCTTAAATTCTGAATAAGGAGTAATTTAGACATATATTCATTACTCGGTATGGAAAGGCATTATGAAGACAATGGTTCTGGCACTTGGGAAATTCTCACTGTAAATTGGAAATAAATATCTCCCCTCTCATCATTCTTGCTTAAAATAATTCGAGGTCTACTACCATGGCCTTGGACCATAAAACTCAAGAGTTGGCTCTTTGGGCACTTTTCTTCAAGCCCTTGGGGCTCTTAAATAAATCAAGTCGAGAATGAACTAATAAATCTAATGTTGAAAGGTGTTCGAGATCGATCCATCGAGTGCTCGTCCTTTAGGTCTTTGGCGTATTCGAATGAATTAAACAAAGCATGAGTTGATAGTCCCTGGATCAACATGATGTAGATTGGGGTATGCCCCACCAAAATTTCAACCTTCGAGCCATTGGGTGTGGAAATAATGTGTGGGGAATTGTAGCCGATAGTCCCCGATTCTACATGACGTGGATTGGGTTAGGCCCCACCAAGCTCCTTGCCATTGGGCACCAAGAATTTTCGATAGTTTGTGGAGAAGAGGATGGTCACCCCAATTCAGTCAAAGATGTTCCGAAGTGACCCATCAAGCTCACAACCTTGGAGCCATTGGGTTAATAAGGATATGGTGTAGGAGGAATGAAGCAAAGGCCAGATCGAGTATCAAGTGGACTCTTGGCGCGTGGGGGGGGGGGGGTGTCACTCCACTTGGTTGACAATTTTCAACCTTCAACCTTTATCACAATGGTAACTATGTTTAATGCACAAATGACCCAACCCACCATAGTTTGGCTCCTCGTTGACCTTGCGGTGATTGCATGGCAGTGCCATCTGGGCTAGTGTTGAGGAGGTAAATCCCCTCTGCGGACAGTCCCCTACTAGCCAGCGGTCTGGCAGACAAACAATGTTATGACACAAGTTCCTAATTACGAATGAAAAGGTTGGAGATAGAAGCCTACCTGGATTCCAGCGCTAGGATCTGAAGAAGAAGCGTCCCCGTTCTTCAGCCTTGGCAGATCACAATCCCTCCACAATCTCCGCGGATGAACACCTGCACACGGAAGAAATGAACAGATACAAGCATAGAAACCAGCATACGTAACTAAACATTAGTCAGAAAGGACGTTACTCACATTAACATGATGGAAAATAGAGTGGAACCATAATCATAATCATCTATTAAATAACCAGCGAAGAGAGATTACAACCAAGTTCTGACGTCACGGTCTCCTTCGGACGGGTCTCCAGTCGTCCACGTCTCGCAAAGCTCGCCAAGGAAAGGGAAAACCTCTCCAGAGTCTCATGACAATGGTCTCCTTACTTGAGTCAACCTTAAGGGAAAGAGAGGATTCTTTACAACACAAAGGCTCTTGGGAATATGGAGATTCAGAGCTTAGGCACTTCAAGACTAGCTTGCCATGGATTTGAGCAGGCTTTTATATATGGGGAAGGAGGGAGTTGGGATCCCTATTATTATGGGATTGGCCCTATCAACAAGGAAGGTTCCATGGGAGGTGGCAAAACCACTTCCCTTCCATAGAACTCCCGCAACCAAACCTCCCAACTCAAGATAGGCAATGGTTTGTGAGTTTGTTGGAACTCAACTTCCGCCATCCTTATTTAAAAAACAACTCCCAAATTGGGTGGCGCGACTACGGCTCTATGACAGAGCGCCAGTTGGCGCGACCTCTTTGCAGTAATTTCCCCATTGGCGCGAGTACTGAACTGCTTGCCCGCGCCAATGCCAAAAGGGGTGTTTTTCATGATTTTTGCAAGGAGATGTCTGAAGGGAAAATAAAACTCATGCTCAGAGGGATGCATTGATAATGTTTTCAAGGCATGACAATGTTCACAGGTCACAGAATGGGTCCTCCATTGTGCGGGATGGGGAATGGTAAGGACGGTGACAAATTACTGTGTAACAGATGCCCCCTAAAGTATGAGGCCCGAGAGGGAGAGGGGTGAAATGCTTTACGAGAACATGTTCAACTGAAGGCCTGCCGTCGGAAAACCTGCGCAGAAAGATACAACTGATATCTCAAGTACATGATGTATAAGTGGTATGGACGCAGCCATCCGAAACAGAGTATGTTATAATCCGGATCTAGGGTATGGGCGCAACCATCCAACTAAGATCAAACCAATAGACTCAGGTATGGTCGCAGCCATCCAATCAGTGAGTCATGTACATAATGATAATAATCCACAATCGCAGCCTGGATTACAACAGACACAATCCAGGGTCTTGCGCTCCATCTCGACCCAACGGAGTACAAGTTCAAGCATGTGAATATGTGAGCTGAAGTCGAACATGCAAGAACATCGTCTGATTACCAGCCAATGATGAAAGTTGTTAACAGACGCGAGAGAAACCACCGATAATGACAATGGTCCTCAAGGTACTACAGGTACAATCTACGGCGTGCAAATAAATGAGTTGACGTCGAACACCCGCAGAATCACTCGATCGGAGGTCGATAATGTAAACCTCACGTCGAATGCAACGAACCTGCCATTGAGGCATGCAGGCTCCAAGGTACCGTAAGGAGTCTCTAGACCAACTTCCTGGATAATGAGTTGATGTCGACAGGAAGTGACCTTGATCGAAGGTGGGCCATAATGATTCCCACATCATCGACACGAGACAGAGGAACATGATGTTTTTGTTGTGAATCGGGATCGTATGAGAAACAGAGGAAGGTTGATATTTGCAGAGGCCAACTTCTCTTGAACACATGAACGACACGACAATGGACTTGGCAGTATTTGACATCAACGGATCAGAGGTCATGGTGACGAGGCAGTGAACAGATGAGAGGTCAAAAGAGATTACCCAAACCCATGGAGGAAAAGTGATGCAACGAGATGAGATGTCCCCAACCCGACACGGATGCAGACAAGTGCCATGTTCAAGAGCGACATACTGCCGACGACAACGACGATGGTTCCATTTTTCCCCCACCATTTCTGGCGAGTACCCCAATTATTTTTAATAACAAGCTTGAAGGGGATAGCATATGCTTGCGATATAAGTCCGCCCTTCGGGCAAATCCATCCTAGTGCATTTAACGAGTCCTAGGAAGGAGAAACTCGGAGAACGTCATTTCGACGGAATCCAATGTCATCAGGGTTTAACGAGTCTGACAAAGGAAGAACTCGGCGTCTTTTCATGTTTAGAGAGTTTGAAAAGACAACGGAAAATAAAACTCCACAGGTCCCTTTTCGTCAATAGTTCCCCAGATCCGAAAAGGTAGAAAACAATATCCGCGAAAGCCTCCTAGTCGCAATAGGCTAGGGTATTCCTTTTTCGTAATCAATCCATCCCAGCCCGAAAAAGGGTTAAACTTATACTGGGTGGATGTCGATTCGTGTCCATTTTAACGAGATTGAAACGACAAGGGCCTCGACGATCTTTTCATATTTAGAGAGTCAGAAAAGAGCTGAAAGATGACTCCACAGTGACTTTTTCGTGTATTTACCGAGTCCGAAAAAGTATAAAATACAACTCGTTTCCATCTTTTAAGTCGCAAAACCTGCTGCTGCACATACCAAGCAAGCGTAAAATCCATTTTCGACATAACATATGCAAATATTTGATAAAAATAACTTTTAAAACTCATTTAACGTTGAAAAAGTTATAAATATGTCTAATTGGTAAAAATAAAATTACTTTTTACTATTTACCTTGTGGAAAGAAACAGTGGTCCTTTTGGAGCAGAAACTTCTGACGGTGATTGCGACCAATCCAGACAACCATTCAGCTTCTCGTCTGTCACAGGTAAAAGGCGCTCCCTTGCTCTACATTTTCATTCATTTTTTAATGATTTTCCCTTAAAAATCAGTCTTGTATGGTCATTTTTTGAATTTTAGGGCTGCGCCCATTGGCGCGGGTATCGGGCACGGACCCGCGCCAATGAGCTCTTTTTAATAAAGGGCTCGCGCCACATGGCGCGACTGTTAGCAAAACAGCCGCGCTAGCGGCCGAACCTTAAATTCCGCCCAAAATTTCGATATTTAGACCAAATCACTTGGAATCTGAAGCTCATCAAAGATCTAACCAGGGGTTTTTGACCATGTGAATGCAGATAATCACTCAAAATGGCAATCGAATGGAAGGAACGAGAGCACGAAGACGAGGATGAACAGGCCATGCAAAGCCAAGCTTGCATGAATGCACTTAGAGACTGTGGATTGAAAAATTTCTTCCTCACGCCATGTTTATGAGCTCAGCCCGAGCTCCTCAAGTATCTAATCAGTATCTGGGACGAAAATGAACAGGTGTTCAGGTTATGAGACCAGGTGTTGGAACTGGAGGTCACTGACGTTTATTTCATCACTGGATTGTCCCGCAGAGGTCCAATCCCTGTACTGACTGGAAGCAGACCATCCGGGGAGAAGATGGAACAGGTAATGGCACGGGTGTGCCGAGGGGCACAAACAGGATCAGGAAGCAAGAAGGTGGATATCCACACCATCCCTGATCTAGCACTGAGAGTAGTTCTCCATACCATTACACGGGCTGCTGGGTCGCAGGCTCCGCACGAGGCCACGAAGACTCAACTCCTGCTGGCCTCAGAATGCATGGGTCCCTTACTGTTCAACTGGGCAGAAGCAGTAACTATCAACATGAAAAGGCAGCTCACCAGGTGCAAACAGGGGAAACTGAAACAATTCGGTTATGGTTCCATCTTGGTATCGTTCATTCTGGAACGCATACCAATCTTCCAGGGCCAAGGGGCCGCAGTGGCGAGTCCGATACCACGAGAGCCACGAATGGCTCGCTGGGCAGCACTGATGCCCAGATCTGGAGGTGGCCAACAGATGTCCTGGAGGCCAGAGTTCTTTAGGTGGCTACGGCGCCAACTGATCGTCGTGGAAGATTGGCCCTATTCGGGAACTGACTTTACCGGGGACCCAGATCTCCCACTACTAGAAGGAGACGACTGGGACGAGGAGCTGGGTAAGACCTCATATTTTTGATTTTATGTTTATATGTTTTTGTTTTGTTAATACACATTTGTCTTAACACAATTATATATGCATGCAGATGTAGGACCTGAGAGACCAGCCGGGATGTCTCCTATCTCCCGGAGGACACAACTCGCCCCTGAGATCCAGGGGGAAGGTACCGGAGGAGAGGAACTGATCCAGAACCTCGAGGGGATTGCCCATGGGATCCCAGACTATGCCCGACTATCAGACGTACTGATGGCATACCAGCGCCACACGGTGGGAGTTCCGAATCGGATCCACCGAATCCTGAGGCGCCTAGTGCGTGCAGTGACGTGCTACCATGAGCACCATGCGGATTAGTCCTTAGGATTTATGCCACACCTATCTTTTGAGAGACATACCGTCCCCAGGATGTACTAAGACGATTATGTATATTTTGACTTATGTGATGCACACTGTGCAAACATTTCGACATATATATATATATATATATATATATATATACATATGGCTATTTTGGATGGATCTTTTACATATGATGATTTTTTTTATATGTCATGCGAATGTCTAATACAAATGTAATCTAATGTATCAGTTACATAACAAACGACCCAATGCGAAATGTATCCACACAATGAATCTACTCACGCATTTCATTTTTATGCAAGCTTAAAAGCACACATGAACACACACATATGCAAACTATGCTTGAAAACAGGGAAAACGGGCATGCCCCCCAGCATGGTGTCTCAATTCGAGGTGCATGCCCCCCAAGCTTCAGTCCATTGAAAATGGAGTGAAGGTTCAAAACAAAAAGTCGAATTGAACATGCTCGTGTTTCATTGTTTTAACGAGGTTGACACACTTAAAAGAACTATCCTCAACCAGCTTGTTTCATTGTTTTTAGGAGCTCGACACAAGTGAAAGAACTATGCTCCGAGAACCTGGTTTCATTTTTTAAAGAGCTTGACACAGGGAGGGAACTGTGCTCTAACCGACTTACATCAAAATGAACAAGAAGGCGGTGCTTCCAAGAGTTCCACTCCCGATGGAAGGAAAACATCCTGGAAGTCGGGACCCAATGCCCCCAGTACACTATGCACGACAGCATCGTCACTGAGTACAGGCACGGGGTAGGTAGCCACATAGTTGACCTGCGGTGGGGCAGATACAACGGGTGGATAAAAACCAGGTGATGGCGGACCAGTTGCCACAGTAGGACCAAAGAACGACAGCTGATTAATGGTCACGATCCGTCCTTCATGTGGAAAGCACATTACGCGAAAGAGGGAGGAGACAAGTGCTCCCATGGCATAGGTGTAATCACGCCCCAACAACAAATGAAAATCCAAGGGGCCTGGAACGACCATCACATCCATATGGACGGTTTTACCTCCCAAAGTAATCGGTAACCTTGGAAGGATCCCCAACGGTTGACTCGTCCTTCTGTTGAATGTCAACATATTCTGCGTAACGGGCGCAAGCGGTGGCGAACCGAAAGCTTTCCAGGTAGTTGAAGACATGATACTAACAGAGGCACCTTCGTCTATAATGGTGCTGGGTACAACCAGACCAAGAGCCTGTACCGTGATCTCGAAAGGCACGTAAGACGGAAGGCGGAATCCTGCAAATCGACTCCAATCAAAGGAGGCGACCAAACTACTCGGAGGGGCTACCATCGAAATGCGAAGGTCTTCCCCTGATGTTACGGAAGCAGAAGCCTCCTCCATGACCTCCATCTCGAAGGCGGGAGGAATATCCTCCGTAGCCTCCATCTTGGGAGGCGGAGGGGCAGCTTCTTGAAGCACAGAGACAAGAGAATCTTTCTCCAAGTCCGAAGAATCTGAAGAAACCAGAAGAACATGAGGAGTGTGAGATCCACTCTCGACAGAAAAGACCTGGTGCACCGCGGACGGGGCCAGTTCAACCGATCCTACGACCAATGGTTGGTCAAGGACGGATTCGTGAATTTGAATTTCTGGGGGAGTGGGATCGACCAAGGATGACTCTTGACCAATCGCGGCATCGGCAGGTGGAAGACTCAAAGAAAGCTGTTTATAACCAGCCGGGAGGCGTGGTGTAGAAACAGTTGGGTTGTCCAAGACTCGCTTGGCTTCATCCATATAAGGACAAAGGTGAATAGCATGGTTCCCTTCACACAACTTACAGGGATTGGTAATCTTGCCCTGCTTCTTAGGAGTCTTATCAGTACCAGTTGAAGATGTGCCCCCAACATTCCTCTCGGAAGTCAAAGACAACGGCGGACGGCCATCGGACCATGCTTCGAGCACCTTGGGGATGCCAGGGCAGTCTCGAAGAAGATGGTCTCCCGTGCACAACAGGCAAGGGAATTTGACTTTCCGTGGAAGGTTGGGAGGTTTATCAAGAGGAGATATCTCAGAGACAGTAGCTGTACATTTAGCCTCTCGCTTATCAGACTTCTTCTTCTTCTTAGCCACCTGGTTACTTGAATCCAAACTTTCACCAAGCGAAGTAGAAGATGAGGATGTAGAAATAGGCGAGGAAGGGGAGAGGTCCACCTTAGAATCAACATGATGTTGTTCAGGTGGAGAAACTAACTGAGCAGTAGCGGAGTTATTCGGAATGACAGAGGTTGAGAACAACCAAACAGGCAACCCAACAGTTAACCCAGGAAGGGACAACGTCGCCATGTAAGGAGAACCAACATTCCCAAAAGGAGGAAAATGACCAGGATTCCCTTCTGAGGGGATTCCTTGGTTGGTAAACTCTGAAAAAGTTGCCATCAAACTCAAAACCACACACGGGCTGAAAACGAGTTAAGACACACGATCAAACGGTCAACAAGCAATGTCTAAATAGGTGTGAAATCGTGGGCGATTAATTTTACCACATTGGAAAATAAGAAGTTCTACCGTTTCATATTTTAAGAGTCGAGAAACGATATAAAGATGACTCTATCTCTTTCAGAGTTGACACAAGCGTGAAAGGACAAGCGCTTGACGGTCTTTTCAAGTTTAGGGAGTCAGAAAAGACCAAATGACTGCTCAGGAAAAACTAGGCACAAAGGGTGTACCAAATATCCGTGAACTGCAATATACACCTTGGTTTCAATAATGGAGGAATATCCTCTGGAGCCTCCATCATGGGAGGTGGAGGACGGGCTTCTTGAAGTACAGGGACAGGAGAATCTTTCTCCAAGTCTGAAGAATCTGAAGAGATCAGAAGGACATGGGGGGTGTGAGGTCCACTCTCGACAGAAAAGACCTAGTGCACCGTGGACGGGGCCAGTTTAACCGATCCGACGACCAATGGTTGGTCAGGGACGGATTCGTGAATTTGAATTTCTGGGGGAGTGGGATCGACCAAGGATGACTCTTGACCAATCATAGGATCAGGTGACGGAGGACTCGAAGAAAGCCGATTATAACCAGGTGGAAGGCGTGGTGTAGAACCGGCTGGGTTGTCCAAGACTTGCTTGGCTTCATCCATATAAGGACAAAGGTGAATGGCATGGTGCCCTTCACACAACCTACAGGGATTGGTGATCTTACCCTGCTTCTTAATTAGAGTTCTTATCAACGGCGAGGAGCCGAAGACGTGCCCCCAGCTTGACTCAGAGCCAAAGGCAACGGTGAAACGGCGGTGGACACCGCCGAGCACCTTGGGAATGCCAGGGCAGTCTCGAAGCAGATGGTCTCCCATGCACAACATGCATGGGAACTTGACTTTCCGAGGAGGGTTGGAAGGACTATCAAGAGGAGATTCCTCAGGGACAGTAGCTGTAGATTTAGCCTCTCGCTTACCGGACTTCTTCTTCTTTGTCTTCTTCTTCTTCTTCTTAGCCACCTGGTTACTTGAATCCAGACTTTCACCAGGCGAAGTAGAGGTGGAGGACGCGAGAAACGGGTGAAGAAGGGGAGAGTCCACCTTGGAATCAACATGAGGTTGTTCGGGTGGAGGAACTGATTGAACAGTAGTGGAGACATTCGGAACTACAGAGGTTGAGAACAACCAAACAGGCAACCCAACCGTTACTCCAGGA
Source organism: Pinus albicaulis (assembly GCA_034641835.2). Classification (NCBI taxonomy): domain Eukaryota; kingdom Viridiplantae; phylum Streptophyta; class Pinopsida; order Pinales; family Pinaceae; genus Pinus; species Pinus albicaulis. The sequence continues at coordinate 390,683,992 of CM076579.1, read as the reverse complement.
AGGGACAACGTCGCCATGTAAGGAGCACCAACATTTCCAAAAGGAGGAAAATGACCAGGATTCCCTTCTGAGGGGATTCCTTGGTTGGTAAACTCTGAAAAAGTTGCCATCAAACTTAAAACTACACACGGGCTGAAAAAGAGTTAAGGGCACACGATCAAACGGTCAACAAGCAATGTCTAAATAGGTGTGTAATTGTGGGCGATTAATTTTACCACATTGGAAAGTAAGAAATTTCACCGTTTCATGTTTTAAGAGTCGAGAAACGGATAAAAAGGTGACTCTATCTCTTTTAGTTTTGAAGCAAGCGTGAAAGGACAAGCGCTTGGTGATCCTTTCAAATTTAAAGAGTCAGAAAAGATCAAATGACTACTCAGGAATACTAGGCAAAGGGTGTACCAAATAACCGTGAGCTGCAATATACACCTTGGTTTCAATAATGAAAAAAATCGACCAAAAAGGACTTTCCTGAAAAAGGACTTTCCGTACGTGCGAGCAATCTCCCGAATCTTGTGTTCGGTGTATCACGGGTATAGAAGGAGGACGGCGGACTCGGCTTCCTTTGGTTTTTGTGGATAAAGGATTGAAAACCTATGGGGGTCTCCCTTTATATACGCGGCGGTACGGGAGGACAAGTAGCACGAGTCCGTACTAGAGTTGTCTAAAGCCAACGGGCGAGCGATGTTTGCTAGGTTTAACTTTCACGCGAACACGTCTCTAGCCTAGACCTTCTAAATATGTTGCGTTAAGTTCAATGTTGCCTTAGGTTAATTGAATAAATTCCACTAGTTGATCTTGATTAAGTTTCAATTTCCAGGCCTTATCGTATGTAGTGTCTCCTAAATGCAAGCTATATGCCACGGTGCAACATTTCGTTCGATGAAAACTAATTAAATGAGAGTTGAGAGCTTTTATGCAAACGAAATGAATGGAATACAAACAAGAACGTCTCTAATGCAACTAATGCAATTGCACACTTTTCATTCGAACACTAATTACTAGCAATATGGAAAAGATCACAATTTGCACTAATTTAACAAAAGCAAAAGAGATCATATATTTTTTTTTGATTTTCAATGTTTAATGGCTAATGTGCACTGAAAACAAAAGGAACAATTTTGAGAAATGATATCTAAGAGAGCGAAGCAAGCAACTTTCACTCAACGAAGCAAGCAACCAAATCTCTAAATCGACCCGAAGTCCCTCAAAGCAAAGAAAGACTTGAAGACTTCCGATGGACCGTGTAATCTAGGCCCAAAGCAAGACAAGCGAATTCTGAATGAAGGAATGAACAATCACTCAAACAGCGCAACAAAACAATCAAAGACTGTAAAGAGAGCGTGGAGAATCAATCAACAAGTTGACAAGACAATCAGAACACCAAAACTCCCAATGGAGGGCTCGATTCACTAAGCCACTAGATGCCCTAGGGCTTAGATCGTGAAATCGATAGATAGAGGCAAACAACCAAAGGATAGAGGTGAATTCCAGTCAAACAAGACTCCAACAGGCTCAGACAGTCAAGAAATCAAGAAGAAAAGTACTGGTCGAGCTCAGAAAGCCAAAAAATGAAGAAACTCAAAAAAGTCACAGGGGTGGCGCGACTGTGGTCTTGAAACTAGCGCCAGAAGCCAAGTGGCGCGAGACTGACAAATGCAACAAGCGCCAAGTGGCGCGACTGTCAGGTTAAAACCCGCGCCAGTCGAGTTCTTCAATAAAAATTAAAAAACAAGCTACTCTGAAGGCAGACCAATACAAGCTAAGCAAACCAAGAAGTTAAAATAGTGAAAGAATCCAACCCAGAAGGTTCATCAAGCAAGGAGAAACAATCAAAGCGAACCAATCATAAACGGGACAAGGAAAACCGAAGTGCAGGTTAGATCCCCGGTGGAGTCGCCAATTTGTTGAAGGTAAATCCCCTTTGCCCGGACGGGCGATCCCCCAGCCCGGCGAGTGCAGCGACAAACAACTGATGCTATGACGCAAGCTCTAATTACGAATGAAAGACTTGGAATAAGAGCCTACCTGGATTCCAACGCTAGATACGAAGAAGAAGATGTCCCGTCCTTGGCCTTGGCCGATCCACAATCCTTCCACGATCTCCGTGGATGAACACCTGCACACAGAAAGAACAAACAGATACAAGCATAGGAACCAGCATACGTAACTAAACATCGGTCAGAAAAGACATTACTCGCATTAACATAATGGAAAAAGGAGCGGAACCATAATCATAGTCATCTATTAAAGTGGTAAACGAATAGAAGTTACAACCAAGTTCTGACGCTGCAGCCTCCTTCGCGCGGGTCTCCGGTCGTCCACGTCTCGCAAAGCTCGCCGGGGGAAAGGGAAACCTCTCCCGAGTCTCGTAACAATGGTCTCCTTGCTCGAATGGGCCTTAAGGGAAAGGAAGGATTCTTTTCAGCACAAAGGCACTTGGGAATAGGGAGATGCAAAGCCCGGCACTTCAAGACTTTCGGCCCTTCAGCCCTTCGGCCATTCGGCCTTTTCCAGCAGCTGACCCTTCATCAATGGATTAAGGCTATATTTATAGAGGAGAGGAGGAGGTTGGGATCCCTACAATAGTGGAAGGGAGGCCTTATCCTTTTGGAGGTTCCCCATATGGTGGAAACAAGAGGCCAAAGGAGGAAGGCCGTGGTTATTCAGGCGAAACCACTCCTGATGACTCATCCACGAAGTTGTTGTAATCGAAACTTCGCCTCCTTTTTTAAAAAACTTTCCATAAACAGAGTGGCGCGGGTGCAACACTGGGACAGAGCGCCAAGTGGCGCGGGCTTAGTGTTAATTTTCCCCCATTGGCGCGGGTACATAACGGGCTACCAGCGCCAATGCAAAAACGGGTGTTTTTAGGGCTCTGCTCAGGAAATGATCAACAGAAGGAATGTTGTCCTCATGGAAAGGGATGCAATGATGGTATTTGCAAGGCATGACACTGCTTATTGGTCACAGAAACGACCCTCCAATGGGCGAGATGGGGATTGCAGGGACGGTGACAAATTACTGTGTAACACTGTTCAAACTGTTCTTTACAGTGGAAAATGAAACGAATTGAAAACGGAAATAAAATGACAAGTTCACAGTGAGAATAACATCACCATCAGCATAGACCAGGATCCCATAAATCAGCTTGTATTGATGCTTCAAACCGGTTACAATCTTCAGGTCCAATGTTTTAATCCATCTCTCTTCACAACCTAACCTATTTGCTACAAGCAGAGCTCCAAGAGCCGATGAAACCACTATCTACAGTCAAGAGTTTTCAGCTCAGTTACACAGAATGTTTCACCAATTACATTAACAACCAACTAATCCAACCATTCACTCATCTTCTATTGAAGTATTTATAGAAGGATGAGAAGGTGAGACCTAACAAAAGATCTCTCGAAGCAATTAATACAGATTTAAGACTTCGTGGCCTTTTGAGGGGCTCGATGAAGAAATTCATAGGTGGAACACTGTATTAACTGTTTTACATTTATGAATTAAGCTCAGCAAGAGCTTTATTTGACTTTGAGGCTCTGTGTACTGTGGGGAGCAACTCTGCAGATGTTCTGTCATTAAATTTGGGGCAGAAATAACTTCTTTGGCTGTTCCAAGGCATAATATTTGATCCTGTTCAATAAATTTAGCCTCTGACTGAGCATTTTGAGGCAATA